>MNCI01008454.1:480732-668852 GCA_015680685.1 Gnetum montanum
GTGGGGCGCTCCAAAGTTATACTTAGACACCTTAGTTAGACACCCTACAACCTTACATGAACCCTAAGACTAGTTTTACACCTTCCAAAACCCTCAAACCTTTGTAAAGTGATCACAGATAGCTAGAAAACTTTCTCCCTCATCTTCCACATTAAGCATAGAAAGCCTAGCATGGGAAAAGAAAGAGAACATCAAAAATCACTTGATAACCATTGAAATGACCAAATTTTGACACTAGGTAATAATAATCAACACTATCAACCTCGAAAGCCAACATGCATGGCTAGAAACAATACAAATAATCAAATAGCTACTTCCCCCTAGTATTCCATGCTAATCATACTATCCCTAGCATGGAAAATAGGGTGGAGCTCAAAAACCATCTAGGAAACCTTCAAATTATCCAAACTTGATTTCAAACCCTAGTCCTCAACCCCAGCAATCCTAGAGGCACACATGCACAATTGATTGAGGTTAAAAATGGTTCAGATCTAGGATGTAAGGCTCTTTGATGATGGGAATCTCTTCCTCCATGATTCTCAATGTGAAAACTAAGGGGGGAGGGGCTCATTTGAAGCTATAAACACCATAGAATGACATCAAATGACCTTACATGCACTATAGAACCATGCTAGTAGCTATTGAAGCCTTCAAACCTTAGAAAATGGATGCCAAATAGCTAAAATATGGTTCCCCTAGTCTTCCATGCTAAGCTCCCTAGCTCTAACATGGAGAAATGGGGAAAAGTCCAAAAAACACTAAAATTATTAAAAATTATCAAATTTTAACATGAAACCCTAGCCCTTGGCCCTAGCAACTTTAGGAGTTTACATGCATAATCAATTGTGATCCAAATTGACCTAGATCTAAAATTCTATCCTCATCCACATTAGAGATTATCCCCTCCACACTGGATAACTTGGAAACAAGGGATGAAAGTTTCTTTTCTACTTTTGGTGGTAAGAAAACACTCTCGAAAGTTAAGGATCTATGCCAAAAAAGTCCAAGACCTCATAGCCTTAATATTTTTTCCATTTGACCTTGTTTTGAGTCTCCAAAATCCATTCCCTCTAATCTTTCATGTTGGAGCAACTTCCCTAGCATGGAAATAGGGGGGAATACCTTATATGCCCTAAAATAGCCTTCAAACATGCCCAAAATTAGCCAAAACCTTACAAAATCATGATATACCACCCTATGGGATCTAGAAACCTAATCAATGTGCTCTAAAATCACCTTGAATCCACAAAAATAAGTTTCCCCCAATATTTTTATGCTATGGATATTATGCTTACCATGGAAAAAGGAGGGAAAGCCATTTCAACATGTTTTGACACCCAAAATTACCTCAAAACGAAGCTAGGGAAAGCACAACACCCAAATCTAGGTTTCGGCTTCCTGTTTAACCTTGTTATCACTTGAACCTTGGTTCTCCATACTAAACCCCTTCTTTTCCATACTAAACCCCCTCTTTTCCATGCTAGCTATCATGGAAATTGGGGGAAAGGGTTCAAAACCTACATTTGGCCATTACAAACCTTAGGATTTCCCAATTTTGATAGATCTGGTCCTACATTGCCTTGGGGAGTCAATGGAATCTCAATTTTTGAGCTCACGATACTCCAAAGTACACTTTCTCTAGTTTCTATGTTGAGGGTCCCTTCTTCCATTCTAACTAGCATGGAAATAAGAGGGGCCTAGCATGGAAGTCCCAAACCACTTGATTTCTGGGTCCAAATAGCCCAGAAAATAGCCTTGATTGATGCTCAAACTTACCTAATAGCCTCGTAGCCTCAAATCATAGCTCGCTAAGGCCTAAAATTGGTAAAACCAAACCATTTTTTACCTATATTAGCAAAATTTCATTATATGTAACCTATTTTGCATGATTTTTTGCCTTATTACATAGTATTTTTGCTTGTTATAGGACTTGTGTTGCATTGTTGACATTTTATAGCCTTTATATAGCCTTATATGTTCTTTATTTACCTTACTATAGCCTTATTTACCTTTATTTGTCCTTTGAATGGTATCAAATAGTTGGGTTTGACCTTCCCTAACCATCATTTGACACCATGTGATCATGACCTACTAAGACCTCAAACTAACATCATAGTCCACTGAGATTGTCAACTAGCATCATGGCATACTGAGGCCTAAAACTGGCAAAATTATGACCTTTGTTGACCATTTGTAGCCTTATTTCTTATATTTCCACTTGTTTGACCTTTATTTGACCTTTGTTTAGCCTTTATGGTACTTTGTTGAATTTTCTCTATCTCATTGATGATCTTGGATGGTCTTGTTTATATTGGATTTGCATGTATTTGCATAATTTTATAACATTTTAGCATTATTTATTCACCTTTACCTAGATGCCACTTAATATGCTTTTGGTTGATATGTAGGATCAAAGTATGAGTACCTAGGAGTGAATTAGTTTGCCTCTATATCTACATGGACCTCATGGTCATGTTGAATAGTGTATCAACCCTAATTGCCTAGATCTTAAGACTAAGAGTCTTGTAGACGACATAAGCTTAATAGAGAAACCTCTAGAATGGCCTAAAAACCTAGTCAAAGCCCTTGACTTAGAGGTAGGTGACATAACCAAAGACTCTCTAGTTAAGGTTCCTAGAATAACACATAGTGGTGAGGAGAAAACCCTTAAACTAAGTTCCTCACTAGAACCTCAATATGCTCAAGACATCACCAAGGTCTTGCAAAGCAACATTATATCCTTTGCCTAGTTATATTAAGACATGCCAGGCATAAACTCATGTTTATTCTAGCACAACATCATACTATACCCTAGTTAGGCAAAAAGTGCATAAAATTAGGCCTAGTTTGGCCTTGGTAGTTTCTGATGAGATATCAAAGCTCTACTAAGCCAATTTCATTAGGGATGTCGACTACACAAAATGGATGTCCAACATAGTGGTAGTTCCTAAGAAAAATGGGAGTATCCATATTTGCATTGATTTCCGAGACCTAAATAAAGTAACTATTAAGGATGACTTCCCTTTATCTAGTATTGGTCAACTTATCAATACTACAATTGGGCATGCCTTGTTGTCCTTTATGGATGGATTCTTAGGATATAACCAAATTAGGATCAACCAAGAGCACCAACTTAGCATGACCTTTATGAACCCATGGGTACCTTTTTCTATACTATGATGTCCTTCAACCTTAAGAATGCAAGAGCAACATACCAAAGAGCCATGACCTATATCTTCAATGATTACATGCTAGGTTTACTCAATGATTATGTAGATGATATAGCTATTAAGTTCAAAGTGACCAATGATCATGCTAATGATCTAGACCTTGTGCTTAAATGATGCTTCAAATACAAGCTTAGGCTCAATCCCAAGAAGTGTGTATTTAGTGTTAAGACTGGTAAGATGCTTGGCTTTGTAGTATCTAAAGTAGGTATACATGTCGATCTTGATAAGGTTAAGGCCATATCCAAATTAGCAGTACCTACCAACCTTAAGGAGATTTGAGGATTACAAGGTAGATTACAGTTTATTTGTAGGTTTATTACTAAGCTTACAAATAAGTTATAGTCCATGCAACACTTACTTAAGAAAGGAGTTCACTATGAGTGGATGGATCAATGCCAAGAGGCCTTTGAAAACATTAAGCAAGAGTTGACACAACTTTTGACAATCTATTCTCCGCAAGAGGGTAAAATTTTTTACATTTACCTTGTCATCTCTGATGCATCCATTGCCTCTCTACTCTATTAGAAACATGATGATGAAGCAAAAATGGCTATATGCTACCTTAGCCATGCATTAGTTGCCCACAAGATCCAATACACTGAAGTAGAGAAATATTGTCTAGCACCAGCCTTCTCTTTGAAAAAGTGGAGACACTAGCTCTTCAAAAGTCAAGTCAACATCATTTGCAAGGATAACATACTTAGAGCCATAATGACCAACATTTACAGCCTAATGAAAAGCCATAACCATGGAGTTTGACCTTCATTACATCTCTCAGTCCTCAATGAAAGGTCAAGCTATAGCCATATAACTCATAGAATTACCAATCGATGACCAAGCAACCATAGATCCCAAGTTCCCTAATAAACACATTAATGCAGTTAGACAAGTGTCTATTCATGCACTTTGACAAAGCTTCAACCTCCCATGTGGCTAGTGTTGTTTCCATCATAACATTTCCATCTAGTGAGATCCAATCCTTCACTTATCATTTTGAGTTCCCATGTACCAATGACATAGGAAAGTATGAAGATTTAATCAAAGGGATGATGGTAGCTCATGACCTAAGAATTAGGTTCTTAGAAATGTGTATGTGTGTAAGGACAAAGGCTTACAAACATACTATGACCTAGGAAAGTAATTATTACAATAATTCATAGATATTGATATCCAGTACATACCCTAAAATGAGAATGCCATAGTTGATGCAATTGCAATGTTAGCCCTTAGTATGATGCCAAACGTGTTTAGTAAATTGCCCGCCTTAACCATGAGCTATGCTACTCTTATCACACAAAACACTCAGGATATCTTTATGGTTGTCATTCATACTAATCCTCCCAAAGAATGGTATGATGATATCAAATTTTACCTTATGCATGGTGAATCCTCACAAGGCCTAACTATTGTTCAAAAGGATGTTGTACATAAGTGATTGAAGCAGTATGTCATTGTAGGTGATAACACATTATGTCAATGATCCTATGATGGCATACTCCTAAAGTGCTTAGCTAAAATCAAAGCCAAAATAGTCCTAAAGGAGGTTCACAAGAGTATTTGTGAAGGACATATAGGACCAAGTGCTATGGTTTCTAAGGTTAGATAGTTAGGCTACTACTCGCCTCATATGAAAAATGACTACCTACAAAAGGTTAAGTAGTGTGACACATGCCAATGACATAGCAACCTTATACATGTACCACCAACTGAGTTGCATACCACTTAAATAACATGGTCATTTCAACGATTGGGTTGGATATCATAGGATCCATAATGCCTAAGTATTTCACAAGGCATAACTTCGTCATCATTGGAACTAAATACTTAGAAAGTGGATTGAGGCTATTCCCCTAAGAGGGACTACATTTGAGCAGGTCTACAAATTCATCCTTGATAACATTATAGCTCGTTTTAGCATACCCATGACCATAGTTATAGATAATGGAAAACAATTTAGTAGCTAGAAAACAAAATACTTGTGTCACAACCTAGGTTTTAAGCATTCTTTCTTGTCATCTTATTAGCTTCAAGCCAATGGATAAGCAAAAGTAAGAAACAAGGCCATCATCAACTTGCTCAAGAAGATGCTCAACAACAACAAGTGCAAATGGCATGAGAGGCTTGTCCATGCACTGTGAGCATACAAAATAACATATTGCATGCTAATTGATGTAACCCTTTATAGCTTGATTTATGGTTCTAAAGCTAGTTTACCTCTTAAATTACAGGTGCCATCACTTCGAGTAGCCTTCCACCATCCTTGTCGAAGTGGTTGGTCAAAAATACCAAAGTATAGGTTGCAAAATGCCAAAATTTGGACTTGTTCTATGGTGTCAATGCTGGGTTTTTATAGGGTTAGGGTTGCTAGTTTTAGGCATGCCATTGACTACCATTAATTATTAACAGATTATCGTTGATCGTGGCATTTACAATGGCTATTTCCTTCAATGTAGTCTACTCAGGATAGTCTGTTGACTACTCTTAGCATAGTTTATTGATTGCTCTTAGCATAGTCCATTGACCACTCTTAGTGTAGTCCATTGATTGCTCTTAGCGTAGTCCATTGAACAGCTGCTAGCATAGTTTCCATTTGTGGTAAGTATAGAATGGACTACACCCACAAAACCCATTCATTTACTATAAATAGTAAACAAGATTTTGTGACTATGTTAGAGATGCTAAAAAATCGGACAAGGATTAGGAACTAAAAGGATGGATGATAACTGTAGAAATGGTGGATCCCATTGGAAAGCACTACACCTGGTGGTGAATGTTGTCTATGTTGGCTATTGTCAACTCTGAATGACTACCCTAAGCATTGTTGGAAATTGGAAATTTCAAAAATCCCAACATTGCACTTCTGATGGGTTTTGGTGATGACTATGTTGGAGGTAGCTGCTACAGATGGTGTAGTTCTAGTGACTACTGTGGGTGTAGTTTCAATGACTACTATAGGTGGCTCCAACGTAGTTGGGGCTATAGCCTTATAGAAAACCATGAAAATATCATTTTTGGCCATTCCAAAGGCATTTTCAACCTTCCTAAGCCCAGATATGAACATGGGGTACCTATTTCTAGTTGGGATATAAGGAAATAACAACTTTTGGAGCATTTTTTGACTTCAAAAAACTAAAGTATGCAAGATTGTAGCTCATGGACTACATATCTCACATTTACAATGAGTCCTTGCCCAAAGTTAGAAATTGAAGGTTGCAACATGAAATTTTAGTGGTGTTTCATTGACTCCTATTTGTTGATGTCTAGAGGATTGACTTGAGAGATATTAACAAAGAATACAAAACACCAATGCAAGTCCATCACTAATGTTTCCTCTCCATTCTTGATCGAGTAGTGTTGAACCATGCCTAAGAGTGCTTGTGATGATGAAAAAAAGGCTATGATGAGGAAATGGTGAAGGGGTCATTGGGAGATGGTTATGAGGGCTAACAATGCATTTCAAATGTTTCCATCATGGCTATGGTGTGGTATTGACATGTTTTGAAGTGTTGGTCACTCAACAAATTCGTTTGAGGGCCAAATCACTTATCTCCAAGGTTTCTTTAGCCATTAGGGTTTGAGGCTTCACTAGCCATCTGGCTTCTTGGTGATTTGCTTTCTCCCTTTTTTTGGGTGAAACCTTCATTGGGTTTCACTGCCAAGGCTAATTTGATGTAGTTTTCCCATTGAGTGAGTTGTGTTACGCTCTATGGACTTAATGGTTTTCCCACTAAATGAGTTGCGTTACATTCAAGTGGACGTAACAATCTTAGTGGTTTTCCCATCGAGCAAGATGTGTTATGCTCTATGGACTTAATGGTTTCCCACTAAATGAGTTGTGTTACATTCAAGTGGACTTGAGGGTAGAGACTGATAGAGAGATATCATATGGATATAATGCATGAGTGATAAATAATCAATTAACATCGCTATCTAGGATAAGGAAGGTTATAATTAGGTTACAAGGTTTGACTCAAGAAGTGATATTAGGTGAAGGACAATGGTACAAGCATTCTTAACAAAGCAAGACACACCAAATCTTGTGCATTAAGGTCACGTAATGACTTGCTGCCATGATGAGCTACATCCTTATGATAGTCTAGGTCTTCATTCTACAAACACAACTCCAAGAAGATGAGGAAAACCAAACAAATAAATCATGTTGTTACAATGAAATACATAAGGCCATGTAGAATAGTGCAACAGATCTAGTCATCACAGGTCACTAGTGTTGCCAATTTAAGGGCTTGGCAGGTTGTGGTGCCCATTTAAGGTCTTAGCAGACCATGATGCTAGTTTAAGGCCTCAACAGGCCATGTTGCCAGTTTAAGGCCTTGGCAGGTTTTGGTGTCAGTTTAAGGTGTTAGTAGGTCATGTTGCTAGTTTAAGACCTTGGTAGGCCATGGTGTTGTCTTAAGGCCTTAACAAGCCATGGTGCTAGTTTAAGGCCTTGGCAAACCTTCATCTCACTAGTTTTAGGCCTCAGTAGGTTGTTGATGCTAGTTTAAAGCCTTGGCAAGTCATGGTTTCACCAATTTTAGGCCCTAGCAGGCCATGGAAAGTAGGCTTGCTTATTAGAGATCATCAAAATCATCAACATCAATCATTTATTGAAACCTATGAACAATAGTAAACAACACCACAAGCAAATATGTGTGTTAGATGTCATTAGGGCTATGTGATGGCTTCAATTTGCATAACAAGGGTTTGATGAGGTCATGAGAAGGCTTAAGTTTTGATGAGAAACTTGGTCCTATGTGTTTTCTTCTCACCATCCTAGTTTTAAATGGGAACTTTGACTAAGGGACACTTTGTGATGTTTTAGGCTTTAAGGTTAGTGGTAGTCAGGCTATCTCAAGGTGTTATGGCTATATAGTAGAATGGTTTCGGGCTTAAGGTTTGGAAATTTGGCCTAATAACATCACAAGAGGGGCCCATCCAAGCTTTGAGGCTACTCCAATTTGCCCTCTTATCCCCTTAGCTCAATCTTGCATGACAATATAAGCATATCAAGTGGCATGTGTGTAATAAAATGATTAAAAAATTGATAAAACTAATAAAATAATGCCAACAATAATGCAAAATACTATGGTAATAATGCATAAATGAGAAAAAAATGTTGAAACAAAGGTCATACAAGCATCCAAGTAATGTCAACAAAGGCTATAAGGCAATACAAAGTAATGCAGGGTCAAACATGTTTAAACATCATCATACTTTTGCCAGTTTAAGGCCATAGCGGACCATAAGATTGCCAATTTTAGGCCTTGGTAGGCCGTAGTAGGGGCCTATTTTACTGGCAAGGTCACCATGAGGCAAAAAGCAAAGTGAAACTTGGTAAAACAATGTTAAATGAGGTAAAACCAAAGTAAAATTGAAGAAATATAATGTAAGATATAGCAAATAAACAAGGTGCAAAGTAGCATTAAATTTAATATAACATTTTAAATAATAATTTATATATTATATTTTTTTCATTATTATTATTTTAATGCATTATATGTTGGACGTGCCTCACATTCGAATAGCCATCATATAACTATAGTATCATCCGTTGGAGCAAGGGGCCCCTCTTAAATAGAAGCCCCAATGACTACCACCACAGAACTATCATATCCACTTACATGATTTTTTTATTCATTTCCAAAATGCACTAAACGCCCATGTCCACGCGTTTTG
The DNA here is from genome assembly GCA_015680685.1 of Gnetum montanum. Taxonomy (NCBI): domain Eukaryota; kingdom Viridiplantae; phylum Streptophyta; class Gnetopsida; order Gnetales; family Gnetaceae; genus Gnetum; species Gnetum montanum. The sequence goes on from MNCI01008454.1 coordinate 489,639, forward strand.
GATTTTTCGCAACCTGTGAAAAATAGTGTAAACAAATAATAATATTATTATTGTTATTATATATATATATATATATATATATATAATTTTTAAACTGTTAAAGGTGCTTGATACCCCTAGCGCCCTTTACAAAGAGGCGGAGCTGAACCTACCGTGGCAGGGGCACGTGTTGAAGATGAATGTACACGCGTCAGTGAGCACGCTGCAGAATATCTCGGTGAGCCACTGCCACAAGTGGTTGGTTCAGCACTGGGCTGGCTGGGTTGTTGCCTGCTATGGGGACGAGTGGCAGTGTTGGATTTCAGTGGTGTTGCTGCCCGGTAGAAGCCTACAACAACGTTGAAGTAGGACGCCCAAAGAGGGGTGAGCCTACAGCAATGAGGCTTTGAATCTGCCACCAGGGTTTGTAAATCGCGGTGGCCACGCTTGGGGTCAGCGGCAGCACGGGGTGCGTACTGGGGCCAGTCAAGGCAGGGCGGTTGTCGGTGATAAAGGCAGAGCGGCCATGACAGGCTGCTGCTGACCATACACACAGAAATATGCCTTTGCCCTGCCACCCGCTGCTGACAGGGCCTATGCACAAAGTGCTTTTTTATTATTATTTATTATTATTATTATTTTGATAATATCAAAGTCACTTGTGGCTTCCTTGCTTAGAGTTCCGTGGCCCAAGGCTTGTAACCGAGACATTCTGGTTGCGTTTTCGCAGAGGTCATGAAGTCCTTGCGTTACCTTACTGTTGACGCTTGGTTATTGTCGTTTCGCTTGATTTCTGCTGCTTTCCTTGCTTGTTCAGTGGACTGCATAGTGCCGATAGTGCAATTTAGTGCATCTTGTGAGCTGTTTCTTGGACTGATTTTTGAATCTGAAGTGATGGGATGTTTTTCTTTTCTTTTCTTTTGCAGAATATTATTTTTTTCAACTTAGTATTTGCAGCAGGTAGCTGTAGCAGATCATAATAGGCGTAATTGATCATGTCTGAGCACGTTACAAGGGAATCCGTTTTCTATTTCACTCGACTAATTTCAGATGTATTTGTTAACGGAGCTATCATTTAATTAATTAAATGTTTATTTTTTGTGAGAGAGGTAGCAAGGTGGGTGGTGGCCTGTTGGGGGCACAAGGGTCCTCTGTTCCTTGTGTCTCATGGCAGTTCCATGCATTAGTAAGAGGGGGTTACAACCTACTTCGTTACCCCACTCGGTAGGAGCCTGCCTGGGAGAGTTGCGTAGTTCAACTCTACGTTGGGGTGTTTTTACTAGGTGTGTCATAGAACGTGCTATGCGATATTGCATGTGCTCCTTGGAGCGTGACACCAACTACCAGCACGCGGTGATGAATCTGGAGGGTTCAGCTGGTAGTCCCCGTGGTGTCCATGTGAGTGGAGCAACGGAGCGCTATCTAACTTGTTATCATATCGCGAATATTGAATATGAAACACCGCTCAAGAGACATGTTAACACTAACACATTGTTTGTTGGCATGTGTTTCAAGATTGTTGATTGCTGAGGCGTATTCCTCTTGAGTTTCGTCCTGATTCAGAATCTGCTTGAAAAACTCTTGGGGTGCCGAACAATGTAACCAGGGACAACATTATTACCAATGGTATCAGAGCCTCACAGTTTCATTTACCAGTAAAACTTTCTCGCTAAAGGGGTGAGAGGGTTTATGGTTTGTAAGGTTTCCATTTTCAACTTTTGCTAGCCACTCTCCCTTTGAGGGTGGCCTTGTGCTAAAGCTCTCTCTTAAGCAACATGGATCCTAGTGGATTATGTGACATGGCTGATGTTCAAGCAAACCCAAAAATTGAGGCCGAGATAGAACTTGATCAAGATGAGACTAAGTTTCAAACCTTATGGGACCATGTCAAGGCAATTGATGAGGCCTTAGCCTACCCTGGTCCAAAAAACACCGACGCGATCCATCACATTCTTAAAGATGTTGATTTACCACAAGAAAAAATGGATCTTCCCTCAAAGGACAGGGTGAAAGTGGCAGAGGCTAAGGTTTCGATCTTGGAAGGTCGTCTGGATCACATGATCAACCTCTACAAGGATCTATTTGGATCCTTGGAAGAGGCACAAACAAAAGCATCTTTGGTTGAGGATCTAATTGGTCAGGTGAAAGTGTTGGAGGATGCCCTAGTGGGGGTAAATTAGGAGTTATTTGATTTGAAAATTGAAAATGCCATCCTAAAATCCTCCTTGGTAGGACGCTTGGTAGAACAACCAGTGACAATGGCTCGTATCAAAGCTAGAGAACCAAGTTCTTATGATGGCGAGAGAAATGATGAAAAAATTGATGCCTTCCTCCATGATGTGGAGATGTACATGAATACTGGGGGTGTTCCTACAGCCCAAAAAGTCTCCACAGCATCTTAGTTTCTCATAGGAAGTGCTAAGCTATGATGGCTTAGCCTCCTTCATGCTCAAGAAAAGGGCACTGCTATAGAAAAGATAGAAACTTGGGACATATTTAAGGTAGCACTGATCAAACAGTTCTATCATGGGAACTCTAAATGGGTAGCTAGAACCAAGCTAGAGACCCTAAAACATTTAGGGAAGCTTGATGATTATATTAATAGCTTCCAAGAATTCATGTTGCTGATTCCCGATATGTTAGATCGGGATCACTTTTCCAAGTTTGTAAATGGGTTACAGCCATGGGCACAGATGGAACTGCGTAGAAGAGGCATTGACACACACTTGGAGGCTATTACGGCTGCTGGCACTTTTCTGGACTTCAAGGCAACGAAGCCAAATAANACTGGCACTTTTCTGGACTTCAAGGCAACGAAGCCAAATAAGGGTAAGCTTGGGAAGGGAAAGCATGTCACATCCTCCCACTCTTAGAAAATAGATACAGGTTCTATCAAAGGGGGAAATACATTCAAATTGGTCCAGCAAGGCAGTTGCCTGATGGGTGGTCTTCTAGGAAACCAAGGCTTCCAACAAAAATGTAAAGATACAAGGAGCATGTGGCAACTTGGGGCCAAGAAGAAACAATTTATAGGGGGTCCCTTTAAGGGGTCAATCCAATGCTTCTTGTGTCAAGGGAACTACCTAGTAAGGAATTGCCCCTTGAGTTCATGAAGGATAGAAAATTGACAAGGGTAAGCTTTGGGGAAATAATTGATGGCACTCGAATATTGTCCTAATCCATGCCCTCATATCACAGATGGAGGCACATCAGGAGAACAGTGAAAACTAGTAGTTATGATGGAGTTATTTAACATGGTTATGCAGAGGTCAGGAGCTGGGAACTCCCAAAATTCGAATCTTGATAATTTACATCAAGTTCAATTAGCCTCAATTACTGTGAGCTCAAGTCAGTTAAGTGCCCTCATTGATAATGAGACTAGCCACAATTACATGGTTCTAGCCATGGTAAAAGACTTGCAGCTAAAGATGGAACTAGTCCAAGCCTCCTGCAAACTGGCCAAGTTTAGACCCCTCCGGTGCATCGGGGTGTGTCATAATGTCCCAGTTCAAGTGGGTTCGTGGCAAGGAGTCCTAGATTTCTCTATTCTAGATATGAACTCCTTTTAGGTTATATTGGGGCAACAATTCTTATGCAAGGCCAAATTTTTCATGGCTCCACACTTAGACCTGATCTTCATTTCACATGAAAGCTCCCCTTGCCTAGTTCAAACTCATGGAGCACAGATGGGGAAGGATGAGGGCTCTAGCCCCCAGATTGTGTCACCAATGGTGATGAAATGCTTGGCCAGAGATCCTACCAGGAAATTTCTGCTACCTATGCAAACCGATGATCCTTTTGAGGCTTGTGGATCCCAAATTAATATTGACCCATGCATAGCACATGTGCTAGATAATTTTAAAGATGTGATGTTACCTGAATTTCTAGGAAGTTTGCCACCTTGGAGGGCCATGGATCATAAAATAGAATTGCAGCTAGGTATTGAACCTCCTACACAAAGGCCATATCACTTAACAGGGCCAAAATTGGGAGAATTGAAGAAGCAGCTTGAGGGTTTGATGTCCAAGGAATACATTTGTTCCTCAAAATCCCCTTATGGGGAACTGGTGTTGTTTGTCATCAAGGAGGACAGAATGCTATGTCTTTGTTGTGATTACAAGTTGCTGAATAAACACACTGTCAAGAACAAGTACCCAGTACCACTCATTTCTAATTTGTTTGATAAATTGGCAAGGGCTTGGTATTTCACCCAGCTAGACCTTCGACAAGGGTACTACCAGGTTTGCATTGTAGAAGGGGATGAAGAAAAAATTGCATGCGTAACTCGGTATGGGTCATACAAGTGGATAGTAATATTCTTTAGGCTTTACAATGCACCAGCTACATTTTGTACCTTGATGAATGAGATATTTTGACCCTTTTTGGATAAATTTGTGATCATCTATCTCAATGATATCTTGATATATAGCCAAACAATGGAGGAACATGCCCTCCACTTACAATTAGTCCTTGAGAAGCTACAAGAAAATCAGCTGTACATTAAGAAAGAGAAATGTGAATTCTTCTACTCAAAGTTGAAATTTCTAGGAAATCTCATAGGGTATGGGTAGGTAAAGCCAAATCCAAAGAAGGTAGAGTTTGTATGCCAATGGCCCACTCCCACTAATGTGCATGAGGTCAGACAGTTTATGGGGTTAGCTAGCTTCTATTGGAAATTCATCAAAAATTTCTCAGGAATTGCTGCTCCTATGATCAATTTGCAAAAGAAAGAAGTTCCATGGCAGTGGGATTCAAATTGTTAGTAAGCCTTCGATAGGATCAAAGAAGCTTTAACCTCCCATCCAGTGTTGGCATTGCCTGATTTCTCGAAACCTTTTGAGGTTCATACTGATGTCAGTGAGAATGCAATCGGGGGTGTGTTGCTACAAAAAGGTCATCTTATCACTTATGAGAGTCTGAAGCTAAATCAAGTAGAGCAGAGGTGGCCAGTCCATGAAAAAGAAACATTCGCTATTATCTATTACTTAAGTACATGGAGACACTAGCTGGGAAGTTGTGTTCTGGTAAAGATAGATAATCTGGCCACTAGCTACTTGCTGAATCAAACAAAGCTGAGACCCAAACAAGCCTGATGATTGGCCATGTTATTTGAATTTGATTTGCAATTGACTTACCATCCTGGAAAGGAGAACATGTTGGCAAATGCATTGAGTCACTGTCCTTAGCCTACCTCCCAACTCTTTTCTATCATTAGGCCACAAACTTCACATGTTCAATGTGATAAAGTGTTGTTGGCTAGAATTCAAGATGGCTTAAAAAAAGATCCTCATATCACTGATTTAATGAAGCTGATAGAAACTAGGTGAGCACCATAGTTCAAAATGAGGGATGGACTGCTTTGGTTCCATGATAATCAAATATGTGTTCTAGCTTGGGATGGCCTACGAAAGGAGATAATCTAAAAGTGCCACAACACATAGTGGGCTGGGCACCCTAGATAGCAAAGAACTTTGGCACTCATTGAGAAAACCTTTTTCTGGCCAAAAATGTATCAGGATGTGACTTCTTATATTCAAAAGTGTCTAGTGTGCCAACAGGACAAAGGTTCTATAAAACGTCCAGGTGGTCTTCTGCTGCTTTTGAAAATCCCTCCATTTCTGTGGGCTACAGTGTTTATGGACTTCATCACAGGATTACCAAATGTTTAAGGCTTAAGAAGTATCATTGTAGTGGTGGACAAATTTTCCAAATTTACCATATTCATTCCTTTTCCATCACAATGCTCAACTGAGAACATGACAACCTACTATTTTGATAGGGTGGTTCAATATTTTGGGTTACCCATGAGCATTGTTTTAGATTGAGATCTGCGATTCACAACTACTTTCTGGTGAGCCTTGTTTGGCATGATGGGTACCACCCTCAAATTGTTAACAAGCTTTCATCTATAAACTGATTGTCAAACAAAATGGATGAACCAGGTACTTGAAGAGTACCTCTGACACTATGTTCGTAGTGACTAAAAGAACTAGCCTTTTCTGTTAGGGATTGCCTAGCTATTTTATAACATCCAAAAGTCATCAACCACTAGGTTTTCTCCTGCAAAACTAGTAATGGGAAGGTAGCCCATTACCCCTCATATGGTCTCCTCCTCCTTGTAGGGTTGGCATCCCTTAGCAGATGAATTCTTGAAAGTGTAGTTTGAAAATGTTGAAACAACAAAATATCATCTGGAGAGGGTAGTGCAGTGAATGAAAAAGTATGCTAGAACCGTGAATTTAAGGTGGAAGATTGGGTTCTCTTGAAGTTGGACCCATGTCAGTTTAAGCCAAAATAGGGAACTACCTCCAAGCTGATGAGGTAGTATGATGGTCCCTTCCGGATCATTGATAAAATTAACCCTGTGACATATAAGCTTCAACTACTGATCAATATGGATCAAGTCCATCCAAGTTTTTTATGTCAGGATGTTGAAGCCATTGCTGGATGGATTCCCATATCTGAAAAGAAGCTTCTCAATCTGAGAGCAACCTTGTATACAATTTATACAAGGAAAGAGAGCAAACTGCATTCAAAACTTCTAGACCACTAGCCATGGTGTAGATTTGAAAGTGGAGTTCCCCGTCCACTGGAAACATCGTCCTGACTTAGATGATAGTTGGGAACGACTGGAGCATTTGAGGTCTCAGGAAAACTTTATCGTGGACTTCTGTAGGGAGCAAGCGATTGACCTCCTGCCTTGACTGCTTCGATGATGGATGAAGAAACCTCCCATGCAAAAATAAAATAAAATTAGAAGAGCATGGCCGTGGTGCCTTATAGGATTCAAGGGAAAATTCCTATGAGAGTTAGCCTTAGATAGGAGAGGAAGGTACCTGGAGCCATTCGAAGTGCTCTGTAGGTGCTGGGGCTTAAGGTTCAAATAGACAAGGAGCTATGTTGAACATGAGACCCCTAGACCTTTGAATCAAACTAGTTAGGGGATGCCATGGAACTCATGCATCCCTAGGTTGGTATGTTCTATCATGTCATAATGATAGACCACTTGATGTCCTCCCATAGCCTGGCATTTTAGGCTAGGTATGGAAGGATGGACAGGCCAAGTCTTAAGGGGTGATGCTCTTGACTTGGGTGTTAGATGCTAGGATGAGTCTAGATCTTACAGAGATGGTTAAGTTCAACAAAAATGCTTTACGACCTTAGGCCCTACCAATTGGACTTTCCAAAACCAAAGATCCCTTCAAAATTGACTTAGAATAGCATGGGCGTACCTCCCCAGAATTGATGGAATCTTCCCTTAATTTCGATGTAGCATCCTTGTGGGTTACCTAGGCCATGCTCCAAGGTCGTCACTCATTTTAAGTGGGGGAGGATTGTGAGAGAGGTAGCAGGGTTGGTGGTGGCCTACTACCTCCACCATGGTTTAGGGGCTGTGGGGACACAAGGGATCCTCTGCTCCTTGTGTCTTCGGAACCATACTAGCATGGTAGCTCCATCCATTAGTAAGAGGAGGCTATGACCTACTTCATTACCCAACTTAGTAGGACCTTGTCTGGGAGGGTTATGTAGTTCAAATCTATGTTGGGGTGTTTTTACTGGGTGTTTCATGGAACATTTTATGGGCTATTTCTTGCGCTCCTTGGAGTGCGACACCAACTACCAGCACACGGTGATGAATCTAAAGGGTTCAGCTGGTGGTCCCCATGGTGTCCACGTGAGTGGAGCAAGGGAGTGCTATCTAGCTTGTTAACATATCAAAAATATTAAATATGAAACACCACTCAAGAGACATGCTAACACTAACACATTGTTTGTTGGCATGTGTTTTAGGATTTTTGATTGCTAACACATATTCCTCTTGAGTTTCATCCCAATTTAGAATCTGCTTGGGAAACTCTTGGGGTGCTGAACAACGTATCCAGGGACAATGTTGTTACAAGAGATGCCCCTTTTTTACTTTTGATAGGATCATGAATTTATTTAATTTATATTTCTAGGAAAATTTGGCTAGTTTTAATAGATTTCTGGATGCACTCAAACACATGCTTTCAAATTTATGGTATACTCACCATAATTTTCAAAAATGTCATAAACACCATGTCACAATAACCATTTGTTTATAAATTTTCCTTTACTAGGATTGTTGTGCAAAAATTTTGGAGTTAACATTCTAATATCTTGGATGGATTTTCTTGTTCATGAGAAAGTTATTCACCTGCGAGATTCTTTCATCATGATGTACCTTTAACATGGAAAAGAAATTTATTGAGGAAGATAACGTTCAAGAAAATTTCAAAATCCACCTTTACTTTACTACTTATTCTAGTGGCTACCATAGCCCCTTTGTGTAGCTAGTTTGTTGTAGCATGTGTCTCTAGAACAATGTTAGGTGCTTCAGGTGAAGATTCAGATGGAAATCTAAATTCAGGTAGATGAAGATCTCGAAGGGCTCTTGCTGGTAGCAAACAACTATTTACCAGATCTTCATCACCTTGCTAGAGTTCTACTGAACTAGGCTCTTTGGTAGCAATATGTAGATCAGGCCTCGGGGATTTAGGCTCATGGTTCACTTTTGAACCATGCCTTTAGTATAATACATTCTTTGGAGCAAAGGCTACACTGGAGAGAAGACATCGTACAATGGCAGTCACTCATAAGACCTATAAATGAGGTTGTGATTTCTGTTTTGAAAGATACAAATGTTATGATTATTGGGAAGTTGGTAATGCTTCAGTAGGGTTTTGAGTTGTTCCCAAAGTTGATTTGGATAGTTCTGGATCTATTTTGGCCATTTTGGAATGGACTATGATAGGGACTATATTGACTCTAGCAGTGTCCCATGACTTCCAAAAAAATGAGCTCTAAATTATTTTTTGCCAATTTTTGGGGTGTTTTAGGTGGACTACGCTAGGCTTAGACAAGGACTACACTAGCCTGCTAGGCTAGCATAGTCCTAATCCTCTATTAGTGTAGTGAGTTTTGAAAAAAAATGAAATATAGAGTTGTATTATCAAAATCTAGTGAGTTTTAAGCAATATTGGATAATTTTTTGGTAAGTTTATGGGGACTTCACTAGGCTTGGAAGTAGACTAGACTAGCCTAGTGCAGTCCTCACTCATCCTTAGTGTAGCAAGGTTGCAACTATTGGAAATAATGAGAAAAGTTAGGTTCCATTGTCAAAGTTTCTCCAGAAATGTGCTAGGCTTGACCAGAAATGGATTTGATGTCTATCTAATCAACTTTGGGCAATTTAGTATAGACTATGCTGGGGATTAGGAGGGACTATACTGGCCCAGCATAGTCCTAGTTCCTCCTCAAAGTAGCCATGGATTGAGGATCCAAAAATGATGAATTTTGACTCAAATGCAAGGTTTTGAAGTCTTCTTGTGTATTGGCAAGGTCCTATAGTCGATAAAGGTGCTTTCCTGGTTAGTTTGATTTGGATTTGAACTTTAGAATGTGGAATATGTTGGACTTCCCCTAGGACTATGTTGGCCTAGTGTAACCCTTTCTTTCCTAGCATAGTTGACATTTGGGCATGGTCAATATTGGCTTTCATGGTCAAGGTAGGTTTTGACAAGGCCCTAGAGCTTTCCAAAAGTAAATTCATGCTATTTTTGGAAATTTTTAGTTAATTTTTTAACTAAACTAGGACTGGGAAGGGATTACGCTAGCCCAGTGTAGTTCCCACTATCATAAAAATGCTAGAAAATGCAAGTTCCACAATTAATCAAGCTTAAATAGTATTTTTGGATACGTTGACAATAGGTTTAAGTCACTTTTGACCAATTTTCATTAATTTTTTAGTATACTATGTTAGGCTTAGACTAGGACTATGCTGGCCCGCTGAAGTCCCCTTTTTCCATTAGTGTAGTCAAGATGGTAGGTTTAAAAAATTGTGGAGAAAAAATAAGTTTTATGTTGGAAAAGTTTAAATGGGTTTTAGGATTTACTGAAGGTCAATCTACATGGTTTTTTGATTTATTTTCACTAACTCTAGGGTGACTACACTAGGCCCTGACAAAGACTATGCTAGCCTAGCATAGTCGCAAGTTCCATTCAACATAGTTAGTGTTTGGTCATGTAAAATGAGTAAAATAAGATTTGACCTAGTCTTCATTTCTATTGTGTTTTGGTATTCTTGAGAGGTGATTTTGAGTTTGTGCATGACTTATTCAAGGATTTCAAGTGGACTACGTTGAGCATCAGTTGGGAATATGTTGACCCAGCATAGTCCTTGTGTTTCCTAGCATAGTCATGGAAAATGATTGATTTTTGATTCTATTGAATGCATTTGACCAAGTTTTGATGCTACTAGGAGCTTTAGCTAGGATTTGGAAAGGTATGATGATCATTTGAAGTTGATTAGAGGTTGGCTAGACTTCACATGATCTATTCCATCATGGACTATGTTGGGCCAGTGTAGTCCCATAAAAATCCTAGTTTTAGATGAATTTCTTATGAATTTTTTCCCTTTTCTTTGTTACAATTATACAATTATCCATGCTCACCTTCTTAGCTTATTAATGATGTTTTGTCATGGATGGGGAACTGGAGATTAGGTTTTAGAGTATGGATGGGAAGTCTCATTGGTTTCAAGGCTTCTGGGAGTGCAGGCTTCAACGTAGTCAAGCCTAAAAAAAAAGGTCCCAACATAGGCATACCTTTTTTAAAATAAGATAATCCTAATTCTAAAAGAATTCCCCACTTTGAATTTTTGGATGTCTACATTTATAGTTTCCCTAGGTGTCACATTTTTCCTAACACAGAAAATGGAGGTGTACCATAGCATGCATGAAAATGTTAGATTTACTTGTTTAATTTTTAGTCTTTCCATAGCACCTTTATAACCTTGTTTAAGACATCAGCCATACATGAACTCATGAAGTAATCAAAGATTTTGTTTTTAGTGAAGCATTTGGAAACTATACAATGTTGGGTGTGTTTCCTAGGGCATGCATAATGAAGCACAAATCCATTTTCTCTATTTTAATGGTTATAATGGTTACTGATGTTTACTCAGCTTATTGTTGTTTGTAGGTTCCATGCTACAACATTGATGTAGTTAGTAATGATGTACTTGATGAGCCTTCTTAATTTTGTATAATTTTGAGTATGCTAACAACTATGTATTACTCTTGCAACTATGGTTAAGGATATTCTATGATCATTTTTTTGGCTAAACACTTTTTGGGTTTTTATGTTTTACATTTTCATTTGCTAAGCTTTTCTTCTACATAAATGCTATAAATTAAAACAATATAAGTACTAACTAAAATTTGGTAATGAAGTGAAAAATGTAAGAAATGTAAAAGAGACAGAAGGTTTTAAAGTGAAAACTATGAAAAATGTGATAAAGTGGACATGTCCCAATGTACACACAAAAGAGATAAGAGCAAGACTACAAATCCACTAGTTGTATGTCTTGGTGGCCTATCCATTTTAGGCCTTAGTAGATCATTAAGCTACTAGTTTTAGGCCTTGGTAGGACATATTGCTAGTTTTAGACCTTAGCAGGCCATAGGATTGTCAGTTTTAGGCCTTAGCTAGTCATAACGTTGCTAGTTTTAGGCCTTGGTGGGCTGTGATCCATACTTTAGCAAGTATGGAATGCTCTCAAAAGAGAATACAAGGATAGAATCAACAATGAAACATGTTATAATGCCACCAAGGTGAACCAAATGCCATTAACCAAAGAAGGCACTAGACATTTACTGAGAACTTGTTGCTTGATCTTTGATAGATCAATGAGCCCCTTTGGCACAATCTTATGCTCATCATCTCTTTCATTCAACATGGTAATTAGTAGGTACTCTCATTGGTCATTTAGTATCTTAGAGTTGTTGTTGCTAACATTATAGTTGTTCTCATTGTTGGTGGCCCTAATTTGAGTGTCGGGAGTTTCCTCTTGGAATTCCATCTTTAAACCTTGGTTGATGTTGACATAGTTAACTGATGGTATCAACAAATTGTCTCCATAGATCATAATTTCTCCTTCCTCATATGAAAAATGGATCTCCTGATGTATAGGGGATGAGACTACATAAAGCTTTGCTAACCGTGGCCTTCCTAGGATCAAGTTGAAGCCAGGTGTCTCCTCAACCACTAAGAAGTTAGCAAATGTAGGATATTACTTGTCGGCTATGAAATTTAAAAATATGAAACCTTGCACTAGTACCTATGAGCCATTAAATGACTTAAGTGCTAAGGCAGTAGTCTCCTAGCTATTCTCAGTTAAGCCTAGTTTGTTGACAATAGAAAATGATACTACGTTAGTTGCTGCCCCATCATCTACATGAATGCGGTGAACCTTGTATCTACTAACACATATAGTAATAAGGAGAGGATCAGATAGCACTTCTCCATTTTGAAATTCAATTTTCACTTCACTATCATAAAAGTTGAGCATGGGTTGATGCTTATTTTCTCTAAATGAAGCTTGCTCAATGATAGAGTGGATTGACTTTTTGTTGGTAGGCATGTCTCTACTCATAAGGATAGATGTTAACAATTGAGGTAGTGCATCTCTATGAGATAGAAAAATCATGACTAGGTCATACAAGTTTGATGACGTGTTCTTTTGTTTTAGAAATCTTTTGGCTTGGTTCATTGTTGCGAGGAAGGTCTTTATCTTGGTTTTTGATGTTTTTACCTTAGTGGTTCTAATTTCCTCCATCCTTCCTAGGATCTATGACTTATGTTTTAATGCATGTGCCTTGGGCCTCTTGTCCATGGATGTGGTTGATCTTGATGTACCACCTTCAGTGGGCTTATTTGTTGGTTTGGCAATAGGTTGCTTTTGCCACTATTGTGATGGTGGCTTCTTGCTAACCTCTAAGTTTTGGACCACTATAGGTGGCCTTTGGCCATCGGTTATTGTAGGCTTACTTGTTGAGGGTACAGGGACCTAGATAACAAATGGTTTCTTAGGCTTTGAAGGATTAGAAACTTGTAGTCTTGGTTGTGCAGTCGAGGCCACTAAAGGTGAGTCACATATGATGAAAGGCTCCTTAGGAGCTAGAGGAGGTGGTATCTATATGACAAAGGGCTCTCTAGGCTTTGTGTTTTAGGATCGTTGTGGCACTTTGATGACAAATGATTCCTTAAGAGGATTAGACCATTTGGTTTTTGTGAATGAGGCTATGGTATAGGAGTTGTTGTGGGCTTTTGGAGCATTGGGCTCATCCAATACCAACTCTCTACAGTCTACCATCTTCTATAGGTCATCCTTTAATGCTAGGAAAAAATTGGTGTTATGTCCAACCATTTGATGATAATAGAAATACTATCTAGTCTAAAGTACTTTGGTAGCTTTGAACCATCTTTGGAGGCTATCGTTGGGTCTCTACCTATGTCACAAAGAAGATCATGCCTCTTGTGAGCCTCTTCAGATAGTTGCTTATATTGTATAAAATTGTGTTTAAGTAATTGTTCTAAGAGCTTATAAGGATTTAAAAGAAGCCTTGTGTACTTAGACCTATCCTTCTATCCAAAATATGTTCTTGGTTGATTTGGGGCATAGGAAGTGGATGGTTGCAATGAGTTTTGGGATGTGTTGCATGATGGTGATTCTCACCTGTTTATTTGTTTTGATTATTTTGCTACTGCATTGATAGTTGTATGTTCTTACTTTGTTTTATTGTTATCTCTCCTTGCACGTTGATTTTTATAGGCCATATAGGTCGAATTGTTGCTTGCCTTAACTACCTCCTTAATTTTCTTGATTTGCGAAAAGGATTGGCTTAGTGACCAAGGCTCTAGGTAGTAGAGCTTTGCCTTGATAAAGTCATTTACTACTCCCTTATAAATAGCCAAGAGGTGGGTTTCAGCAATAGGCTCTGAAATCTCATTAATTGTTGAGTTCCATCTTTGAATGAACCTTTTGATTAGTTCAAGGAGACTTTGCTTCACCTTAATTAGTTGATCTAATGTGACATCCAACTTCAAGTTATATCTGAAGTGGTTGACAATTGGTCTATTAAGTTTTCAAGGGAAGAAATGAAACCTCTAGGCAAGTTTCGATACCAATCTAGAGCCTTTCCCTTTAGAGACATGGGAAAAATCTATAGTATTATGTGAGGCCAAGACTATAAGAAGAGGCACTTAGAATGAAGGTTACTAGATGTGCATTGGGATCCCCTTCACCATTATATTTGGTGAAGTTTGGAATAGGTAAGCCTATGGAAAAGGTTATTTGAGGCACTATAGGACTTATAGGATTATCCTAGTAGAAATCTAGAACCTTGACTATCTACATTGTGTTGGCTTTAAGTTTTTGTAACTCTTTGTTAATGTCTTGGATCATTTGAAAAGCTTGATTCAAGCCTTGGAACATCCTCATGGACTGTGGTGTCTGCATGAATGGTTGTGATGTTTATTGAGAAGCCTATGGCCTCATAATGGATTGTGGTATGGAAGGAAGAGGTTAAATTATGATGATCATGGGTGGGCTAAATAAGGAAAAGGATGTTAATGTCAGAACTTGAGGCACAAAGGGGACAAAAGGAGTACGAGAGGCTTTTGTTATTTGGGGCCCCAATGAGGGCCCTACTAGTATGACAAATGGAGATGGTGAGGTTGACATTACCATGGCTGCGTGAATAGAGTTAGGTTATGTGGCCAACGACATTGATGAAGGTGGATTGGGACATGAGTTGTGTTTGATGCGTGGCGATGATGGGTGTAGACCTAAACATGGTAGAATTAATAGGAGGAGAGTTGGGTCAAGGGATCTATTCCATTGATAAGGTAAGAAATGTGGAGTTGGGTGTGGTTATTTGGGGAGTCAATGATTGGAAAAGACTTCCAATAAAGGTGTCCTACTCCTGTTTGGTCTCAAATTCATCTTCTTCGTTTTGGTATCCTTCTGGGTTAGGCTTCTCATCCTCTTCCTCCATTTTAATAATCTGAGATAGAATTTTCACATAATTTCGAGTTAGGGGTATTTAATCATATGGGGAAGGGATATACTTATTCCCATTATGGTAGATAAGCTCATATTCACATTTAGATTTAGCTTCTCCACATGGAATGAGTAGGCTAGCCTAGATCTTGACAGAAATAAAGTTACAGTAGTCTTTATTAATTAGGAATTTTTCCCCTTAACATTAAGGACTACCTACATTTAACTATAATAGGGTGTTTGGGATCATAGACCCTCATAGCCTACTAGCTAGATCCAGCGTTAGTGAAGTTAAAGGAAAAAATGGTGGACTGGTTGAAAGACATGTCAAAAATGTGTTTTTTTTTGGGTTTTTACTATTTTTGGAAAAATACATAGTAAGTAGAAAAATATACTAGCATAGTAGACCAAAAATAGAAAGTCAGTAGAAGATGGTTGCTAAATGGTTAAAATGGAACATGGAATCCTAAAAACGAACTACCAGGAAAATGGAACTTAGAGAATTGAATCCACCAAATAGAATGGGTTTTAGAAGATGGAATCTTGAACATGGAATCCATCAAATGGAGCACACAAAATAAAGATGAATGTTTTAGAAGATGGAAAATTTGTAGGAAAACCCAATAAAATGGGTATTGATAATAGATGAAAAATTCACAGGAAAACCCAATGGAATGAGTTTTGACAAATAACAGAATGGTTTTGAAGGAAGATTCAATAGAATAGGTTTTGACAATTAACAAAAAATTTGTAGGGAAACCCAACAAAATGGGTTTTGGCAATAGATGGAAAATTTGGAAGAAAATCTAATGGAATAAGTTTTGGCAACAAACAAAATATTTGTAGGAAAATCCAATGGAGTGGGTTTTTGAAATAGATGAAAAATTTGTAGGAAAACCACAATGGAATGGATTTTGATAGGCAACGTAATGATAGAAATGGCTAAGATACATTTGTGACAAAGGACTTGGGTGGAGGCCCTCCTAACACTAGAAAATTGTTGCACCTGGAGAAATCAGTTACTGGAAAATTGAAAGATCTAGTGTAGTAGCCTCAACCATGAATCCTAAGGGCCTTCTAAAAATGAGACTCAAGGTGTCCTAGATGGTCATGCCAATCACCTAGGGACTTAGAAAAGATAAAAGAAAATGGCTATCAAAACATAAGCAAGTTCTTATGTGAAATTAGAAATGAAAATAGGAACAAAAATTAAAATGTAGATGGATTTGGTTAAAAGGAAATGGGAATAGAATTGTAGTTACAAAAATATATGAAAAAATAAAATAGAAATAAAAAATTACATAGCATGAACAACCAAATTTATATATATAAATATAAAAGAATTGGGTTCATGAAGTACAAGTTTGTGCAAAGGGCACAAGAAGTTGCTGGTCGAAGCTTGAGGTCCATTGGAGAAGGCTACCTCCATGATCTGATTTCTTCCCAAATCTAATTTTTTGCAACTTTCCTCTAGTTTTTACCAAGTCTTTGCAATTCAAATGGTATTTCTATTACATGTTTAGAACAATGGAAACCATGTGAGGATCTCTGTGCTTAGTGTAGTCCTAGTTTTTGCTACCAAACAACACTACTGGATGAGGTTGTAATTACTATAATGGGTTGTGATGGATGGGAATGGAAAATGGTGTTGTTGCTAGATGGTTTCTAAATTTCCAAAGTGCTCAAAATTGCTATATGAAATGTAGAAATAATAAAGTATAGATTGCAAAATGCCAAAATTTGGACCCATTCTATGGTGTTAATATTGGATTTTTATAAGGTTAGGTTTTCTATTTTTAGGCCTATCGTTGACTATAATTAATTGCTAATAAATTATCATTGATTGAAAACTTACAATGGTTATATTTGTCAGCATAGTTTGCTTAGTGTGGTCTGCTCAATGTAGGTCACTAACTTCTCTCAGCATAGTCTATTAACTTTTTTTAATGTAGTCTATTGATTGCTCTCAAAGTAGTCCATTGTTCACTTTCAACATAGTCCATTGATTGCTTTGAGTGTAGTCCATTGAACAGCTGCCAACATAGTTTCCATTTGTGATAAGTCTAGAATGGTCTATACCCACAAAGCCCATCCATTTCCTATGAATAGTAAATAGGGTTCTATGACTACGTTGGAGGTGCTGAGAAATGGGACAAGTGTTAGGAATTGGAAGGATGGATGGAAACTATGGAAATGGTGGATCTCATTGGAAAGTGCTATGCTTGGTGGTGAATGTTGTCTATGCTAGTTGTTATTGACTTGGAATGACTATGCTAGGCATTGTTGGAAACCATAAATTTCAACAATTTCAACATTTCACTTTTGCTAGGATCTGATGATGACTACAGTAGAGGTAGTTACTATAGCTAGTTTAGTTCTATTGACTACTGTAGGTGTAGTTCCAATGACTACTATAGGTGGCACCAACGTAGTTGGAGCTATAACCTTATAGAAAACCATGAAAATGCCATTTTTGGCCATTCCAAAGGTGTTTTTGGCCTTCCCAAGCCCAGATATGAACATGGGATACCTATTTCTAGTTGGAAAACAATGAAATAACAACTTTTGAAGCATTTTTTAGCTTCAAAAAGCTTAAGTATGCAATATTGTAGATCATGGACTACATATCTCACATTTACAATGAGTCCTCT
This sequence comes from Gnetum montanum, assembly GCA_015680685.1. Lineage (NCBI taxonomy): Eukaryota > Viridiplantae > Streptophyta > Gnetopsida > Gnetales > Gnetaceae > Gnetum > Gnetum montanum. The sequence goes on from MNCI01008454.1 coordinate 507,132, forward strand.
TTCAAGTTAGAAAATAAAGGTTGCAACATGAAATTTTAGTGGTGTTTCATTGACAAAAGACTTTCGTTTCTTGGCTGCTAAACTATGGTCAATTATCTGTGACTATGATCATAGGTATGCTAAAATTGGCTACTATGTTGTTGAGTATAAATCTTTAGACTTGTTGAGATGTTGTATTCCTTAGGGAAATAGATTCAACCCACTTTGTAAAGTATTTGGTTGCAATGATGATAAAGCTATGCCCTATAGAAGACTTATGTGTTATAGGTCCAATGATGTCTAGTTCCCACCATAAAATAGCCAAGTTATCTAAGTAGTATGTAACTTGGTTGCATGTGTATTAGGTTACTATGTCATTAACAAATATCACAAGTTTTAATCTTTTGCAAGTAGTTGCTCTTCATATGGGGCTGGTAATAGCCTAGTCATCTAATTTTAGCGACCATGGATCTAGGTCCTATATTTCCTCCACATACATCCTCATGAACTTGCTTAAGGACTATAAGAGCTTTAGTTTTGCCCAAATATACTAACAATACCCTATCATAGGACCATTGAAATAATGTGTTACTACTTAAGATGACATACTATTTTAATCTTTTATGTATAAAATCCTTTTGATAAGTAGTGAAAACTTGTGAAGATTCATCGTGCATTAGGTAAAACCTGATATCATCATACCACTCCTTTAGAGGAGTAGTGTTGATAGAGGCTATAGAGTCACCTTTAGTTGCATGATGGGAATAGCACAATTCATGGTTAAGGTAGAGAACTTACTAAACACATCAAGTTTCACACTCAAGGCCAAGGTTGCAATGACATTAACTAGCATGTTCTTGGTTTGAAGCACATCTTGGATACTAACATCTATAAATTTTTGCATTAATTTTTTTCCTAAGTCATAATAAGGTTGGAAATATTTGGCTTTGCATGCATAAACCTTAGTTACTTAGTTAACCACAAGTTGCGAATTAAGGATCATAGAACTTAAAAGGGGGAGATGAATAAGTTTACCAAATAAAAAATCCTTCAATATAAAGCACACATAAAGTTTAATGTGGTTCCCCAACTTCGGTAGTGCACAATTAGAGGGTAGTTCAGTTGCATTCCTATGGACTTTATTTTTGAGAAAAGCAATATGAAGGAAACCAGACCCTGCACAAGCCCTAAGCTTCACTTGAGAGTGATTCATCGCTATGAATCCACTTAATATATCTAGGTCCTAACAAGCTTAGAATGTGATTTCAAGGATCCCATAGACTTTACAAATTGAGCTCTACTCTGAAGTGTTGTGACACTGCACCAACCACTCAATCTAGCTAGCTCTCAACAAGCTCAATGAAGATGCTTTCTCATAAGAAGTGCATCAACCCCAGTAGGGAAACAAGAGAGAAAATAAATTACAAAATAATAATGTAACTCAATTATAGGTCCTTTTACTTTGAGGTATAGTACAACAAACAATCAATACAACAGTACAAATGATGTTACAGTGAAGTACATAAGTAAAATAGATTAGACAATGAAGGCTTGATGTAGACTATTCACATTCACATTCATTCACTTGCACTATTTTAAAGAATTGATTTCTTCTTATATCTTTTAAGTTTCCAAAATTACCTTAGAATTCATCCAATGGTCACTTAACAGCTAGTGTAGATTTCTCCTTCAAGATTGGGACATCTCTCTCAAAATAACTTTAAATCTAAGAAGATCTCTCTTTTGAAAGTGAGATGTCTTCTTTCCAATGGAGATATCTCATATTTTTGAAAGAAATTTACTCTTTAGGGGAGACATATTTGGGAATATGTCTTTAAGGAGACATATTTGGGAAGATGTATCTAAAAATAAAACTACTCATTTTGATGCTAGGAGCCTCTGGATGCCTCCAAACAAGTCTGCATAGATCCGATAACCTACTAAATGCATTAGAATGGGCCAAAAAAACTTTGAAAATATGCCAAAACATCCAAAAATCATCCTCAACCAAATCAATACAAATAGACACATTTAGCTTCCTCTTAATCTTGTTTTTTCTCCCAATTTGTCCATGATATCCATGCTTCCTTGAGTCCTTGTCCAAGCTTCCTTGAGTCCTTTTTCATGTTGTTGTCTTGTGAACACAACAATCACAAAAATCCTTTGTTATCCATTTTTCTTAAGGTTTTGACATACCAAAATGTTAACAATCTCCCCTTTTTAAAACATGAACAAAAAGGAGTGGATCCTAAAAACAAGATAGATCAAAAGAATGCACAAACTTCATTCAAGTAAGATCTTCTAAAAGTTTCTAAATATCTTATCAAGTACATACATACTCATTGTATAAAAGATATATCAGAAATTTCTAAGATATCAATGCTAGTTTAACTAAACAGAAAAAAAGGCTTAAGTACTCAAAGAGAGATATATTCATAATATGCAATATTATCATAGAGATACAAACATTTAGCGAAGGAAGAAAAATTAGGTAAGGAGTACACATTCCTTTCCTAAGTACAAATTCATAGGTTAATGATGAAAATATACATTCATTAATAGTTTCCCTTTATCTATTCATAAAAAAAGTTAAAATTAATGATCCATAACTAATCCAAACATAACTATGCTAAGTCTTTCAATTAATGTCCAAGAGTATTTAAAACCAGAGGTTGAAGTCCAAATTTTGAGCATTTAGGATCATGTAATCTATCTTTTTGAACCAATAAGCCATTAGTAAAAAATAAACCAATATCTCATGATTCTATTATTACTTAGTATCCTACTCCTTTTGAAGCATCAAAAAAATGATAAGATATAGCAATTTCATGGCAAGAGAGTAAATACATGCTTATCCAAATTTCAAGAATGAGATCAAATACTCACAAGAGAGGTCAAAGCAACACAACTTATCATGCTAAAAATCTCAAAAATAACCAAATAGATTCTTAATAAGATGTTCAAATAGAAATTTTTTTATATCCATGTCTAATTTAAATAGATAACAAGAAATACACAAAGTATTTTTACCATATTTTTCTTACTCATTGGCAACCATGAGGGTTGAAATTTGAAGTTTATTTCTTAAGTGCCTTTAGGTAAAAGCTTGAAAAGATTCCCGTTACATTGGTGGCCTCTTGAATGATAATTGATGATTAGGTACAAGCTCCCCCTACATATGTGTAGATTCTAATGCTCCCTCTAGGTCCTTTTGGATCAACTTGTTCTTTTCTTATCAAAGTACTATCCCTACAAATCAATGCTAAGATCAAGTGTGGAGACTAGAGTCTCCTATTAATAGTATTGATAGTACCTCTAGAAAAGTTTCTTTAAAATATTCATGATTTTCATCAAAAATACTAATTAAAATATGTTATTAATCTTCCAAAAGAAATGAGCTTTGTGATATCAAATGGAAGCACAATGTATAATAAATGTTTAACACAAGGCATTTAGATTTGAGCCATATAGAAACAAAGTTAAGAATCTAAAAGATGATTTTTCAATAAAAACTTTACAACTTTACAAGTATCACAAACATTCATTCAATTATAAGATTAATCACATTATTCTCATACATTCACAAGAGATACCATAATCAAATATTCTAATAGTACCAAATATCTTCTCTTGTAAGCACTTATCTTAACATTTGTAGAACACTGAAGCTAACATCCTATAGCTTGAAATGAAGTAAGCACACATTAACACAATTTAGTCTTTCTTAATTCTCCAAACTAAATACTAACATGATATTTGGCAAGAAAGGAAACAAAAAATTACCTTGACTTACCTTACTTTCAATTGAGAATAAAGGTGCATCGAGTGATAGAGAATGAGATTCCTTTATTGAGGTTTCTCTTCTTATAAAGACTTCTTCAATTTTTAAGGCTTGGCTTCCTTTCACAAATTGGCTAGATAGTGTCTTCTCATTCTCAGTCTCCTTCCTCTTAATTCTTCAAACTTTTTGAACTTCCTCATTCTTTTGAGTTATCCAATTTTTATTGACTCGTCTCTAATTTGTTTATCTATCCCTTTTCCCTTGCAAGAAATCCTTTCTAGGTGCATTCAGATAAGACCAAGGAGTCCTATGATATGACTAAGTACTCATGTGATAATGTTTTAAATTACACTACCATTACTTATGTACAAATTTAAGATAATAATAACATCTCACTTTCCTATAGTAGTTAAAGTGATCATACCTAGGAGCTACTCTTGGTTGAGATGTAGTGCCCACTAATTCTTCATTCTTTGTGGTAGCCTTAGATTGAGATGTAGTTTGTGTGGAAGATTAATCTTGTGTACAACATCTCAGCCCATTCTTATCATGCATATTACTTCCTTGTCCTAAGATCATCTAAAGGGACTCTTTTCCTTTAACAAGTCTTTCATATACAAGTTTCACATCTACAATTTCTTCCTTAGCTTGCTCATAAGACAAGGTTAGCTATTCATTATCAGCCCTTAGGTCTAATATTTCTTTTGTAAGATTAGAAATATTTGTATTTATTAAGGAAATTTCTTGGACCTTTTTTTTAACTTGATTATTCAACTTTTTATAAATATTTTGAAAAGATAAAAGTTCATTACACAATAAATCAAACCTTTCATCCTTGTTAGGTTCATCATTTGAGGTGTTAGCATCATCATCGGTGAGAGAGCCATATAGATGCGATATGAATTCTTTGCATCATCCTTCTTTTCTTCATCATCCCAACTAGTGTATAAGTTGGTCTTTTTCATTTCTTCATCACTTCTATCCATTTGTCTTAACCTACCACTACTAGGACATTTGGAGGCCATATGGCCTTTTCCTCTACATACCCAACATTCTATAGAAGAAAGATCAAAATTAGAATTTGAAATATTTTTACCTCTTTCCTTACCTATTTCTCTACCTAAGAATTGATTAGATTGATTTTCTTCTATGAAATTTCCTATACATTCATCTTTTTTCTGTTGGTTTTTGACCTTCTCTAAAGAGTTCTTATTCATCTACTCAATCACATTGGTTATTTTTTAAATTGTAGCCTTAAGATTTGAGTTTTCTTTCTTGAGATAATAACATTCATCATTAAGAACTATAATTTTCATTTCCTTAACATGTAAAACATCTTTCATTTCAACACATAAGCTTTAAAAAGAAATAACTTCATGGCAAAACATCCAATACCTTTCTTCAAACAAAATGTCATTATTTGACCTTTTCTTGTCATTCATACTATCATAAGTTTTATCCTCCTTATAGGTATAGTCTTCTCTATTTTTAAATGTAAAGAAGGGAATAAGATACTTACCTTTATAGTAGATGTGATATAGGAATTAACTACAACAATCAATGAAGCATATTAGTCACCTTCTCTAGATGTGTCTGATGTTGATAGCTTCTTCCATGTTCACTCTTGGAGATTGATGTAGAATGTAAGAGTACTAGGCTCTAATACCACTTGAGGATAGTAGAACTTAGAAATGTGGGATGAATAAGTTTCCCAAATCAAAAATTCTTTAATACAAAGCACATACCAAATTTAATGTGGTTTTCCAACTTGGGTAGTCCACACTCAAAGGGTAGTTCATTGCACACCTTCAGACTTTGTTTATCTAAAAAATGATTTTAAGGGAACTATACCCTATACAAGCTCTAAGCTTCACTTTGGAGTGATTATTCACTGAAAATCCACTCAACCTAGCTAGGTCCTAATAAGCTTAGAATGTGATTTCAAGGATCCCACAACCTTTACAAATTGAGCTCTGTTGTAGAGTGTTGTGACACTGCATCAACCATTCAACCCAACTAGGTTTCAACATGCGTAATTGTGATACCTTCTCACAAGAAGCACATCAATGCTAGTGGGGAAACAAGAAAGAAAACAAAATTACAAGAAAATAATGTAAATAAATTATAGGTCCTTGTACTTTGAGGTCTATTACAACAAATTATGTTACAATGAAGTACACAAGTATAATAGATTAGACAATGAAGGCTTAATGTAGAATATTCACATTCACATGCATTCACTTGCTCTATTCCAAAGAATTTATGTCTTCTTATACCTTTAAATTTTCTAAAATTACCTTAGAATCCATCCAATGATGACTTAACGACTAGTGTGGATGTCTCCTTCAAGATTGGGATGTTTCTCTAAAAAGAACGTCAAATCTAGGGAGATGTCTCTTTTAAAAGTGAGACATCTTCTTTTCAATGGAGATGTCTCTTATATTTAGAAGAAATTTACTCTTCATGGGAGATGTCTCTAGGAAGATGTCTTTCAGGAGACATCTCTGGGAAGAATCTCTTTTGCAAGTCTCAAAAATAAAACTACTCATTGTGATGTTGGAAGCCTCTAGATGCCTTCAAACTAGTCTCCATAGATCCTATAACTCATAAACTCATTGAAATGAGAAAAAAATACTCCAAAATATGCCAAGAAATATAAGAATAATTTTCAACAAAAATAAACACAAATAGACACATTTAGCTCATGGAAAATACTTCTCTAATTCAATGAATTAGATCTCATGGGAAATTAATGCATGGCTTAGGTAGTATATGGGAAGCTTTGCCCCATCATTTCATTTCTAACAAAGCAGAGAGGCAATGGACATGTCATAGATAGTAAGGTAGATGTAAAAAGGCTTATCCTCTTGCTGAGGATAGATTGTCAATAATTGTACCAACTCTCACTTAAGGTTTTCAAAAGCTTCTTGGCATTGAACTATTCATTCATAGTAAATTCTTTTCTTAAGCAAGTGTTGCATGGGTTGTAATTTATTTGTAACCTTGGAAATAAACCTATAGATAAATTGTAATCTTATTTACAATACCTGAAGCTCTGTAAGCTTGGTTGGTACTGCAAAGCTAGATATGGACTTAATCTTATCAAGAGCAACACCTATTCCCTCTTCATATACTATAAAGCTAAGCATATTACTAGTTTTAACACCAAAGACATACCTCTTGGGGTTAATCCTAAGCTCATATTTGAGACATCATTTCAACACAAGATCAAGATCATGTGCATGGTTATTGGCCATTTTGAACTTAATGACTATATCATCTATGTTGTCATTGAGAAATTCTAGCATATAATCGATATAGATACATATACTCCCATTTTTCTTAGGGAATACCACTATGTTGGATACCCATTCCACATAATCGATAACTCCAATAAAACCAACATGATATAGTTTTTTGATTTCATCATGAACTACTAGGGACAAGTCTAGTATAATCTTACTAATTTTTTGCTTAACTAGCTTGATACTAGGACTAAGTATGATGTTATGCTACACTAGGAATGGATCAAAAGCTAGCATATCTTCATATGACTAGGCAAAGGCCTTAATGATATCTTAGATGTTGTTGGTGATGTTTTGAGCTTGTTGAGATTCTAGTTAGAAACTTAGTTTTAATGTTTTCTCCTCACCACTATGCATCATGATAGAAATATCAACTAAAGAGTCTTTGGTAATGTTACTAGCCTCAAGCTCAAGGGTTCTAACTAGGTTTTGAGGCCACTCCATTGGTTTTTCTATCGAGGCTATATGATTGATTGGACTCTCACACTCAAGATCTAGGCAATTATGGTCGATGCATCATTTAATATCACCATGTTGTCCACTTAGACTCAAAGGCCCATTGAATTGTTCCTAGGTGTCCACACTATCATCTTGCATATCAACCATAAGCATATTAAGTGACACCTATGTGATAAAATGAGTAACCAATGCCAAAATAAAGTAGAATACTTTAGTAATAGCTAACATATGTTAAAATAAGGGCTAAGAAAGGTTTAAATAGGGCCACTTAAAGATTACTAGAGGTAGGTAAAGACAAATAAGGTGGAAAAAAGGCTAAATCATGGTCAAACTATATTTGATGATGTTAATTAAGGTTAAAGCATGGGAAATGAAGGATCTAAGGGGATTTAAAGGTGGACAAGGTACATTTAAGGCTAAAGAACATAAAATAAGGCTAAATAGGATCAAATGGTAATCAACTGAGGCTAAATGATCATCTAATGATGATTAAGCACCATCAAATAAGGTCGAAGAAGGCTAAAACATGGTTAACAAATGACATAGGGGATAGGATAAGGTAGATGGGGTAAACAAAAGGTCAAATGATAGTCAAATGATGTTGAAATGGAGTCAAATATTGCTTGATGGTCAAATCCCATTAGATGATGTTTTGGAGGATCAAATAAGATCATAGTGATGTCCAATGGTGTAAATTGATGTTAAACCTAGTTCTATAAGATCAAAAGATGTCAAATTATAGAAACATTTGATGAAATAAGGCCACATGATGTTAAAATGATAAAAATAAAGCAAAATGGAATCATATGATAGGATAATGAAGGTTAATAATGCATATTAAGGTCAAACCAAGTCAAAACATAGTGAAAAAAGTCAAACCAATCAAGGTAGAAAACATATGATAAAACATTATCAATATTAATCTATTAGGTTTAAATGTTTCTAGTTTTAGGCCTTAGTGGACCATGGTGTGGGTTTACAGGGTTAACAAGTAAGTTTGAGCACTTAATGAGGTTGGAGGTTGTTTGAAGTTAAAATTAAGATCTTTTGTTGTGACTATGGTGGACATAACCAAAGAATACACTGATCAATATAGTTGGGAAAAGCCCCAACATAGTTGATGTTAATAAATGATTTTCTAGGTTTGATATGACTAAGTTTGGAATCTCGATGGTTTGTATGGATAGTGCAATGTATTGGGGTTGGAGATTGGTAAATTTTGACATCTTTTTGACCTTCTAGAAGCGTTAAATGATGTCAAATACTGATGACTACATTGGCCAATGTAGTCCTAGTGTAGATGCATGGAAAACTAGGTTTTTAGGATTTCAGAGTTGATACTAGTGTTTCATCAGGTTCCTAGGGAAACATAGGATCTTGGAAACACTAAATACATCATTTGGAAGTTAAAATAGGCTAATGAAGGTGGAGTTTTGGCACCAACACCTCATGAATACACTGGTTAGTATAGTTGAGGATTAATTTAGTGTAGTTGAGCTAAAACCTAAGCTTTTCATGGTTAAACAAGGACAAACTATAGCTAACTTCAGGATTCTAGGGATCTAGGCCTCTCGAATCAAGTTTTTAACCATTTTGAGTGTTTTGGTGTTGGTTTAACCATCCTAGGGGAGGGACTACATTAGGACTATTCTGGCCAATGTATTCTTATCCTATCTTAGCATAAACAAATGGAATTTAGTGTTTCCATGGTCAAAACAAGGTGAAATGGTAGCTAGGCAATGTCAAATAATGTTTTAAATTTCTCAAGCCAAATTTTTAGGCATTCAAGGTGTTTTCATACTATGATGTGAATACTGGCTTTTGATGAGTCTTTGTGATCAATCAACCAGGTCTTTGTGTTCCTAGAGTTATTAGTCTTCCTAGATAGGGTTTTGGCTTAGGATGGTTGATTCTAGAGGTTGTTTGAGTGTTGAAATAACCATTTCCCACTTGAACTATGCTACCCAGCATAGTTGAGTTTGGCTTTAGCATAGATGGAGGAAACTTAGCATTTCCAAGGTTAAAATGAGGTTAAATTATAGTTAGGTAAGGCCAAACAAGGTTTTGGATTTATGAGTGAGGTTTTGGATTATTTGAAGTATCACATCACTAGTCAAACCAACCCAAAACTATGACTACATTAGGACTACATTTTCTAGCATAGTCCATGCCTACTCTAGTGTAGTCATAAGATGAAATTTGATTTTTGATGAAATTTCATGGTCAATCAACTAGGTTCTTAGGTTCTTCGATTAGTGGTGCTTATGCTTAGGGTTTTACGTTCAAGATGATTAGCTTTGATGGTTGTTTTGATTATGAATTAATCATACAGCCCTAGCCTACACTGGCCAGCATAGTCCTAGTGTAGTTGAGAGGTGTAAAACAAGTTTTGGAGATTTTTGTCTTGATTTATAAGGTTTGGTCATCTTTGAAGTCTCTTGTAGGGTTTTGGAATTGAGAAGATGTACTGGGAAGCTGATTTGACATGTCCATGACCTATTTTGAAGCTCTTACAAGGGACTACACTAACCAACATAGTCCCAAGCATCCCTAATGTAGTCCTAAGTCTTAGGTATGTTTCAATTAATTTTTTTCACTTTTTGGCATTTTAATGTCACTAGTAGTATTGGGAAGGTGTGAATTCTAGGATATGATACTTTAGAGGTTATTTTTGGCTTTTTATGTTCCAACTCCCATCAACTATGTTGGGACTATGCTAGCTAGCATAGTTAAGGTGATTCCTAATGTAGCGTGAAGGAGGGAGTAAGAATTATTCCATTTTTTCTTGGTTTTCTTACATTTTAGGCTTATTGAAGGCTTTGAGATTCAAAGTGTATAATTTTAAAGGCTATTTTTGGCTATTCGTCTACATGTCTAATTCAACTATGTTGGCTAGCATAGTTGAGATGTCCCTTAGTGTATTCCATGCAAGATAAACAATTTTTGGTACTTTTTGACTATTCTTGTGAAGTTTTGGAGTTGTCAAAGGGTTTGGCTAGCTTTTGGTGTATGATGTAAGAATCTTGGAGTCAACTGGAAGTTTGGTTAATGGTGGAAGAAATTATCCCACTTGGGACTATGTTGGCCAGCATAGTTATCCAAGATAGTAAGTTTTGATGTAATTTTTACCTTCCCTTGGTGCATGGTGGTTTCTGATGTCAACACCTAGTTTCCTATTTTGGGCATAAGGTTTTGAGTTTAAACGTGACATAGATGAACATCTAGGAGGTGGGTTCTAATAGTAGTTGGAGTTTGGAATCCATTTCAAGGCTCTTGGATGCTTAAACCCCAGCATAGTTGCCATGGGGAAGCTAAAATCCAAGTGTATTAGGATTTTTTATTGGCTTGTCGAAGAGGCACCTGGTGGTACCCACCTTAAATTTGAATTGTTAAATGAATTATTTTTCCACCAATCTAGCATAGTCCTACCTTATAATTATGATCATGAGGTTAAGTGGGACTCATATGATTGTTTTGGAAAATTAAGGTTCTGGTGATTAATGCATAAGTTTGGGATTGGTTATCACATTAGAACTTTATACAAATCAATTTTCTCACATCACTTCCAACCTACAGTGCCTAGTATCAAAGCTATGATGCTATTCTTACTCCAAACACATCTTTCTAAGTGTATTCCAACTATCCCACACTAAGTATTAAGCACAGTTTTTGTAGGAGCTTTAGAAGTTTGAAGGTTTCATTGGTTTTGGAATTACTCATTCAAGACGTCTAAGAGTAGAGATTCAAAAAGAAAAAATGCAACCTTGGAGGAAGTTGACAAAGCTACCAGAGGGCTTTTCAACCTACCATAACCCTTGTTGGGAGAAGGTTCTTCCACGATCACTCCCATGTACACAATACTTAACCATTTCTCAAGAAATTTTGTTGGAATTCTAGGCATTTTTGTTTGTAGACCTTTTTTCATTGATTAGGATTAAATTTTGTAAAATTTATACATTAGATTTTGGTAATGTTCATGAGGTTTTAATGTTTTTTTGGTGTTAGGATTTCACTATGCCTAGTTATAAATTTGACTTTAGTCTTTTCTATCTGTTTTGAGCTTTTCCCACCAAAAGGCAACACCACTTTTGTATTTTGTGTGTGGAAAAGATTAGGATTTTATATTTTTTTGTCCATAGGGTTGTTGTACTATGTTTAACAATTAAAAATATGGTTAAACCACTATATTTTGACTTACAATTAATTTTCTATGAAGTTTTTCGTAAGCTAGTACATAATGGTTTTATGCAGTTTTTGTTGTTTTTCATGTCATTTTCCTAATTCTTTTTGCAACAATAGCTAGAAATTTTTGTGTTCTCTAGTTTTGGATTTTTCGTTCATTTTTTAATAGTTTAAATGATTTGGGAATCACTGAATTTTGATATATGGTTAATTTTGACAAATTTTTTCATGAGTTGGCGCAAAGTGAGATTTTTGGTTTTCATGGTTTTACCCCTATTAAGATGAGCAAAATTGGCACGTTGAAAATTTTTTTAAACCAATAACCCAAATTCCTAGGCATTCTTAGAGGTTTTAGGGAGGTTTTGGTATTAGTTTTTGTAGTTTTAAAATTTTTTTGATATTTTTAATGAGTGATTCCTTATAGCTATTTTATTTAGTTTCATGTTGTTGTGCAAATTTTGGTTGACTATGGTTATGGATTTGGATTATTGGATTATTGTCAAAATTTTTTCTAGGCTTAGGACTACAGTGCATATGCCAAATTTTATTGAATTTCATGCATACTTAGTCCCTAGACATAGAAAAAAAGGTTTAGCTTTAAATTGTCATTTTTACTTCCTTGTATAGTTACAGTTTTGGGTTGTTAAAATTGGAATCTTTGCATTGGTGTGGTTTCTTTTTCTTTTTTTCTTTATTTTTTGAATTTTCATGACCATGTTACAAGATTTTGAAGTTTTTTACATGTTTTATTTTAGTTTTTAATAGTCAATTGAATTTTTCCAAAAATTCTCGACTAGTCTCCTAGAGTTTTCACTATAGCTAATTTTACTATTAACTAAGAGTCCTAGTAAAAATTTTGTAAAATTCAATTTGGACTTTTGTTATTTTTGTAGTAGGTACAAGCTAGTTTTCATGGCTTTGGTGTTTCTACATAAAAGACTTATAACTTTTTATGCATATTTTACCATGAAAATACTATTGGTTGTTGGTTGACTACTTGGTTCTTTTTGGTCTTTCATGTGCAAACTGGTCATAATTTTGGTTATCACTTATTTTATCTCTAAGTGTTGAAAATTATAAATTTTGTTATTTGGCTTAATTAAGAATGTTGAAACTAAGGTTGTAATAAATTTGGTTATTTTATGGTTCATTTTTTGGTTATGATTATTTATGGTTTTAATGGTTGTTCTTGTCGTGTGCAAGGCCTTTCTGAAACCAAGCTTGGTGGTTATTGAGCTAGTGGGGCTCCTTTGTTGTATCAGCATACTAGGTTCCAACACCTCACTAGCAGACATGGTCCTAGAGCATGGCTCCTTATGGGTTCATCTAGGGCAAAGGAGTTCTTAGCCTACCTACATCAAAACTTTAGTGTGATGGTATGGTCGCACATGGCTTTGTAGACATCATCAGTGATTTAGAGATCCTACTGTCCCATTCTGCACATATGATCATCAAGTTTATTATTGACAATCCTAAAAGTCATGTTGAGGATGAGCAGCATGGCAACAAGTATATTCGAGAAACTTGTAAATTATCTAAGATTTGGGACATGCTTGAGGTTATCCAATATAATGCTAATAACACATTGCTTGTCAGCCATTAGGTCAACATGTTATTTTAGAATCTTCCTGGCATTGTCTACCATTTGAAGGGGTAAGTGTGAAATTAAGTTTTTTTTCATTTAATCTTGATTTTCTTAGGTTATTTTGGTTTTTAATGTTTTTGTTTTAATTTTGTTACACTTGCAAGTATAGGGATGATGACCATGGGCTAATCAAAAGTAACTAGCTCTAGCCTTTAACCCAAACAACTTATGAAGTATTTACCAAGGGCCAAGTGGTAAGGCTCATTGCGATGGAGCAACTCAAAGGTCACTTTGGTAGATACACCATGCTCCATGCCAAAGCCTACTACAAGTTCTTGGCAAATGGGACAACCAATAGTTGGTGGGGAATCCCAGATTTTGGTATGGATATTTGTATTCTCCTTAGTGTCCCCACATTTCCTTCACCCAATAAGATAAGTAAGAATTTTATTATTATTATTATTATTATTGAAACACCATCAAAATTCATGTTGCAAATCCCATTTCCAGCTTAAAGTAAAGTTTCATTGAAAATGTGAGATATGTGCTCCTTGAACTACAATCTTACATACATCAACTATTCGAAGTTAAAAAATGCTTTAAAAGTTGTTGTTGCCTCACTTCCCAAGTGAAAAAAGATTTCTAATATTTATATATGGCCTTTGGAAGGTTGAAAAGGCCTAGGAAATAACTTAAATTTGCATTTTCATGGGTTTTTATAGAGGTATAGCCCCAACTACGATAGAGCCATTTTAAGTAGACATAGTAGCTATAGTAGACTACGTGCTACAATAGCTAGCATAGTTACCACCAAGACCCAACAAAAGTGTAACGGTGGAATTGTTGAAATTTTCATTTTTTTTAACAATGTCTAGTGTAGTCATCTCAAATCAACAATGGCTAATATAGACAGCATCTTCCACTAGTGTAGACATCACTTTCCACAACGGGTTTCACAATTTTCATAGCTTTTAACTTTTTGCATACTTTCTATCACTTTTTCCATTTTCTAATAGTTTCAACATAGTCCACCAAGGCAGTGTAGTAGGAATGGTGTCACCATGGTCACCCAAGTTTGTTTACTATTTATAGTAAATGGATGGGTTTTGTGGCTGTAGCTCATTCTAGACTTACTATAAATAGCAACTACACTAAAATTAGATGACCCTTGACCAAGACTAGCGTAGTAAGAATGGTACCAACGTAGTCATAAAAGTTCATTTACTATTTACAATAAATGGATGGGTTTTGTGGTCATAGTCCATTCCAGACTTATCACAAATAGAAACTACACTTGAAGAAGGTGATTGATACAACTTGCATGTTAACATCAATCTTTCAACAATCATGGTAGTTGTGCACAGGTCCAAAAATAGCAACTGTACCCTATAAAAATCTAATCTCATCATCATTATCAAGTTTCAACTTCTTGGTAGTTACAACACTTTGGAAATTTGCAACCTTTTGGTAGTAATAGCATTTTCCATTTTCTAATGAAGCAATAGCCTACCAAGACTTAAAACTAGTGAACATAATTACCTCTTACTTTCATTCCTATACTGACATTGTAGCCAATCAACTCGATAGCATCATATGTAAGTCTACTTATATGCGTAAGTCATGGTTTATAATTATCATTACATTGCATTTAATCTACTAGTTTTAGTTTATGAACTTATTACATTTATCATTTTTGTTTGTATGAAACATATAAAACATAAGAATTTAAAATTAACTCATAGTCAAAATCACACTGCATGATGATACAATCATATACATACATGAATGTCCAAAACCATATTTTCAATAATGCATAGCCACCAAGAAGTTCACCAAATTGATCAAACTAAGCTATGGAGGAAAGAGCATGTCATTCATTAACACTAGGCTTATAAATGAATTGGTTGGTTTAGTTGCCAAATCTAGCCCACATCTATCAACATTTGTTATTAGAATATTGGTATAATGCATTGTATCCATTGTATGAAATGCTACCTAGAATAGTTGCCTAGTTCTCCAATGAGGTAATGTAGACATAATGTCTCCAAGATTTCTTCTAAAAATCATATAGATAATGTCACCTATTACATTGAGGGTGATGATAATTTGATTGAGTGATAGAATGGTTTGAAGTAGTCTAAACTTCCTCAAATCCCAAAAGCTATGTGTCTACAATGACCTCATTTCATGTGGGGTGGAATTCACCACCACCATAGTTAGTGAATTGGTCAAAGTGGTGCACATCGGGTTTGAAAGCCAATGATTCCAAAGAACACTAGTCTAAAGAAACATTGAATTTAAGCAGTTGAGGATTTGACTAGATTGCATCATTACAATTGAAAGGATATGCTAATTACCATCACACTACCTTTGTCACTACTCACGAATCTTACCATAAACAAAATAAAAACAAAAATAAAAAAAAGAAAACTATGCTAGCCTAGTAATGAAAATCATACCACTAGCATCTCTTTCCTTGCTTAAGTGCCCCTTGCCCTGTAGCCATCCTACATAGGCCTTCTTGGGCCACATGGGCTAGCAAACTAGGCTGCTGCATTGTAGCTCACAGCATAGTCAATGGCTGCTAAACCACCAATGTAGGCCATCATAGCCATGACCACTGCTCTCTACACTACCTTGGCCCTCTAGATTGCCTTTCTATGCCATTTTTGGTGCTATGTGGGATTTCCAATGCTATGCCTTGTGCTTATCTCTTACCATAGCCATGCATTTCCTTCCTCTATTGCACACCATGTGAACTAGCCACAAGCCACGCTGATCCTTGAAAGAGGAGCACAGGCTCTAGAGAGGGTAGGAAAAGCCTTGCAGTGAGCTCTTGTAATAGGACACTAGACCTATCATGGATGCTCCTTATGGTGGCCTACTGCATGGTGTGTAGAAGCTCAAGCCATCCATAGCCCTCAGCTACCATCGTGCCACAAAATCTAGCTTCTTCTGTGTAGCCCTACCCACCCTTCACTCAACTCTTCTGTGTGACCCACATAATGAAAGTAGAGAATTAGGGTAAAAAAGAATGGCTTTACTAGTGACAACACAAGAACATAATAGGAAAGACAAACTAGAATCAATTTTATCTCTTAGCTCTTAGCTCTACCTCTTAATTCATCCACTATTCTACCCGTTCCTTATCAAAATCTTTTCATTCAGATGGTCGGAGGCATCAATTCCTTAGTTTCTAATCTTGCATCTACCATTTGAAACTAATTACTATAAAGACATAAAGACAAAGTGAAAAACTAATTAATTTTACAAATCCCACATAAAGGCCCTTGACTATAGGACTTTGCTATCAATGAACAAAAATTATTTCCAAATTTATATCAATCCCAACTATGCTAGTGGGATTTCATGGTTACACTAGCCTAGTGTATTCATATGAAAATACCATTTCTCAATCTCAACTGTGTTGGTGGGATTACATGGCTATGCTAGCCCAACGTAGTCATGTAGGAAATCATGCCTTGTACCATGTGGGAGTCCAAAATAGGTCACAAATAATTCAAGCTCACTTTTGAAAAAATCATCAATATGTTATTTCTTTAAGTTCTCATGGGATATAGTAGTTTGTATTTATTTCATGCTATGTTTGATGGTGGATATACAAGGAAAAGGATGCAAGTGACATTGAAATCCCAAACATTAGCTGGGAGGATTTTGAACTATGATGAGGTTTATATACATAGGGACTATATAGGTTACACTCATGTTGGCACAAGATCTTTTAAGGGCTACAAACCAATACCTTTTAGAACGTTTGAGATGCAAGTGTAAAACTTGCATTGAAAAGAATCTCATTATCCAAAATTTAACAAATGTATTTGATTTGGTGAAGTCATTTCATGCAAAAAATACTAGGAAATATGTGTGCCCTATATTTCCTGGAACATCATGATCAAATATCCAACATGCCTGGATATACAACTTTAGTTTAGCAAATACTATCAAAGATATGCAATTACTTAACTAAAGTACTAAGGCCTAGATACCAATTCTTCAAAAAGACATTGGGGAGTGAGAATATTGAAAATATATCTCATTTTAAGACTTTTCACTTTTGTAGTTTTGAATTTAGATTAAGTAGATTTGTGCCATGGTTTACTGATGGAGAGGACATTAACAGTTTTGTTTTCATGCCTAGTAGATAGTCTAAGTTTAAGTAGGATGATCAAACATTAATTTAGAAATAATGCACATTTTATGTCTACTCCTATCCATTTCTTCTCACCTACTAGAAGTTTAAATGCTGGAGAAGATTGTATTTTGCACAAAATTGTGTACAAGCACCAAAATTAGCAAAATATCTATAACTTTGATTTGGTTCCTTAAACTATAATTTTTACATAGCTATCACCATTTCTACATCATTATAAGTGATCTAACAAAAATTGAAAGCTTTGGTAAGCTAATTTGACTTGTAAACATTGTAACATTATAAATGCATACATTGAAATTGTTATAAAAAAAAATAGTTGCTAAAAATTTAAGTCAAACCTTACTACTTTTCCCATTTTGCAAGTGTCTAGACACCAACTATGTTGATGGAAAATTAGGACTATGCTAGGCCAGAATAGTCCTTGTTAGGGCCCAACAAAGTCCATAAAAAAATTCATCAAAAATTACCAAAGATAATCCAAATCCACTTCTGATGAACCCTAGATCTTCATCAAAGCCTATCTAGCCATCAAATCCACCTTTTCTCATTATTGTTAATCATTAAAGCCTGGAGTACACTAAAGGAGACTGGAACTACATTGGGCCAACATAGTCACTATCGAGGCTTAGTGTAGTCCACCTAAATTTCCAAAAAAATTGATAAAAAAAAAGCCTATATTCACTTTTGAAAAAACCTAGGGCTTTGCTAAAAACTACATGAACCATGAAAGCCTATATTGACCATGCCAAAGTGCCAACTACAGTAGGCCAAGGTAGTCCTTATCAAGGCCTAATGTAGTCTACATTTTGGGATTCAATCCAAGACAAATGCCACCAAGAAAACACCATTTTTTATTGTAGGACCCTACCAAGATATATTGGAACCACTAAACCCTAGAATTCAAGCTATAATTCACCAATTTTCATTCCAAATTCCTTAACTACATTGAAAAGACATTGTGACTATATTGGCCCAGCATAGGCATAGGGTTTCATGAGTAGGATTGACCATGAAGAATACTATAACGATTGAAAATGTCAATGGATGGAATCATTGAGGCATCAATAGATGCATAGCCTAACCTTGAATGTATGTGAGGGCCTACTGGAAGAGAAGAGAGGGTGCCCTAAATGATCTTGTTGATCGAATAGGAACTTTGATAGCTGCAACTAGGGTAGTGGATGCAACTAGGGTTGGCATGGTTAGTTGAAATGTGAACACAAATGATGCAAAATGATGCTAAGTGTTCTAGTAGTGTTTTGCAATGCTAAGTGTAGAGTGTAGTCACAAATGGGGGCAAGTGCAGTCAAGGGTTTTCGCATGAATGGGGGTGCCAACCCATGGAGATTTCCACCTGAGCATAATTATAATGTGACCATGCATTAAAAATGCCAAAAATGTGAAGAAAATGTAAAAAAATTCAAGAGAGAGAAATAGAACACCACCCCAAATGGGGTTGAGCATAATTAGCTCCAAAAAGGATTTAGAAGGCACGCAGTGTACAATAGGCATAGTGGAGAGCATAGTCATAGTTTTGAGTGTGTTTTGTCATGAAGTTTGGTACTCACCGTGGTGTCCATGACTACTAGGTTGGCCACCATGCTGGACCATGGGTGGTGGTATTCTACAAGGCTGTAATGGGGCTATGGTGGGCTATGGTGTGCAACTCTATCTCTCTGCTAGTTGCTAGTGTCTTTAGGTCTCATTCTCCTAGGAAGCCAAATGCCAAATGCCAAAATGCTCATGTCCAAAAAAATGCCAACTACTAAAATGTTTGAGCTGAGGGGTATTTATAGGATAGGGTTAGCCTGGAATGTGGAGAGACTACCACATGGTAATGTGGTAGTTGAGACTATGTTGTACTCCACCTACGCTCTCCATTGAAGCAAATGATGTTAGGTTGTGTTGTCCACTGTTGGACTCTACAAGGCTATGAGACTATGACTATAGTACCCAACTACATGTGCAAATGTTAAGAAGACCACAATGTACTTAAAAATGCAAATTTTGGAGACTATGCTCTTGGACTACATTGTTCACTGTTGGGAGTGGGGGTAAGCATAGTTACAATTGCAAGGAAAAGGGGGATGCAAAAAAGATGCAAATGCTTGTTGATGGTGTGTTAGAGCTGAGGTGAATGCCAATGCTATGTTGTGAAGGCCTTTGAAGGCTGTTGGAGTTAACTACAGTTGACTACACTCTGCACTGGGGGAGAGAGTAGTTTCAAACTTAGGCAAAATATGGCAAAAAAATGGTAGTGTCGACTACACTCCAGGGGAGACTGACTACACTCCCAACTAGGGTGAGTGTAGTCCCAACACTTAGAAATGTCTTACAAAATTTGACTTTTGAACTAACTACACTCTGAATATGCTCTATAGTGTAGTCCCAATAGTGGAGAGCTTAGTCTCAACACATAGAAAAATTTGCAACTACCATTTTAACACTTAAAAAAATTTACAAATTTTGCATTTGAGCTAACCATGTTCTCTACTATGTTGACTATGGTTTGGTGTAGTGGAGAGCATAGTCTTAATAGTTAGAAAAATTTATGAAAAGTGTCATTGTTCTAACACTTAGCCAAATTTGTAGTGAAGAAGCGGTAGCCTAAAATTTTGTGGTATTTCAACTACCATAAACCTTCAAAAATTTATCTCATAATATCTAAACCTTACCGATAATTTCCTCAACCTTTGTTGTAGTTTTGATATCAACAATGTTGACTAGTGTGAATCACATAAGGTGGAGACCATCTACACCAATGTTGTTGGCAGCATGAATTTGGCAGATGTGTGCCATGAGCATGGCTTGATCCTCATCCATTATGCCACTAGTTGCATTTCTGAGTATGATGCTACTCACCCACTTAGGTCTAGCTTGAGATTTAAGGAGGATAATACACCTAATTTCATTGGATCCTTTTACTCTAAGACCAAATCCATGATAGAATGATTGCTAATAAACAAAGACTTTGAGAATGTATATACACTAAGGATTAGGATACCAACTTCCTTAGATTTGAACAACCCCAAAAACTTCATCACCAAGATCTCCTACTACGAGAAGGTTTTGAACATTCCCAACTTCATCAAAATCTTGGATGAGCTTCAATCCATTTCCTTTAAGATGGTTGAAAGGAATCTAAGTGGCATATGAAACATCAAAAATCTTGATGTGGTTAGCCATAATGAGATCCTAGAGATGTACATAGATCCCAACTACACATGGAAGAACTTTACATTGGAGGAGTAGGTCAAGGTTATTGTGGCTTCAAGATCCAACAATGAAATGGATGCTTCAAAGCTCAAGAAGGAGTTCCTTAAGCTCATACACATTAAGGATTCTCTAATCAAATACATTTTGATCACAATCATAAGAGATGGAAATTGTTGGCTGCCATGTGGCTTGGGCCTTCCCACAATGGGGGCAGCTCCATTCTACATGATTGTCCATGCCACTACAACTCTCTACACTCACCCCATGCCATCACTCTTCACACCCCACCTTGATTCATCTACTCCTCTCTAGTCAAACATTCATGTGTGCTACAAAGGCCTTACAATAGGTTGCCTAGTCACATCTTGTGACACTACTTTCATGCACCTTACCACGTGGAATGTAGGTACATGTAGGTGGCCTTGGATGCACTTGAAAATAGTGACTCAATGTGCTTCAATGCCATGAGCATCGATGTCCATGACACAAATGACAATACCAATCAATGATGTGTCAGCCTCACTAGCTTCCTCACCATTGCCACTTCATGTTATTTTAGCATAGTTCATATTTTATGATTCAATCTAAGACAAATCCCACCAAGAAAACACCATTTTATACTAGATGACCTTTCCAAGATACATTAGTATCATCAAATTTTTGATTTGAGCCAAAATTCATCATTCGTGGACTTTCTAACCTCAACTACATTAAAGAGAACTAGGACTATGTTGGGCCAATGTAGCCCCTCTCAAAGCCTAGCGTAGTCCACTTTAGGTTGTCCAAAATTGCTAAAAAGGACAACAAATCCACTCCAAAAAAATCCTAAAGCCTCACCAGAGCCTATCTTGCTATGAAATGTATTTTTTCTAGCCATTATTGACCATAAAATCTTGGACTGCATTAAAGGAAATTGAAATTGTGTTGGGCTAGTGTAGTCCCTATCTAGGCCTAGTGTAGTCCACCTAAATTTGCCAAAAAAAATTGATAAAAAAAACTTAAAGTTTACTTTAGGAGTCCTAGTACCCACTAGAGTCAACTTTAGTAATAAAACTCATTTTTCCAATTTTTGATACCTAACTACACTAATGGAGAATTGGGACTATGCTAGGCTAGTGTAGTCCTTTCCAAGGCCCAAAATAGTTAGAGGGTATAAGGCTCATTCAAGGTACAATCTCAATACCAAAAAATTAACTTGGTAACTTAGAATCCATTCAGAACAAAATACACTAACAATCAACGTAAACTAATCAAGCAAGGTTTAGCTAGTGTCAATAGGATGCCTTGAATCTCATTTTTTGAAGGCCCTTGGGATTTAGGATTAAAACTATTCTGATGTTTGGATCTTTTGATTTTTCTATTCTAGCAACTAAAATTTCTAGCTCCAATAGTTCTTTTTCATATTTTATTTTGATACTATGTCAACATTTTCATGGTTACATAGTTAGAGGTTGCCTAGGCTTTAAGTGTTTAAATGGTTTGTTGATATGGCTATAGATTTGTTTTTATTTAGTTACACTTGTTATGTTTTGGTTTTATGTGATGTGCCTATGCCTAAGCTAATTTACCTTTTGTTGTACTGTAGGAGCTACTTCTTTCTCCACCATCACATTGGTCATTTTAGGGTGCTCTAAGGAGACTCTCATCATCAAGTATGGTGATGTGTATTCAGCATAGTAGTGGTTGGCCAGTAGGTTTCATAGAAACATCTAAGAAAACATCATTGATGTAGGTTTTCTTAATCTTTTCATGTCCCCAAGCCTAACCATCCCTACCCCTGAGATGGTAAACATCATTTACTTCTTTGATAAAGGGGTGAAGAAGTTCATCACTTGGGTTCATGGTGTGCCTATCATCCTAGCCATCAATGAATCCATCTTTAGTGATCTCTTTGGCATTCCTCATTAGTGCTTGAAGATTATCACCAAAGCAGGTAATGAGATGAACCACTGGGAGGAGGTGTAAGGGTGGTTAGACACTTGTCATGGAAATATGAAATTCTCTCTTAACCAGTTTTGGGTTGTAGAGGCTAGAGAGGCATATCCTTTGTTTTGATCCTAGGTATTTCCTAAGTTGTTATCATAAGGAATATCATTGGCATTGAGCAAGCATGGACCATGAAGAAGGTTATTTTAGAGGATGCTCAATTTAACTAGGCTACTCACTTGGCTTTCAGGATATGTGGGGAGATCCTTAAATTTTAGAACAACCTTATGACCAAATGGCACATGCATTATGCATTTTTCATTGCATATCTAAGGAGCTTCAAAACATGGGTAAGGCAAGATCCATCACAACTCTCCAAGCCTTGGGTGAAACATGTTTTTCCCATCATGTAAGCTTAAAACTAACCAGAGGATGTCAGAGAGTTGTTATTTGTTACCACTAAGGAACTTAGTATAGAAATTGTGCTTTCCCTAACAACATGAGGATTGAGCCCTAGGTTAAGTGTAAGATCACTGAGAAGGCCAAGACATTGTGTGATGAAGATGAAGATGCAACTAGAGCCAAAATGAAGAGGCCTATGGTTGAGGAAGTAGCACTAGTGGTTGAGCAACCCTCCAAGAGGAGATTTGTTGTTAGACTTAGCTAGGCATGTAACATGGCTACAAGTATGTTTTAGTTTATTTTATGTTTTATATGTTTTAGGTTATGTTGTTATTTTTTTCTACCAAAAATGTGCTAAGTTATTCTACATTTTTTTTTTGGTCTTGTAGATAAGAAATAGGAATTGGTGGCCCAAGCAGTAATAGCAAAGGTGAAACAAAAGTGCCTAGAGGAGGAGCTCCTACAACTGCATGATGATGAGAGATTATCCAATGTCATATTGGATGACTTCAATGCTATATTTGATCCCTAATAGCTAGGTGAACCTACTATTACTTCAAATGATGCTCTAGCTATATGTGCATTTTGTTTTATACATTTAAGTTTTTGTTGTCTTATGTTTAAGCTTAGTCTTAATTATTGGTTGATTGTTATGCTTGTCATAGCTGTTGAGCCTCAACCCACTACTTTAGCCTCCACATTCTACATGAAGTAATGGGTGGACACTCTTGATAAGAGGGAATTCATGTGTAAAATGGTTGAGAACATGATCCATTAGTTGCAACAGATTGCTCCCAATGTTAGTAAGAACTTATCTTATCTTGCATTTTTTAGTTTTTTACGATTCTTGTAGTTGCATTATTTTAGATATCTTACTTTTTCATTGTTTCTTAGTTATTTGGTGATTTATTGTTTTTGAAATTTCATTTTTTTCAATGCCTAAGATTATATGGAATCCTAACTGCCTCATTAAGATTAACGCCTTGCCCAGCTTACTAGCAGATGTAGAGAATGTTTTATGAAAGTTGTAGGAAAGTGTCACTGAATGTGCATTTTCATGTGCTAAAACTTCATGGGAAACCCAAAGTTCTAATGAATTCCTATAAGAATGAGTTGTATTATTGAAAAGAGAAAACAAGAAGTTGATTGAGGTGAATAGAGATCTCAAAGATCATAAGGAATTTATTGAGGCCAAATGACCAATAGGAGTTCCTTGTAAACTAAAGAGATCAAATGGACAGGGTACTAGAATGTCATCCATAGCAAGGTTGCCCTTGCTAGAAAGATTTCTAAGAAAAGACTACAGATGGAGTTGTTGGAGTGTAAGGGTAGGGAGTGGCGAGACTACTATGCTTGGGTCATAGAGTGGGGCCATGCACAACAAGACCACAAAAGAACTATAATTCTAAATGTGAATCCTATCTTAAGTGGTTGAAAGAGAAGTCCATTGAACAATGCAAGTTAGAGTTGTTCATGAATGGGATTCAAGCAAAGAGTGTCTTCAAATTATTTGAAGGCTCTTTGACAGTGGTTGATTTCCCATCTTCTTAGGTCTCTAGTACTTCTAGGGAGATGAATACTACTATGATTTTGTGGGAGCCACCTACATGGACCATGATTGATGAAAGTGACATCTTAATAGGTATTAATCTCATGGAAATGGACTGGGCCTACATGACTAAAGACCAAATCTTCCATCATTTGGAGGTTGGTCTTTGGAGCCTTCTCCCAAACAATGTTGTGGTAGAGCACTCACAAGTTTGTTCATTATTTTCATTTTAGCATTTTTGATTTCATTTAATCTATAATTTGGTTTCTATTGTGTTGATTAGTGATTAGACTTATGTTATTGTGGTACAAGTACGAGGTAGCATTGATAGCCCTAGTGGTGATGACATTGGAGATGCTCCTTAGCCTCCTTAGTAGCACCTTAGCATCATAATTTGATCATGTCTTTAATTATTTCATTTCCACTTGATGTTCATGTGGTTATGATGTTGTGGCTAGAGTTAGCCATGGATGTTTAAGAGATGGTTTATTATTTAATGTATTGTTTAAACATTTGTCATGCTATGTGACAAACATTTAGACTTTTTTTATTTTTAATTTTTAATCTTTTTTATATGTTTTTATCCTTAATGTTTTATTCATGTTATACATTTTATGTTTTCATTCATGTTATATGGCTACATTGGTTAAATATGTAAAATGACTAGACAAATAGGATATGAGCTAGGTTGTAAATGGGTTATAAGACATTTTCTAGTTTTCGGGTATGGTGGGCCCCATGATTTGGAAAGAAAATTTTTGTCATTTTTACATTTTAAAGTTTTATGAATTTTTAGGTTTTAAAGTTTTTATGGTATTTTTCATGTTTTATGTTCTAAAATAAAAAGACATAAAAGGTAAACTATAAATGAAAATGAATCTTAGGCTATGCATGAAGTAAAGTTAAATAATGTAAACCAAAGTAAAGCAAAATGGTGCATTTAAACTAGACTAAGAAAGCTAAAGGAAAAGAAGGCTACAAGGTTATAGGTGGAAGGATAAACAAATTGGAGAGGGAATACTTTAATTATGCAAGTATTTCCTAATATTTGATAGATTAGGAAATGTATATGGTCTACTTTGCATAATCCTATATTCTCTATTTCTAATGCTGACCATGTTGAAGGGTAGTTCTTCCCATGGCACATTCATTAACCCATCATTGTTAGTTTTGGCCTCTCTTGCTCTATTGGGCTTCTCAACTTTGTGGTTAAAAATTGGAGCTTCTTCCTCAAGCTCAACTTCATATCCTTATTTTATGTTAACATTGTTGATCATGAATAGAATCGCACTATTGCCATGAATGATTATTTCACTTCCCTCATAAGGTAGGTGAATTTTTTAGTGGATGGGTGAGGAAACAGCTCGTAATTAAGTAAGCCAAGGCCTTCCCAATATGAGATTGAGTCCTAGTATCTCTTCCACCACTAAGAAATTGGCCATTATGTGAAATTATTCTCCTACCACAAAGTCCAAAGAAATTGATCCTTTTATAACAACCTAAGATCCATTGAAGGATTTAAGAGTAGTAGTTGAAGTATATTGCATATGCTCCATTAGGCCTAAATGTTCTATGATGGTGTAAGGTATTACATTGATTATTTCTTTTTCATCAACATGCATCCTATGTACCTTATACTATCCTACCCTTATGGTTATAAAAAGGGAAGCCTTGGTTGTCTCATCATCTTAGGGTTTGTCTTAACTTCACTATAGTGAAACACTAGTGATGTTGGCTTTGTTTTCTCCTTCGGTGGTGGTACCATGATTGCATGGATGAACTCTTTACTAGTGGGGATGTCCTCGCTAATAGGAATGAAGGTCAACATCCTTCACTAATGCTTAATAGTGTGTAGTGGAAGTGATTACAAGGTCATACAGGCTAAGGGAGGTATTTTTTATTTTAACAACTATTTGAGTTATTCCATGGCATTAAGGAAGTATTTTTTATTTGTTGTTTACCTCTCATTTTTGTTGTTCTTGAATCTCTCCATGCATTCCAATATGCAAACTTCATGTTTCAGTAACTGTGTTTTGGCCTCTTTCTCCTTTCCTTATGGCTTGGGATCCTCCCACAGTTGACTAGTTGTAGTGGCCTAAGCTTTAAAGATCATTGGAATAGATGATATGGGAGTGGAATTTGGTAGGTCCACCTCCTTCCATGCCTTAGCTTACTTGTTATTCTTGTTCTTAAGCTTTGGTATGGGCTTCTTATGTTGTTTCCTTGGGGATTTTTTATTATTGCTATTGGTTGAAAAGAAGTTGTTGCATTGGCCACTATGGGAGGACATGGTTCTATTGTAATGGCAGGTTTGGTTTCAACTAGAAGAGGTACCCTAATCACAAAAGGCTCCTTGGAAGGCATAGATGACATTACCCTTAGAACAAAAGGGGGCCTTAAGCTAGATGAAGTTGAAGGGCTCCTATCATTGTGAGGAGCTACCTAAATCACAAACAGTTTCGACATAGGTCTAGATTTGTTGTTTAGTATGGGCTATTATTGGCATTCAATGGCTCCTTATACACTTGCATGGGTTAGTTCTAAGGCCTCATTGGATTAGAGGTATCGAGTACTAACTCATCCTTGTTTGTCATCTTCTATAGGTCATCCTTTATTATTAGGGAAAAATTGATATCGTGACTTGGTAGTTGATGTTAGTGGTAAAAATGGTCAAGCTTGAAGTACTTGGGCATCAATAAGTCATCCTTGGTTGCAAGAGTGGGGTTCTTGATAATTTTGTATAGTCTATCATTTTTCAGATGGGCATTCTAGGTCATTTGTTTATATTATATTCTTCCAGTCTTCAACAATTGATCAAGGAGTTCGAATGGCTTTAATGGTAACTTAGTGTACTTAAATTGATCCTTTCCCTCAAAGTTAGACCTTGTATTGTTTGATGTAGAGGTCCCATACATTGATGGTTAATTACTGATGGAAGGGTCCTTTGGTTGGTTTGTTTTAGACCCCCTATGTTGTTTTTTTCCTTAGCCACAGTGGCCATGACTACATTTTTTTGCCTTCCCCTTTCCTTATCTTTATGTGCATGTTGATTATTGTACACCACATAGGTAGGGTAATGACTAGCTTCAGTGGCATCCTCTATGTTCTTGGTTTGAGAAAATGTTTGGCTAAGTGATTGGGGTATAAGTAGTAGATTTTAGAGTTAATGAAGTTATTAACCATCCTCTTCAATATGGTGAGAAGGTGAGTCTCAGCTATTAGTTTAGGAATCTTATTTAGAAGAGCATCCCATCATTGTATAAATTTTTGCATAGGCTCAAGGGATTCATACTTGACCTTCATTAGTTGGTTAAGAGTTCTATTGAGTTTTAATTTATACTTGAAATAGTTAACAAATTATGAAATTAAGTATTCTAGTGAGGATATAGACCCTCTTGATAATGCACGGTATTAGTCCAAGGCTTTCCTGGTAAGGAACATAAGAAAAATCCACATTATGGTATGTGGAAAGGCTTGCAATAGTAGACACTCAGAATAGAAGTTTATAAGGTGGACATTAGGATTGCCATCACTGTTATATTTGGTCAAATGAGGTATGGGGAGGCTTCATAAAAGAGTTATTGATGGGATAATGTTATTGATTAGATCAGACTAATAGAAGTCCATGATTTTCACTATTGGGTTGTTTAAGATTTAAGTTTTTGTAACTCTTATGTAAGATTCTAGATCATTTGGAATGCTTGATCTAGGCCTTGGGACACTCTAGCAGGCTAGGGTGTCTATAAAAAATCATTTTGATATGAGTTGAGAGGTATGTGGCCTCACGATGGGTTATGGCATGGAAGGGATAGGTTAGGTCATCATGATCTTAGGGGGACCAAATAGAGAGAAAGAGGTTAGAGCAAGTATTTGGGAAACAAAGGGTGCATGAAACACCAAAGTAATTTGCATGTTATGGCCAATTTTTCTCATGTAGCATTCACCACACGAAACCCTAGGAAAAACTTCATTATAACTATGAAGATTATAATTCATGAGGGGCAATCTCACATATTCCATAGCTTTGGAGTTCAACAAATGCCTCATAAGTGGTGAAAGCCTTATTCCCAAAGTAAAATAAGGTCATAGTCTCTATATTTAGGCTTGGGGTAAGGTCAAAAATGCCTTTTGGAATGCCAAAAATGGTAATTTGATGGGTTTTATGGAGGGCATACACTTTCTACACAAAAAATATCTGTAAGGGGTAAAAATTACCTAACCATAGCATGGAGGGATGGGACTTTTCCTTTTAGCATGGAAACTTTCCCTCCCAGTGTGGAGACTACATACATAGCTTGAAAGCTCCCCCCTACCCAGTGTGAACACTGCATGCCACCAGCGTGAAAGCCACAAAAGCTAGATTTCAACACTCCATCCACTCCAATGTTAACCAACCACTTTAGCAAGGATGGTAGAAGGCTTTGCATGAAAGATTCATCTCTAGTATGAAAGATGTGCATTCATGACTATTTATAGTAAATGGAATGGCCATGGGGGGAACACACTTACTATATATGATAACCCCCCAAATTTGGGCATCCATCTCACCTATATGAGATAGAAATTTGCAACAAAATTACAACCAATTTGCAACCATTGTGTAGCCAAATTACAACCAAATTATAGCCATTTTGCAACACCATTTTTGGCCTAAGACCTATAAAAACTAGCCTCAAACACCATTTATGGGTTCATCAATTTTTCTCAAGGTTCCACGATTTTTGCAGTTTAACACTTTGGAAATTCCATAACCCTGATATTGGTTGAGCAATTTTTCTAAAAAAATTCACAATTGTTCATAATTCCATGCTTGGGCATTTTCAATCACTTAAGAGCTCTCGTAATTTCCCACATTTGCATTCTCTTGAATCCCAATGTACAAGCATTATAGCCTTGAGACTTGTGAACTTTTGGGGTCAACACTACATTGCTAGAACTCCCAACCCCTATCATGGAGCAATCTGGCACCGAATTTCTCATTTTTCTCATCACCCTAGTAATAACCCAAATTGCAGATCTACAATTTTTAGTAGAGGGTATTTGAATGCATCATGAGTGGTTCGGTATTTGGATCATGGAGTAGATCACATCATCTTCAATGGACCTTGAACTCCTATGTTAGTGAATCCTCCTTTGTCTCTCATAGGAGTTTATTGTATATATTTCTAAAACTCTTTATTTATTATTTTAATAATGTTTAAAGTTTCAATTTTATGTGAAGTCTGCATTTTTTTTCCATTCTATACATCTATAATTCTTTCATTATTATTTGCATAATTCATTTTGCATTTCATAAGTCCCTTGGTGATTTGTTGGACCATCCAAGGTATCCTAAATCCCATTTTTTTAAAGGCCCTGGGGATTCAAGGTTAAGGCTACTATGCCAGGACTTTCAATTTTCCAATGATCAAATTTTTTGGTCACAACAGTTTTCTTGGTGTTAGAAGGAGGACTTGAACCTTTGCCTAATTTCTACATTTAAATTAGTTTCCCCTATTTCCAATGTTTCTTTACATTGCAAAAATATGAAATTTTGACATTAAAACTTTTAAAACCTTCAAAACCCAACATTGCAACACATCCCTACTATAATTAAAGCCTAGCTTGGATGTTGCAAGTGTTTGGGTTTTCAAGATTTTTACAACAGTTGGTATGAATTTTAAGGCCAACATTGGCATTCCATCAAAACCTTCAAAAATCTAACACTGCCCCTTTTCCCCTATGATAAGAAATGCAACATGGAAGTTCTAGGTGGTTGGGTGTTGGCTTTTCATAGCAACTACTATGAATTTTTTAGCCCAAAGCCATCATTGAAACCTTTCACCCTTTTTCCTCTTTGCTATCAATATTTTTTAATTTTCAAAGTGGGTGGTGAAACCCTTTCAAAAATCATCAAACTTTTAGAAGTCAGCCTCTAGGCCCCTACTACCATCTTTCCAAGCTGAGAAAATTGGTAGCCTGCCAAAACCAATCTTAGTGGAAAATCACCAACTTTCCACTTTGATTTTCAGCCTTTCCCCTCATCTATATTGGATCAAAAGGTGTGATATTTTCATAATCTCATCCCCCTTCTTCACCCCCTCCCTCACCTCCCTTACCATACCTAGCATAGAGGTCGTTGGGAGGCTAGCGTAGGTGAGGCTTAACACCAACATTTTCAGCTTTCTATTTTAGGTAAAGGGGTAAACCCCCATTACTCCCCCACTTACTAATTATAGAAAGTGCTTCATTTTTAATCATTTTTAAAATCTACTTATTGGGATTTACCTCTATTTTTTGCCATTCATAGCCTTTTTCAAGTCATTTTTCACAAAATAGCCATGTCTCTTTGACAATCAACCAAATTACTTTATAACTACGTTGACAATGGGTTAGATCAACAACACATGAGGGTTTATGATCCCAAGGACCCTGATATAATGAAATTTAGGCAATCTCTTAGACTTAGGGTAAAAATTCCTAATTTCATGATGATAAATGAAGAACATTATAACTTCATTTGCACTAAGATCCAAGCTGGCATGCTAATCCTATACATGGAAGAAAAGGCCAAGAGGGAATTTTGGCTCATCCATTGCAATGGAAAGAAGTATATTCCCTTCCCTTATGACCAAATCCCACTCAATAACATCTACACTAGCATGTTAGCCCTTCTCATTAAGGTTGATGAAGACAACTGAAAGACTACCTTTGAGGGGCAACCAGAAGAGGATGATGAAGTTGGGGTAGGGTCTAAGCCTGAAAACCTTGAGGGGGGCCATTTTCAATGAAGGATCCCCAAGGCCATATTGCCCACATCTACCTCCTTTTATCTCTTTTTCTAGATAGGTCCCACCACCTTCATCCCCAGTGTCCTCGATCATGTTTGGGCCTATGCTAATCATCGTTGCACACCAAGCACAATAAATGTTATAGCCCACTACCTTTCAATTCTCCATGCCCCTTGCTATCCAACTTAGGTCAGTTTAATCAAAGATGGTGGTAGCTACTACCGTTAGGCCATGGAAAAACCATGTGGGATTCACCATGGAAACCCAAGTAACTCAGGGATCACACACCCCCTTTATCTCATTTGTGCCTCAGGTAATGACATAAGAATCCTTTTACTTGTTTGGCCCACAAGCTATGACCATGACACAACATGTTTCTTTCATCCTACAACCCTTAGTGAGGTCACAGGCCTCACAATAAACATCACAACCATATGTGCAAACCCCATAGCCAACAAGGGCACCACAGGGCCTGGATTAAGTCTTCTAGATGATCCAAGACCTAATAGAGGAGTTAAAGAGGCATCAACCTCTAGGTCCACTGCATTGACTACAACTAGGCCAAATTTTAAGTGGAAAAACCATAGTAACTACACTACCTTATCTCTAAAGCCATCCGAGTTACTAGACCAATTGTGGAAGAGTGGGTGCATGTAATACAAATAGATGACCAAAGCTACTCGAAAGAAGCATGAGTGACTATTTGCAATAGCCAAAGATCCCTATCAAGTAACAAAGTATGATCCACAACTATCTAGGTTCTTCAAGCTAGACCTTTTTTGCCACTATCACGAGCTACTAGGTCATGACATAGACATTTTCCTTGCACTGAAGGATGACCTGCAGAGAATGATAGATAAGGGGGAGCTAATCTTAGATGCTTGGTATGATCATAAAATCAATCAATGTAGGTTTACAAAGACCTATTAAGTGCTAATGACAACCCTTACACTATTTCAAGATTC
Source organism: Gnetum montanum (assembly GCA_015680685.1). Taxonomy (NCBI): domain Eukaryota; kingdom Viridiplantae; phylum Streptophyta; class Gnetopsida; order Gnetales; family Gnetaceae; genus Gnetum; species Gnetum montanum. The sequence continues at coordinate 539,425 of MNCI01008454.1, forward strand.
AATATTGATGATGATTAGAAATCACCAAGAGAACCAATTCATGATCCAAGTACTCCTTTGTGAGGAAAGGGCTTCTTTAGCTTCAACCAACGCAAGATCCTCCTTTGTCATAAAAGTACCATCACAAATGTCTCTAAGGGAACCTTTTGTCATTAGGGTGTCCTAGCCTAAAACAACCTAGCCAGTGATAGCCCAACCAATTACACAATGACTTCGTATGGTGGAAAATGTTAGTGCTTCTTCCTCACAAAAAATGGTTAACAAATAAATGGCCTCAATTAAGCAAAAAAAGAAGCATAAGAAAAAGCCCAACAACAAGGGTTACAAGTAGATGAAGACACAAAAGTAAGTGGACCCGCCAAAGCTCACTTTCCTCTTAAATATACCCATGACCTCCTCTACTCAGTCCTCTTCAACCAAGAAGCCATAGGAGGACACTAAATTTGATAACTAGAAGAATGAGGAAAAGCCCCAATAACCACAACCAAAAGCCAAAGTTCACATTTTGGGATGCATGAAGGTAGTGAAGTACAATCGGGGTGACAAGCCCACAATCAATGATGAAAACTTCCTCAATGCGATGGACCAAGTCAGGCAATCCATCTAGTAGAAGAACATAACTCTAAGCTTGTATGACCTAATCATGACTTACATCACACATCGTGAGGCACTAGTGAAAATGCTGACTTCCATCCTTATTAGTGAGGACATCCCTACTAACAAGGAAGCTATCCATGTAGTGATGGTTCCTCCCTCACTAAGGGAGGAGAAGTTAACACTCCTAGTATTTCTCGATAGTGAAATTAAGGTTAATTCCCAAAATGGTAAAGTAACTAGGACTTCTCTATTGATAACCATATAGGTAGGGTAGTTTCAAGTACATTAGGTGCATGTTGATTGTAGAGATGAAACCAACATCATTCCATGCACCATTTTTGGATGCTTGGGCCTAATTGAGCAAATACAACCTAAAAAACATCTATCCTCAAGTTTTTTAATAGATCTAGGATGGTAGTCAAGGTGTCCATCTCCTTAGATTTTATGATAGGAAATAAATTCCCCATAATTACCAATTTATTAGTGATGGAGGACACACCAAGGTTCAACCTTATTCTAGGAAGATCATGGTTGGCTCAATCATAGGTCATGTCCTCATCCATTCATCAAGAAATTTACCTTCTTTATGAGGTAGGTGAAATTATCATCCATAGTGATAATGTAATTCCCCTAGATATCAACAACATGAACATAAAGTAAGGGTCTAAAGTGGAGCTTGAAGAAGAAGCTCCTAGCCATGAAGTTCATCAACCCAAAAGAGAGCAATAACCCAATGATGACAATGATAAGCAACATGATGTGTTATGGGGTGAACTCCCTTTTAACATCATCAATGAAGGTGATGGTGAATACAAACTTATGCAAAGTAGACCTTATTCATTTCCTAATCTTTCAAAGATTGGGAAGAATCTACAAAATTGAAATGCACATTAACCTCTCCATGTCGTTATAACCAGATGCATCGATAGCCATGTAGCCTAATACCTTTTTATGTACTTTGTTTTACTTTTTATGCATGTATCCTAAGTTTCTATTTGCATTTTCACTTATTCATTATAGCCTTTCTCATGTTATAAAATTCTAAAAGGTTAAAAAATTTTAGAAGATAAAATTGCAAAAAAAATATAAGTTTCTTTTTCCTCATGGCCCACTATGACCTTAAACTAGCAACATGGCCCATCATAGGCTTAAACTGGCAAAGATGATCGCACAATATGATCCACTATTACCTTAAACTAGCATCACAATCCACTAAGACTTTAAACTAGCAACATGTGCCCATCATGGCCCAAATCTCACAACGTAATCATAATGCAACATGTTCCATCGTGGTCATAAATTGGAAAAATCCACACAAGTTGTGCCTATCATGACCTAAAATTGGAAAATGTCTCTTTTATGATATTGTTGTTTAGCTTATTATCACATTGATTACTTGTTTAAATTTATAATAAAAAACATCAACATAGCTGGTTACAACATCTATAACATTTACAACATTTACTATAAGAATAATATATATTGCGAAAAATGAAACCAAAATTTTAAATTTTAATTTAAATAGTCCATAATATAAATAGCCATGGCTACACTTTGTAAAAATGTCAAAAAATAATAACAATAATTTAGAACATAGTCTTCGCTAACATTAGCCATGAACATGAAAATAAAAGTAATATAACCAACAAGCTGAAAATGAGTAGATGGAGGATGATAAGGGCCATCTAAAGGAGGAGGTGATGGATAATCTCTACCCTCATAATTGGGGCCACCAATATCTCCTAATTCCTAAAATACAATAACACATAGCCAGTTAGTGACCAATAGCCAAAACCATAACTTAAAACAAAAAACTAAAACATAAAATACATCTAACTTGTGGGGATCTTGGCTTCATAACTTTTGGAGGTTGATGTGGAAGGCCTTCCTCCAAACAAGCAAGGATTTGATCCTTCATCATGTTGACCTAGTCAACATCCACAAGATCAATGTTGGAAAGGATACCGATCCTATCTACCATAGTCAAAGTAGGTGGCTCCCAGGTAATAGTAGCCATAGAAGTAACACCTGTAGTAGTGGAAATCTAAGGATTAGGTGATTACTCCACCATGAGAATACCCTCAAAAAGTTGATAAGAACTCTTCACCTAGATTCCTTGGATGAATAGCTCTTTCTTGTGCCATTCAACTGACTCCTTCTTGAGCCACTTGAGGTAGGCCCCATGATCTACCTTGTATTATCACTTATGGACCTTTTATTTTTTACCCCACCCTACGACCCAAGTATAATGATCTTTCTAATCATTGATCTTTTAGAAGATGAGGTCCATATACATTTGTTGTTTTGCCATCTCCCATAAAATTACCACTTTGTCCTAAATGGTATGCCAGTAGCAGGCCCACATGATCTCCTTGGTCTGCAATTCTCTTAAGTTAGCCACTTAGGCTTTCATAAAGGCCTTGTGGCCTTGGAGATCTTTAATAGTTTCCTCTTACCATTAAGTCTTCTCCATTAAGGCCACAACTTCCTCCTATAGGGATTCATTGGACCTTTATAGCTCCCATGAAGTTTTGGCACATGACATTACTAGATCAATAGTAGTCTCATAAAACTTTAAGGGTATACTAGATACATTGGAGGGAAGCTTAGGCAAGGAGTCAATTTCAATGTCTTAGCTAGGGTCCCACTCCACATAAGGCATTTTGCAAGCATGAAATACAACCATGAACATAATATATAACCTAAGATAGTCATAACATAAACATAGCCTATAACATAGCCAAACAAATAAGGCATATAAAACAAAGTCCTTACCTATCTCAGGTGCAACTTATTGCAATTGGTCAATGATGTCCTTAGCCATCCCATCCATGAACTCCACCTTGTCTGGGATCTTCACCCATGGTTTCGCATGAAACTTAGGGATAGGGGGCTGAATTGGTGGCTTAAGAACTACCATAAGCATAAGAATCTTTGAAGGGTTAGGATGAAAACCAAAATTAACCAATAAGATATAATGAAAGTATTAAGGAATAGTTATACTAGGCTCCTTTTGTTCTCCTTCTGAAATGACAATGGGAGATGTACCAAATACCACCTCATCAAACAAGGCATCTAGATTATTTATATCTACATCAACAAATCCTTCAACCTTAGGTTTCTTTAGGAGTGCCTCTTCTACACACCTTTGTTCTTCCTTCATTACAAATTGGGCTACCATAATTTGATTCTTGTCTACAATCATAGCATATAGAAAACTAATTAGCATATGAAACCATAACATAGCCATGAACTTTAAAATAACCAAACATAGATAAAGCATACTTGTGACTGCTAGCTACAATGGCTTAAGCTTAAGTTTAAGCTTCTTTGAGGTGGGTTGGTCTAATGTCGATGATGCACCCACCATGGGCCTCTTGAGTTTCTCCCTCACTACCTCTTTGGCCTCCCTACATCATCGTTTGGCCTCCAGGATGCTCACTGGAAATGTGAGAGGATCCTCATCATCTATGTTGTTAGGGAACTCACATTTCCTAACATCAAGATTCTTGGTGGTAATTGATAGTATATCATCCATTCCCTTTGGTGGGTTTTGGGGTTGCATTATTTAATAAATGTACTTTATTCAAGGCTTAGAAAGTTAGCTTGGGTCTTGGGGAACCCATCACTCATTCCTATAAAACACCAAAACCTCTACAAACCTCTTCAAATAATCCACAAAAAAATACAAAATGCATGTGGAATATTGTAGAGGTATCTATGCAATGTTTAAGGATATCCTCTTGAAGCTAAGTAGCTAAAGAAACCAACTAGTTAAACTTGGTGCCATCCGTTAGGACCTTCTCAATGGTCCACCCCTACATGATGCCAATCATCTTCTTTTGTGATAATAGTTTGGAAAATGTATGAGACCTAAATAAAGGATGTGATTCATATGCATTAGGATTCGTGGAGCCATCCATGGGAATTCCAAAGTGGCCCATGTTGACACTAAGTAACTTCAAAACTTCCTTACAATGGCTCGATTCCTTCACTATCCTAGTGGGAATATTTTCCCTATCAATAGGGACACCAAACAAGTTGCAAAACATGCCCTCATTAATGCCCATGTTAATCTTCACATACCAATTGATGGTGCTAAAAAATTAGCCTTCTTGTCAAAGGATTCAATGATGTGCAACATCTCCATAGTAGGGATGAAATGAATAAGTGCCATAAATACATCAAGAAAACTCACATATTGGATATTTGCTTGAATGTACCTAGGTGCTTGTTCCCTCATTCATTCCTATGATGGTATCACCTCACCAAACTTTAGGATGAGGGTATCCTCATGACATGCTTCTAAAAGTGATATGCTGACATCAATACAGGTGGAGGTCATGCAAGGTAACAACCAAATTTTAGAATCAACAACTAGCCAAAGCAATAGAACACTTGGGGTTTTTATAACCATAGAACATTAGAAGCTATAGCCTTTATGTTTACCTTTCTTCTTCTTATTTGATGTGGTTTGAGTGAAGGTCCTAGCTACAAGGGTCTAGTACATGGAATTAGTGGAGTCTATCCACCAATTGTGTATCATCCCATTATTCTTACAGTTATTGTATACAAGGTTGAACCTTGTAGTGTATGCATCAAAGTCCCCTTTTAAGTATTGATACATAACAATTCTAATCTAGGGGTCTTTGGTGAACTCATGTAGGGTAGTTTGAGCCATTGCTAAGGTTTGATCATTAATGATCAAGCCTTGATTATTGACTTGGTACTTGCAAGAAGTTCATAAAACCAATGGAGTTAGGAAAAGTAGCCAATAAAGCCATAAAAATACTATAAGAACTAAGCCTACCTAGGTAGATGATACATAGTGCTAGGTGAGTTTTGAAATAATGTGTGGGCTTTATGTGCCACCATTAGAACACTGTCAACATTATACTAACTATACTCTGGCATCATCCAAATCTCTATAAGGTAACATGGGCTTATCATGTTTACTAATGTCGTTGATGTCTTAGGAGACAGATTGTTAGTAATAAACTTGACAATTAGGCTAGATGCCTAAGGTAACAAGGTCTCCACTATGGCCTTAATGACATCTGCTAATAAATGTGACCATAGCATCACACTAAAGTTCTATAGAACGTAGACAAGGAATTCCCTTATCCCAAGTTGGAACCATAGTGAAGCCTTCCACAACGACATGTTAGGGAGTAGAGTATTGGCCTTGGGGTGGTCAATATAGCATAAAATGCCCACCAACTCCACAATAATTAGCATGGGCTTCAAATAGATCTTACATGAAGGAAAGAAAAAACATTATGACCAATTAGAATTTCTTAACAAGTTTGGAAAAAACACCCTAATTGAAGGTGAAATTAGCCTTTGTAAAAAGCTTTAAGGTGTTTATCTAAATTGGCTTAAGAAATTCCATAAAAAAGCATTATTACAACTTTTCATAGCCCTTTCCTTCATAGACAAAATATTATAGCAAAAACTTCATAACTAAACTTAAGCCTTAGTCTAAACCATGCCTAAACTTAGAAAAAAAATATAGCTATATAAAAAATATTGCTAAAAATATTAGAAGTCTTTACTTTTCTTTAAAGGAAAATTTAAAACATAATTTTTACATATTAGCAAGAAAAACTACACATATCACTCACATCCATCCCTAAAGCGGTAAAGTACTATAACTAGGGTTTAACCTTATTTGCATAGTTTAGATAAAGATTCATTAAAAATATAGTATAGCTCCAATTTTAGAGATTCGACCATGGAACTAATTGTTAAATCATAAGCTTCATATCCATGACCATTACAACTAGAGATACATGATCATTTTTCACATGAAACATAGACAAATCTAGCAAAACTTGTAGTCATCATCATTAACCCACTTTCACATAGGGTTAGTAAAAAAATTACCAAAAATTTTTTTGAGCTTGAAAGAGAGTGATTACACCACCATTTGAAAGCTTAAATCAAGCCCTACACATCCATAGTTAATAAAAATTCAGAACCATAGGCTTAATCAAAAATTTATAAAAAATTCATTTTTAGTCCAATTGGAGTGATTCCATCTCTACTAGAAAGTTAAAGCCAAGGCCCACCTAGCCATAACTAAAAAATATCCAAAACTCCTACTTTTTTCTTAGAAGACATTTGGGAATTTACATGAAAATCTAAAAATTTCATAAAAAGCCTAACTACATGACCTTAGGAAAATAGCCATAACTTAATCGTTTCAAAGCCAAATTGAACAAGAAAATAACCATTGAAAAGATTAAATAGAGGGCTACAAACCCATAACATTGGATTTGAAAAATATGGATCCATTTTCTTATGAAAAAATACATAGTATTGCTTGGTTTTTTCATGAAAAAAGCTAAAAAGCTAAAAATGAATTAGGCAATCATAGTAAATAGAGGAAGAAAGATAAAAAAAATAGCTAGGAACACTTATCGACAAATAAGGAAAATGTCTAAAGACTCAACGAAAATGAAGATATTGGATGTGACATTTGCATATATGACCATCTAAAGGGCCATTTCCTAGTCTTGTTGCATCTACATGAGTATTGGATAGGTGCATTAAATCCAAAGTTTGTATAGAAGCACATGCCTAGGAGATTTTCTTTTCCACATGATAATGATAGATAGTCCCACAACCAATCATACTATCCTAGGGGGACTCATTACTAGCCTCAACACTGTCATCAATCATAGTGGTAATAATCACAGTTGTGGGAGAGGCCACCTCCAAACCAGCCCTACCATTCTTACTAGCCGAAACCGTATAGATATTATGTTTAACACCATGTTTCTTGTCCTCTACTTCAAATCACCACTATCACTCTCTCGAGTACCATCAACCCATGACATCTCTTGAAGGATCACCACCTCACATCTTTTACCATCTATCCTATCCTCAACATTCTCATACTCCACCTCATCACACACAACTACCAATGACATAGGAAGGTTCAACATCACATATTAACAAATGAGCACCACTTGTGCTACGAATGTGCATCAAAATGTTGATATCAATAGGTTCCTACAACAAACTCAGAAATTTCCTTTCTTTATGAAGGGCCATAGGTAGAAGAAAAACATTCATTGACCAACCACATCATCCAAAATAGCATAATGCCAATCTAGTGTAATTCCTTCCTTATCATCACTACAATCCTATGATATTACATAAGGGCCACCATCCATTGTCACTTCAATTCCAAACCTAAGCAATGAATCTAACAATGTGGGGAGACCAACAAATCCATGCATATTGTATCATGATCAAGGGTGTAATCATGGGCTAGACATTTATAACGTTAATACACCTCATATCCTAACCCACCATACATTTAACAATCAAGTGTATGACCAACAATTCGTATGCCTAGCCATCGCAACACCAAAAGACACCTAGTGGCTTGAGAATGAATGGTTACCAATGTTTTATACATACATGAATCCTATATATCCACTTATTAATCCTTGTTAAATGTTTATTCATGGGGGAAGCCCCTTATTCTAACCTTCAAAATTAAGAAGTTTTTTCCATCTTTTTTTTTTTACAATTTTTTATCATTTTCTTACTTCTTGATATAATTTTTCCTATCTTTTTCAAATTTTTTCCATGTTTTATTTTTGTTCATTGTTTCCTTTGTTATTGTAATCTTTCCTATGAATAAAATAGTCATGTAACCCATTGAGGTGAGGTTTTGTCTATGTTGTCGAGTCATAAGGGATTGATTATTTAGATAGTAAGCCATGTCATCCATCCACTCATTCCATTAATAAGAGGTTCTTGGTTCATTCATAATGATATTCCTTTTCATCATCCAACCTAAAAAATAAATCCATAATCATTAAGTCTAGGTAGAAGAGTGCAGAACCAAGGGGGAATGTAAAGAGTGTGACATCAAGAGGATTTGTGGATTCTCTTTGGCCACTTCTGTATGTTCTATCATGTTGCATCAGTTGTAATTATATCCCTGTAGATCTAACAAAAAATGGAAGTAAGAGTTACATAACAAGGCATTGAATAAATTTCTAAGGATCCCACTAGAAAGACATGTACCCATGTTTGAAGGTTGACAGCTTCTCAAACCATCAAAAAAAAGAAAAAGAAAAAGAAAAAGAAAAAAAGTATCATAAATAAAGCCCTCCCTTGGACAAAATGCCAAGTGATGTTACTCACAATTGTGATAGTCTTATGGTTGTCAATCACCAGGATGAAATAATGTGATGTCTCTGAATGTGCCAGTAGAGGATTTCATCATGCATCGGTAGAGGGTACTTGCATGGGAAACTTGCATTAATTTTCTGAAATTTGCTATCATCCAGAGGATATTATAAGGTTAAGAGTGTTAAAACCTTAAGTATTATAATGAACAATCAATCGCATGAATGCTAGAAACCTTAATTTCTCCACCCAAGGAACCATAACCATCATTATAGGCCACACATAGGGAAAAATGAACCAACTATGTAAGGTTATACAAGAAGATAGTTACCTTTTGGGCATTTTCTAATAATTTCTCTAACTCTGCAATCATATGAACTAAAGAGCCTAAGGAAACTAAGGTAATGAGTATGGTATAAACCTGTTGATGATAAAGAACATAACTTTAGTAATACCCAATCTTTTCTTGATTGCAGATGGCCCCAAAAAGAGGAACACAAGGAGGACCTTTACAAGGAGTAGCCAAATGCCCAAGGAGTGGTAGGGGCTAGCAAGGTAATCATGTAGAGCATGAGGAGCAGGAGGCTCAATCATTTAGCATCCATCAAGAGGCTCCTATCACTAGGCAGTTGGTCCAAGGAGAGGCTACAGAGCCCCAAGTTCCTACATAGGGACAATGTCTCACATTGTCTATGGAATGTGTTGAAGCAATTCAAGAGAAATCCATGTTGACCATGGTCATTGTGGAGATGAAATTTGGCCTATTCATGGCATTTTCTCCTAAATTTGTTTGGATGCAACTCCAAGCGTCACCCTTGTAGCTAATTCTTTTAGATAGTGGTGACTGGTATCTTGGAGAAACATATCAATTCTAGCACAACAAAGAGAAAGATACCATTGTAAACATTTGTGGAGTCAATGTCTCATTCTCAGTTAAAGCAATCACAGAAGCTCTCAATCTACCAAATGAGGGGGCTAAGTTAGCCCATCTATCTACAAGATCTAACCTTGACACTAGATAATTCTGGATGAAGCAGGCATATGGCAAGGAGGAAAAAACATAGAATGAATTGACTCTTGAAGAGAGGACCTATTTCAAGATAGACACATCATCTCTTTTCCACTCAAGAACTCAACTGAATTTCAACATAAGTGGCTGGGGGAACCACCATACTAATCAAAAAAATGCATGGCCAACCTTCCCTAGTTATATTGCATAGAAATTTAGAGGTGGTTTGAAGAAAAGAAGGTAGGGAAGCAAACACTTCCATTCCCTTGCCTAATCCAAAAGTTGTGTAAGCATGATGAAATCCTAGGGTATACAAATGACATCCCCAGGAAGGCTTAGAATTCTTCCTTCACAGAATTACTTAAATTAGTAGCACCAAGAAAAGATCTTGGTGAAGAAAAAGAATCAAAGAAGAAATTAGAACCAGAAAAATAATAAAAAATAAGCCTAAACCATCCTAGGAAACACAATCTCTACTATCGCCACCACAAGACTATAGGCTAGCAATGAGCCACTTACAGAAAATTGTTGAAATGCTTAGCTATGGAAGTAGAGAGATATCAAGCCTCTTTGGAGTCCTAGATGATGTGTAGCCCACCATTTTGGCCGATTCAACAAGAGGACAAGTGTCACTGCAATTAGGAGGAAAATCCCAATGGTCCAAACAAATCTTTGGTAATGCTACATCTTTCCAAGTGATGCTCAAAAGGGAGAAGGTGCCAAAGTAGTGGTAATGTGGCATCTAGATGTAGCAAGTGTAGAAAAAGTAATAATGGATCACATCAAGGAATCAATTAATGTGCTTGTTGTGCCCTTAGTAGATCTAACTAGGACTAGGGATCCACAAATGCTCACTGGGACTTTGGTAATTCTTGTAGCACATGAGGATGTGTTAAATCAACTGCTATAGATAGGGAAAATGATGACCACCTTGTTTAACAACCCCAGTGATGTCATTGTAGCATAATCAAACCTCATAGCCACCAAAGGAAAGCTAGTCATGACTAAGATTAGGGTAGAACATGTAGAAGTAGAAGTGCAACATTTGCAATAAGAGCTGATTGCCCTGAGAGCTAAGAGATGTGATCCTACTCAATTTATTACAACTAACTAGCTAGATTCATTCAGAATAAAGCAGCTAAACAAGTTGATCGAGGAAAATAAAGCTGCTAAGTGAGAAAAGAAGAAGGTAGTCTGGAATGCTTCTACTGCTAATGCATAATCCCATGCTTACAAGAAGGTAGTGAATATCATGCAAGAAGAGAATAAATAGCTCACTGTAGAGAACTCAAGGTTGATCACCATTGAAAAACAAAATAATTTTCTAGAAGAAAGTGTCCATCAGTTGAGGAAACAACTAATGAACGTCAACCAAGATATTAGTAGATTGGCTAGGAAAAACAAAACCATTTTAATAGAGGATGTCTACGCCAATTGATACAAATTTGCAATTGAAATAAGCATGTGTAGAATGAGGCCAAGAAACATGAGAGGTTGAAAGAACACTTCTAGGACTAGGTAGGTATGTACAAGTAAATAAATGAAAAAGAAATCTAGATGGCCAAGGCCCATATTAGATCCAGGTCTACACAAAATCCTAATTGGTAGCCAATCCTGGATAGTTATGCACTAGTCCATTAAGTAGAAGTAAAGAATAAAGACTTATAGATCAAGGATTTGAAGGAATACATGGCGTTCACTAACCTCAGACATGTCAACGTTTCCATGTTAATAGCAGGTCGACCTAGAAGCGAGCTAGAGAATAGGTAGTGACAACTTATGCATTATACGAGAAAGAGATTGTAGATAGAAAAGTTGCTTTGTAGAAACTTCACATTACAAACTTAGAGCTTGAGGTGGTTAAAGCTCGCTATCATGGATAGAAGGTTACTTCAAACTTGGCTAGGAGACTCACAGATTATCATGAGTTGAAAGAAAAGGGTAGGGAATTTGAAGATGAGTGATGGCAATTTGCAGTGTGGTACGTGAAGGCCAACAAAATGTTTTCGTAGCTGCCATGTCCTTGGGATGTATCGATGTTAGCACACATTGATCTAGTAGCTTGGATGGTACAACATCCATATGTGAAAGAAGAAAAGTTGTAGGTGCTCCTTAATCATTACAAATTTTGGAAGCTTGGTGATAAAGGAAAGTGACCAATGGAAGAGCCACCACCTCTGGGAACTACATGAGCTTCTTTGATTTTGTGTCTTATAATATTGTGTTTAAATTTTTGTAAAAAACCACTACAGCATGTAAGAGTCCATTTTTTTGTTTGTTTGAGTCAGTCAATAATTTCATAACTTCCTAAGATTTTGTAAAGAACTTGTTCCTCATTTCTTTTAACTCGAGGATGAGATTTCATTCAGTGATGGGGGCATGATAAGTCATGATTATGTCAACCCCGATATTGGATATGTGATATCAAGTCCAAAGAAATGATGTTGAATATTTGATATCATCTTCTCCAAGCTAGCCTATAAATACAACACTTGGGTGCATGGTTGGAACATAGTTTTAGTTTTAGATTTTAGTTATCTTTTTCATAGATTGTTAATTTCCAATTCTATTATTCCTAATGCATGCCTATAGTGTGATGTTTGTGATTGTACAACATTCTTATTCGAGTGTGATGTACTTGGACATATTACATGACTAGAAATAAAGATAACGATTACTTCCATCATTACAGCATCCACTTAGATTATTATTGCTTTCAATTAGTTAATTATTTAATTATTTAGTATTTTGCATAATTAATATCTTCATTTATTACTCTTTATGATTCCTATCATTAAGTCGAATGAGTACAGTTGATCATGAGTGCTTAAGTATAATTACCTGTTAACCCAACAGTGTATTGTTTACCAAGCCCAATGATGTATGCTTGGCAATACCAATGGTGGTTATATAAAGTCCAAGGCATGTGTAGATGATTAGGAATGGATACTCATCACACGTAGGCTAGTTTAGGTTTTACTTTCCATTTTTCATTGGCTTAATTAGTTTATATCTTTATTGTCATTAGGAGTAGTAGGATTAGACAACATCATATACCTCACTTTAGACTAAACCATATGTGACAAAGCTACCACTAGTCCAAGTGGGAGTATACTAAACTACGATTAAGGCATAATGATCTTAATGCACAACTGGTCTCATCCACAGAATTCAATCGAATTGTGCATGAATGCTTGTGATTCATATGGTTTGACATAGGGGTACCTCACCACTCATCAATCAGTGAATGGATTCTAGTTCCAATGACCAATACCAACTTTTTACTTCTTTTATGAGTATCCTTGAAATAATTTTAACTCTTACCAGTTGTTTTCAATGTTCTATAAGGCATAGGCATCATGGAAAGATTGTAGATGATGTTGTGGATCTACATTATATCATGATGAGCCAACCAAAGTCTAGTGTTGAATTACCTTAGTAGTTATCTTCATTGTAAAATTGTCACCTTATTTGTGACTAACCTACGAGTCATATCCATGGAGGAACAATTCCAAAGTTAAAAAGCTCATCAAGATATTAAATAATTATATTTTAATTCAATTAAAAACTCTACACCTATGATTTTCACTCATAAGTAAAATCAAAAGTCCTCATCCTAAATTCTAATTTTAAGCTCAAATATGGAAACAATTAATTAAATCAAACTGAAAGTATATAAATTTATCATAAATATCATAAGATTACAAAGAAGACATTACCTAATTTTTGACCCTACTATATGCTACCTTCACAATGCAACAATTTCATAACCTCAATAAACATTAGATGGTTGTTGATTGTCATAAGGTATCAACAATCTTCCTTAGCAACTTTTAATATAAGTAAAGAATGATTACATTCAGTGTGGGTTCTTTGGCCTCCCCCTCATTCATAGATGAGCTTCTTCTTTATACTAAAGAGGATTTAACAATAATTAGAAAAATCATCATTTTAAAAATTGATTAGTAATGAGTGGCGAGGTACCCCTACACTCAACCATATGAATATGAGCGTTACATGTGCGATTCGGTTGAACTCCGCAGACGGACTAGTTGTGGCACCTAGACAATTAGCCTTAGATCGCAGTTTGCTATCTTTCCACCTGGACTAGTATTATCTTTGTCATGTATGGTTTAGTCCAAAGTGAGGTGTATGAGGAAATGGAAAGTAAGATTAACTAAGCTAGGAGAGAGAGGGTAAGAGAATCTAACTAGCCCAAGTGTGATGAGCATCCATTCCTTAATCATCCAAACACATCTTGGACTTTGTGCACAACTACCACTGGGATTACCAAGCACATAGCCTAGGTACGCTACTGGGTTACCAAGTACTCACGCTTAAATGCTCGTGATTAAGTCGTACTCATTCTGCGTTTAACATGAGATAAGGGTGAGAGAGATTAACTAAGAAAAAAATAAATAAAAATTAAATAAATAACTAATTAAACTAAGTGAATGCTGCAATGATGAAGTAATCTCGATCTTTATTTCTGGTCATGTGCATATCCAAGTACATCACACTTGAATAAAGGATGCCATGCAATTACAATCACCACACTACAGGTAGACACTGAAAAATATTCTATCTCTGGAAGGGGAAAACTTCTAAAGCTTCGCTAAGGGACTAAAAATGGATGTCAAACAAGGGAGAGCCACCTCTTATTTATAGAACATGTGGTGGGTTGTGATATCACATATGTAATATTGTAGGGAAGGACACGATATCGCATACACAATATCATGGCTGATGTGATATCGCTGCTGTGATATCACAACCGTGATATCACAGTGGTTGTGATATCATGATTGTGATATCGTGTACGTGATATTGCAGCCCATGCGATAACACAGCTATGATATCATGACAACAATATCACAACCACTATGATATCACGGTTGTGATCTCACAACAGCGATATCACAGCCAGCAAATTCATGACTCATCATACCCCCACGACTGAATGAAAACTCGTCCTTGAGTTACAGAGAGAAAAGGCTCCATTAATTACACAGTGAATAGGTATGGGATTATTGACTGACTAGAATGGATTCATGTCACAGTCTGGAGTCAAAACAAAATTGAGACACAACACAAAAGAATATCCTATGATTACAAAATGGTGGAACTCATGTAGTTCCTGTTGGCGATGGCTCCTCCATGGGTGTCTTTTCCTTTTCTTGCACTCCAGATCTTGGAATTTAATAGTGTTGAAGTATGGCCTGAAGTTTCTCCTCTTTTAAGGCCTTGAGTGCCTTGGCACGCATGTAGGTTTTCACTTCTTCCATAGAGGCATCCTAGTTAGCCTTCTCTTTTTCTTCCACCACCATTTTATTCTCTATTAATAGTTTATTAAGTTGCTCGATTCTAAAAGTGTCCAGCTGGTTTTGAGCAACTTTTGGTCCTATATTCAAAAGATCTAATACTTCTGAAATGGCTTGAACAGAGAAGTCAACAGTCACACCACAATTGTTAACCGTGGTACCTTCTTCTTTATTGTGCCAAAATTGGTATGTTTCCCCTAAGTACCAGGCACTGCTTTTAGAGAGGATAGGCCATAATGGGGATCCTTTGAGGTGATCCCTAATAGCCACTAGAGCAAATTCTGCAAAAGGTCCAAAGTTTAATTCCATGATCATTATAGTGAATATGTACCTTTCATGGATGGTCTAAACATAATCCTAGGTAAGTGTGAGATATCGTCCCTATTCAGACGCTGCAATAGCTCCTCCGTTCACTTGCCTTGATTGTACAGTAGCAGGGTCTTCTTGATGGATAATAAATGATTGTTCCTCCTATTTTGCATGTTGTTTAGCAAGAACTTGTCCTTCACCTCTCCTAGGTTTTTTGATCACACCTTGAGCAGGACCTTCCTATTGTCTGTGTTTCGGGGCCATTTGCAATCACACAGGACCAATCATTAGTAAGGTTGTTACCAAAGTTAGGTTATACCTTACTGCTTACCTTAATAGATTTACTTTATTTCCGTGTGATGTTAATTATTGGAAGAACCATGTCCCTGAAAGATTATAATGTTGAGTCCTTTTTGCTTAGGTGGTTTCCAAATTTAATTTTTTGGTATAGCTAAGGGGATGAAATTTTTTTTGAGACATTCTATTCTTAATTTTACAACTAATTACTCTTAAATATGTCCTTCGGGCGATGATGAATTTCAAAATTTTTTTTGCTATTCGGCATGTGCCCCTCCCCCGCAACTAAGCTGAACACTCTAGGTTCAAGTAGGTTTAGACGAAATGAAAATTGGAATACCAACGAGCAAGTTATAAATATGAAAGTAAGAGATGTACAATCGCAAGTCGTAGAGAGGAATTTGAAAAACTTCCCCTATGTGAACTATTGCAAATGATGTTGATTAGCACAGGGAGGTCATGTTACATTTTCATTGAAGTTAGGGTACTTAGAGAATGTACCAAATTTTTAATATTTCTTTGAAATTAAACGATGTAAACTAAGGAAGTTTGGATGATTGTTAAAGGGTTCCAGGGTAATTCAACTAGTTCTGAAGGCATGAAAATTATGATGGTATGGTATTTATCAATAAGAACCTTGGATGGGAGAAAAAGGCTATGTGATTATTCATAGAAATGTTGAATTGGAGAAATAGTAATAAGGGAAAGAATATCATGAACAATATGCTAAGGGTAATAAATGGTCTGTGTGAGCTTTGTCATAAGTGAAAATTACAAAAGATTACACAAGTGGGTCATCCGCAAAGCAGGTTCCAACCTATAATGCCCTTGTGTAACCACACTTAAAAGTGTTCATGGGTACTAGAAGGGTTAAATGTAATCAACACTGATTCCAAAAAACACACACATGTAAATATCACTGGAACAAGGTAAGAATCCTATGTTACACAAGACATGAGCTACAATTACACAAATAGTAAGATGAGACAAAGTATAGAAGGGATCATAGAGATTGGGACATGAGGTAACTAACCCAGGGCATAGTGAATCCTACGTGTAAAGCATGATTAAGGTGTCATTAACCCATCGTTCTAAGATCAGGACCAAGTTCATTCCTCCAATCGGTGACATCACACTGTTTCATCCCATGATGAACAACTATGAGAGTACCATAACAACAAGGCGTACGATCACTTGGTGTTTTGTTCAAGGGAGGAGTGATTTTTGTTTTATGGTACTTTGTTTTTCTTCTTTTCTTTTTTTTCTCTTTTTTTTTGAAATACTGAATCTAGAGAAGCCGCCAACCTTCAGGCATGGGTGCATGTCTTTCTAGTGGGACCCCATAGAATAGCATTGGATTTTTTAGTGCCCTTTTGATTACTCTTACTCCCATTTTTGTTAGATTTACAAGAATCTTAGTACAACCACATTGCATGATAACTTCCACCACCAACACCAAAGAGAATCTGCAAGTTCCCTTGATGTCACATCCTAATCATTCCCTCTTAGTCCATCCTTTTTCATTCTGGGTATAATGAACACAAAATTAATTTTAAGTTTCAAGGATGTTAAGAATATCACTATACCCTTGAACAAAACCTCTTATTTGTAGAGTGGATGAGTGGGTGTAATGGGCTCACTGTCCACATAATTGATCACTTGAGACTTAATAACATAGAAACACCTCAACCAATGATCCACATGAGTGTTTTATTCATAGATGAGATTACTTATAAAAAAAATAAATAGACAGAAAGGAAAAAAGATAAAACAAGAAATTGAAAAATGAAAAACTAGAAAACAAAAATTTGTAAAATTAAAGAAAATGAAAAGTATTTATAAATCCTTCTTGCTATTAGAATGGGGGATATTCCTCATAGCTAAATAGTTGAGGATGGCAAGGATTAATAATTAACGACAGGGATCCTTGCATGTTGGAAGTATTGGAACTTGGCCATACTTACCTCGTTGGGTTTCACACACTGAGTTATAGTAAGCAGAGTGGGGAAATTTATACGATGTAGTTCCCAGATTATGAGTTGATCCACTATGATATTTAGGACCATTAGATGGTATGCAAGGATTGGGATGATGCCTTCCATGACTATGTTCATTGGGTCGTATGGTTGTTGGATTGTTAGCTAGTGGCCCTGATGAAGTAACATGAGGCATTGGATTTGAAGATAAGCGTGCACCATAGTGTTGGGTTTGTGCTAAGTTTGAGGATGCAGTGGCCTTGGAATCGTGGTGTCCCTTTCAATGGTCACGTCTAAAGAAGGAACACTTTCGATGTTGAGGAGGCCTTTCACTGCTATTGGCAGTAGTAGAACAAGTAACATTTAGGGGTTGTTGTTGTGGTACAGACACCTTAGGAGCAATTGGTGGTGATGTAGAAGTAGGGAAAGGATGACAATGTTGAAACTAAGAAGAAGTGTAGGATCCACAAGGTGGTGGTTGTGTTGAAGGCATGGGCTAATAGTATTGAGGAGAATGATAATGCGGTGAGATAGAGTATGTTGGTCCAGCTAGAGAAACATGATGTTGAACATGATAAGCATTTGGATTCAGATGATATGAAGGGTGTCTCTAGTCTAAGGGTGATCTCCCCCATGACTGGGATTGTCGCCACTGTGATCAAACATAGTATCTCTGTACGAACTCTAGATGTAACATGTTTCCCCAATGCTCATGTAAATGTAACAATATTGGGCATTGGCCCTTGGGGTGATCGTACAGGCATATGTTGCATTCATACGTATGATTGGTAGTTGAGCTCTTATTTTCCTTATCCCTTCTTTTTGATTGTCTACTATTTTGTCCTATTTCTTGGGTTGTCAAAATTCTATCTCCAATGATATTGATAAATTCTCCACACATTTTATATGTCCATTCCAACATCTTGTTGATCTTTGCCTCGACTTCTTGTAATGATTTTTGTACTAGAAAAGATGACTCTTTCTCCTTTTGATAGGTTGATTTCTCCTTTTTGTGATCATGGACCTTTGTTAAGTTGAAATTTTGGTCCCATTGATGTTTTTCAACACTCTCCCATCTAGCCATTTCTCCTTCTTCTTTTGCTACCCACTTAATAAGCTCTTGGACTTCATGGGTTTGTAATTCATATAGTTGTCCTTGGGCATACATCCCTAGGGTCTTTCATGTTTCATCATGAAGCCCATCAATGACATGATACATTACCCTTTCCTTGGAGAACCTATGGCCTAGTGATGAGATGTGATATGCACAAGCCACGATATCGCATCCCCTGCGATAACGCGTACGCGATATCGCGTCGTCTCCTACGATATCGTGTATGCGATATCGCGGTCCATCGCCAAATCTATAAATAAGAGGTGGAAATTCCCTCATTTTCCAATCCTGGCTAGAAGTAGCGAAGCTCTGGCAGTTTGATCACTGCAGAGTTAGATTAATTTCCCATGTGCCCGCAGTAGGAGTCTTAGAGTGAACGACTCTTTATTCGAGCAACTTTGTACCTGAACGCAAGTTGTGTACAACAATAAAGACGAACTTGATTGGATAAACCTTGCAGTGCATAGATAGGATTTTATTTATTGTTATTTATTACTTTCCTAGAATGTGGTACAAGTACGACTTGATTACAAGCATCTAAGCATGTGTATGGCTAGTCAAGGAATCGGCTGCTTGTCGCATGCAGTATGAGTACGACTTGATTATGAGCATTGAGACTACTTGGTAACCCAGTAGCATATTCTAGGATCTACGCTTGGTAATCCCAGTGGTAGTCCTAGTGTGTACGGCTAGTCAAGGAATCGACTGCTCATCACACTTAGGCTAGACGTGGGGTAAGTACGACTTGGCTACGAGCACCTATGGCTGTGTACAGCTAGTCAAGGAATCGTCTGCTTATCACACTTAGGCTAGTTAGGTGCCTCAGTACAACCACTTCAAGCACGTGCGTTACGTGTGGTGATCCCAGTAATGATTAGCATTTGGTAACCATAGTTGCATAGTTCAGGGTGTGTACGGTAAGTGGAAACAGATGCTGATGCTAGTTAATTTAGACTTAGGTCCTTAGTTAGAGTTAGTTAGCTTTCTAAACCCTTCATCCTTTAGCATAGGAGATAAACCTAAAAAGACCAAAAAAATCATATACCTCGGACTTACTTAACCATACACCATGACAACAACAAGTAAGTTTGGGAAGACAACGAATGATTAACCCCAAGTGTTCCATGGGGCGTTTAGGCATTTAGTCTACGGAGTTCGACCGGATCGTGCATGCTACGCTCGTTTCATATGGTTGAGTGTAGGGGTACCTCGCCACTCATCATTGGCACCGTTGCCGGGGACTAAGTGTCTGTGCGCCAAATAGAACATAAGGGATATCACTCACA
The DNA here is from genome assembly GCA_015680685.1 of Gnetum montanum. Taxonomy (NCBI): domain Eukaryota; kingdom Viridiplantae; phylum Streptophyta; class Gnetopsida; order Gnetales; family Gnetaceae; genus Gnetum; species Gnetum montanum. The sequence goes on from MNCI01008454.1 coordinate 559,485, forward strand.
TCATTGTGAGCCTTAACGAACCTTCTGGTTAATCAAAAGAAAATAAATTAGAATGGTCATTTAGCACACCGATAAAAATGCCTTCTTCTCATAAGAGCAACTCACCACCTAAGGATCATACTAGAGACAGTCGGAAACATAAAAAACATAACCAAAATCAACCAAGTCCTAAGCAGTATAAGATGACATATACTCATCCCGATGAGTATATTCCTAACTTTATTTTTATTCTCCATCAGGACAAACAACTACGATGGAGAGATTTGCAAGGTAACATCGTGTGACCCCCAGATCGATCAGTCCCTAACATGCTTTTCCATGCCTTGACACAGATTGCATGCAAGAACATTATGCTAAATATGTTGCAGATGATTTTGACATGAGGGATTATTACCCTACAGATGCCCAATGTATGAGAGATTTAAGGAAGGAGAGTCAACAAACTTTTCTGAAGGGCAAAGCCCCGCACGTCCTTAGCGAAATAGGAGATGAGGAACCCCTTATCACAGGTTCTTTAGCAAAGGATGTTCCCCCTCCTAATGATGGTAAGGAGGAAGGGTATCAGAACATAAGATCAATGATCCATATCCCTGGTTCTGATACCCGTGAACACCAACTATTCATAGAGGGAACAACCACTCATGCTAAGGATGGGAACTTGGATCGTCATAATGATCGGGGCCGTAGTAGCCGAAGAGAAGGCAAGAAACATCATCATGGTGATGGTTCCCCTTCTTCTTCCCCTTCTTCACATCACTCACCCTCTCCTTCCACATCTGGGTGTAGCCACCATGAACATAAAGGTGAGGATAAAAGTAAAAAGGATGAAAGACCTCGACGGGAAGTCGAGAGAGAGGATAAGGGCAAGGACATAGGGAGAGTAGGGAATCATGCAAACATCACAGGCGTCATGAAAGAGATGATCATGATGAACCCCTACTCGCAACCCAAAGTATGCTTGATATCATAGAGGCAGTTAGGATTTCCACAAGGCATTTGAAGGATAGTCGGATCAAACAATTAGACATGAACAACATCCCACGATTTGAAGGGGGATACAATGCTGATCCACAAAATCATTTGCAGGCATTCCACGGTACCTATGCCTTGCAGAATATAGACAGTGAGTGGTAGAAGCTTAAGTTGTTCCCAAGGACACTCACCAAAGAAGCAGAGAGCTGGTACCGGTCCTTAGAACCGGAAACCATCAGGAGGTGGAGTACGATGCTTGAACTGTTCAACAACAAATATTAGACATACTCCAGAGTGTTCAATTTGCATAAGTAGATCCAAGGCTAGAAACAAGGTGCTTATGAACCCTTGGATGCTACCATGGCCTGCTACTATATATTGCTACATCATTGCCCAGGCCATGGGTATGCTAAGCGGGATCAACTACGCCACATTGTGGATGGGCTAAGGAATGAAATGAGAAGAACTCTTGGGACTTATGCCCAAGGGAAACTTTTCCAACTTAGAGCCCATGAAGTTGAAATTTTGTTGGAACAAGTAGTGCAAGAAGAAGGTGAGCTATGTAAAAGGGAAAGTGCAGAGGAGTACAACCACGATCCCTCCCTTCGAAAGAAGGGAGTGAAATTTTGTGATGAAGAAGATGAGTTACCAATCGAAGAGTTGATGAATCGGAAAACTTTGCCGATCCAAAAATTAACAATCGAAGTATTAGCCAAAGTAGATCAAATGTGGGATTCCTTGGACTCAAGAATTAAAATAGTTTTGAAAATTGTAGAAGAGTCTAAGGTAGAGCAAAGTAGTGACAAAGGAAAGAAAAACTGGAGAGATTTAGGCCCTGCACATAATAAGTGTAAGGGAAAAATCACTAACTCTGATGTGGCTGTAGATTCTAACACAGACGATGATGGTGGATGTGAGGTCTGCTACTATGACCACCCTAAGGGATGTTGTCCTATTATCTCACATCTACAGGAGTCTGAGGTGTATGCACTAGATCCAAGACTGAATCGATGGCAAACACCCCGAAGGTTGCCTTATCCACAAGGTAACCCAAGGAAGTTCCACCAACCACTAACATATTATCCAAGTGGAACTCCACCTTAGCCCATCGGACAGCATCAGCAATGGCAATACCCACAGTCTTAGGGGATGCCATCGCCGAAACAATAGTACCCTTACCGGTAGCCTGATCCTTATGGATATTATGTGGAGCAGCTGATTTCTCCAAGTGACTCTATGGGTCACGCAACCCCCAACCATCACTACCAAGCTTGGGAGTACTTCAGAAGGACTCCTTCTCCTCCGAGAGACACTCCATACACACACCATCCTCCTAATCCATCTGCACCTCTTCCACCTCAAGTAGTTCCTGTAACACCTCCTGCTCTGACAATGCAAGGGGAACTTCCTCCTCAACCGCAGCAACGTCATGCTGCGAGAGCTGTAAATATCCAACTTACTGTTGGTTCTGACAACTGTAAAAAGAGAAGACCTTACTTCAGAACCAAAATCCCAGAAAAAATCTCGCAACAACAAGCGGTTGAGGCCATGTACACACCTCCGCCATCTAACACTTCGGAGCACCCTTCAGTCCAACAGGACATAACGCATATGGTTATGTTAACGCATACCATAACTGACTGGATCAAGGTAGGCCACCTTCCCAAGAAACTAATTGACCCTAGGAGTCCCTTAGTCTATCTACAGATCATCGAAAATGAACCACACAGGGCTCTTCTTGACTCAGGTTCCGAAGTCAACTTAATTTCACAAAATATGTATCATGCCTGGAACCTGTCCCAACTTAAGAAGAGCAACATTCAACTTGAGCTGGTAGACCAGTCCATCACCATTCCTTTGGGATTGGTGGAGGACGTTATTACCACTGTGTGTGGTTGGTCCTACCCAGCTAACTTTTTGGTGATCAAATGCCTTAGGATCTGCGATCTTTCCTTGGAAATCTCTCAAGTGAACATATGTGGAAAGATCAAGAAGAGGAAAGTTCCATGCATCACATATAGTGATTCATCGGGTGATGACATGGAGGGATGCTCATCTCCTCCATGCAGTAGGTGTGCCCTTGAAACTTTGCAACAAAGATGCCTGTATATAGTAACCACACAAGAAGTAGTAGACACCCTGTGGTTGACAACTACTCGTAAGAGTAGAAAAACATGCATGGAATGAACCGAGGAAACTCATGCTAACAATGAAAGCATATATACATTGGAACATGAGCGTCGCCAACTTCCACCCCTGAATCTAAGATCATCAATTGGGAGAAGTTGGGCACTTCTTAGAAATTCAAATAGATGCTCATTGTTTCAGATCTCTCCCTTACAACTCAGTCATGGGGGAGATGGCCACCTATGCTAACCATATGGGGCCCTCAATTCTTTTAAGTTTTTGTTTTACACATTTTTGTTTTACAACGTTTTTGTCTTACACATTTTCATTTCACAAATTTCTTTAACTTTTCTAATTTTTGTTTTACAACTTTCTTTAACCTTCCAATTTTTGTTTTACAACATCGTTACACTTTTCCATTTTTTGTGTGAGTGTGTGTGTGCCATCCACCATGTAAGTTTGTCCCATAATAAGTGTTTAGAATGATGGTATGAACTATTTTCATATTGATTGTTAATGTTTGGTTTTTACCTTTAAGTTATAATGTTGATACTAAGGTATGTTTCTTTTGATATGGCCGGCAATGTGATCACTTCATCCATCCATCCACCAATTTCTATGGTTTCTCTTGGCTTGGAAATGTACAGTTCCCTTTTAATAAGAACTTTAATAAATCGATGACTGGGTATTTCTCAAACTAAGGAAGGACTCAAGGATTGCAAAGGGTGTGACTTCAAGGGAACTTTATGTCTTTGTGTTGACCATTCTCTTGGGTGCTTGGATGTTCCCTTCTTGAGTTTTCTTACCGTTCCGATGTTACCCAATTATCGGAAGCTGAGACAATAAAAATAATAAGTCTTTGCATGGTGTGGTTCTCATGCATAAAAACACAAAACACAAAAAAAAAAGAAAAAAAAACAACAACAACAAAGTGAGAATTGAAAGCACACCCCTTAGACGAAATAAAATTTGGGCTACAAGCACTGGTTATGGAACCAAAAGTGTTCCCTCTAACTAAGGCCCTTCTTGCTTCCCATTCAGTCGTTTGTTTCGTCAGAATGGTGGTGGCTCTTTGAAGATGCATCCTCGTTATTCATGTGGATGGTTTAACTGAATGCATTGATGCGAAGTCACTGGAAGTGGTTAGTTTGAGGCCGAAGTTGGAATGAGACTTGCCAAGTCACATTAATTATCAAACACACAAGGGGCTATACACCACCTTGTTCATGGGATTCTATTCCATTCTACTCTCTCCATCCTTCTCTCCATTATTCACCTCATTGCCAGTTGTATCATTCGTGTATATATCTTGGTTGATGCATTGTTTTCTTTTTGGTAAATTCTAGTGGTTAAGACTTTAACTCTTGTTCCAAAAGACATTCCTAGAGCCTACGGACTCTTTGAATGTGGGTCTGTCAGGGCATTAAGGGCATGAGCCTACTTTGGGGAGGACCCACTAACATCCCTATTTGGAGCATTAGTTAACTTCTTTTCCTTAACGTTCTACAATTAATTATTATTTTGTTCATTACCATCTTGACATCTACTTCATTGATGTTTTCAGTTGTCCCTTTTTCTCTATCTTTCTTACTCCTTTCCCTTTTTCATTCTAACGCTATCGGAGGTTCACGATTAGTCATGGGGGTATGGGGCCTGCTTTTTCGATTTTCTCCTAGCCCCGAAATTTTTTGATTTTCATCCTAACCCCTATACCTTTGGTAGTCATCAGTAACATCTTCCCAGGTCCATCTCAGCCATACCACAAACTAGCCAATGGACTTACACCGAAGCAAGGTATTAATTACATGATGATTCAATTACACTTGCTAATATATGATTGTGTTGTGTGTGCAGATGGTGATCATGCAAACAACAGATTGGATCTGGAGTTGGAGAAAACACTTGGAATGGAGCAGCGCTGAAGCAGCTATGCAAGGAGCAAGATCAATGGCGCACTTATGGATGGACAACAAAAAGCACAATCTTGGCGTTGGCAGCAGCAACACTTCTTTCTATCTCTCTCTTTCTCTCAAGCTACCAACAAAGGCCTGATGTCATTGTAATAAGGTGTTAACCCTTGTTGTCATGAACACCAGTTTTTTCAACTCTTGTAATAATGATCCGTTCACATGTCATCCCATTAGTTCCATTCCCCTCAATAATTCCATACCTTCCCAATATTATTGTAAGGAACTCGAGGACGAGTTTTCATTCAATCATGGGGGTATGATGAGATGTGATATGCACAAGCCGTGATATCGCGTATGTGATATTGCAGGCGCTGCGATATTGCGTACGCGATATCGCGGCCACTGCGATATCACATCCCATGTGATATCGCGTACGCGATATCACGGTCCACCGTCAAATCTATAAATAAGAGGTGGCACTCCCCTCATTTCCTAATCCTGGATAGAAGTAGCAAAGCTCTGGCAGTTTGATCACTCCAGAGTTAGATTAATTTCCCATGTGCCCGCAGTAGGAGTCCTAAAGTGAACGGCTCTTTATTCGAGCAACTTTGTACCTGAACGCAAGTTGTGTATGGCAATAAAGACGAACTTGATTGGATAAACCTTGAAATGCATGGATAGGATTTTATTTATTGTTATTTATTGCTTTCCTAGAATGCAGTACGAGTACGACTTGAGTACGAGCATCTAAGGATGTGTACAGCTAGTCAAGGAATTGGCTGCTCGTCGCATGCGGTATGTGTACGACTTGATTACAAGCATTGAGACTACTTGGTAACCCAGTAGCATATTCTAGGATCTACGCTTGGTAATCCCAGTGGTAGTCCTAGTGTGTACGGCTAGTCAAGGAATCAGCTGCTCATCGCACTTAGGCTAGACATGGGGTAAGTATGACTTGGCTACGAGCACCTATGGGTGTGTACGGCTAGTCAAGGAATCGGCTGCTTATCACACTTAGGCTAGTTAGGTTCCTCAGTACAACCACTTCAAGCATGTGTGTTACGTGTGGTGATCCCAATAACGATTAGTGTTTGGTAACCACAGTTGCATAGTTCAGGGTGTGTACAGTAAGTAGGAACGGATGTTGACGCTAGTTAATTTAGACTTAGGTCCTTAGTTAAAGTTAGTTAGCTTTCTAAACCCTTCACCCTCTAGCATAGGAGATAAACCTGAAAAGACCAAAAAAATCATATACCTCGGACTTACTTAACCATACACCATGACAACAACAAGTAAGTTTGGGAAGACAAAAAATGATTAACCCAAGTGTTCCATGGGGTGTTTAGGCATTTAGTTTGCAGAGTTTGACCAGATCGTGCATGCCACGCTCGTTTCATATGGTTGAGTGTAGGGTTACCTTGCCACTCATCACCTGAACAGTTGTTTAATAGTGCATAATATCTTTCCAAGGGTTCATGTTGTGCTTGTTTCCACTCTTGGATTTGTTTCCTCAAGGCCAACACTCTTTCATAGGTTTGATATCTTTTGTTAAAGAGTTCTACCATTGTTGGCCAATGTTGTATTGAATTTGGTTTTAACGATCTATACCATACTTTTGCTTGGCCAACGAGTGTCATAGGAAAGAGCTTGAGTTTTTGCCACCTGTTATCAATGTTTTTCCATGTATAGAAGGCTTGTAAATGTTGATGCGGATCTAAGTCATAGCCTCTTGAAAAATTAGGGAAGTTGTTTAAATCAAGCCTGGGTAGGCGACTCTCTTTATGATGCCTATGAGAGATTCGAATAGCCTCTTGTATTTGTGTTAGGCTTGTAGTGGCCAGCAAGGGTTCATCATCACTAAGTAGGTTGTTAGTTTGTATGTTGGGATGATGTTGCCTTTGTTTATGTTGGTGTTCTTGATTTTCTTTGTGAGCTCGATTTTCAGTTCTACGTTGATCCCTTGAAAGATAGTCATCAGTGTCACAATCTGACATTGAAGGAGTAGAGGAAGAGAAGGAACTGTAAAACTTGTTCTGACTTTTGTAAGTCTTCCAATCATCCCCAAGTAAGTTCTTATTAGTTATTGAGAAGGTCCTAGGCCTTTCGGGCCTCCTCGTTCTATGGGATGTCTCATCCTTACTAGAGGTGTCAGAGTTGAATGACGAGAGTCTTTGAGTATCATTGGGGTGTTCATAAACGTGGGGGACTCCTGCATAAGGTTGAGTACTCCAATCTTCATTGTCATCTAATTTGTTGGTTCTCCAATGAACTACCTCATCAGATGTGGCATTATTATAGTCTTGTAGGAGAGGCATGGTTGTGAAACTGTGTGTGAATTTGTATGTGAATTTTTGTAATTATTTCTTCTTCCTAAGAGATATATCATTAATTCCTATACAACGACCTTGTATGATATAAATAATCTAGATAACTAGCATTGTCCCTAGCAATGACGCTAATGATTAGTGGCGAGGTACCCCTACACTCAACCATATGAATATGAGTGTTACACATGTGATCCAGTCAAACTCTGTAGACAGACTAGTTGTGGCACCTAGACAGTTAGCCTTAGGTCGCAGTTCGCTGTCTTCCCACCTAGACTAGTATTATCTTTGTCATGTATGGTTTAGTCTAGAGTGAGGTGTATGATGTGGTTCCTAATCTAATGCTACTCTTGAAGGCAATGAAAAGATGTCATCCCCCCTTGTCTGGTAGCCTAAACCACCCCTATAGCCTAGCCCTCATCTTAACTTCCTATCTTCCAAATGGAAAAAACCAAATAGCACTCTGAAGGATTCACCTTGGTGAGGTGCAGCTTGAGGTTCCTGTAAAATTCCAAGATCTCTTTCTAGATAAAGCAATTGATGTAGGGTTTGATAAAAGCCTCACAGGCCATTGTTTTAAGTTGTTATCACATCATCATGTTCATGTGATCAAACCACTTAGAGTAATCGGCCTCATAATGTTAGGATACGATTTTCAAGCATTTGATCCTTAGTGCCTATAATACAACTAAAGTATTTTCCATATTAAAATTATCAATGATTTCCTTGGTAAACCCCATGTTTACCTTAGTCTGCTTCTTGACTCTTGATTATTTGGCCATTTTATAATGGAGAAAGCTATGCACTAAGAGAAAAATAAGATTAACATTTCATCCCTAATTTGCAAAGCCTAGTTATGATAGGTAAATTTGGCTTACCCTCCTAGAAGAATGGTGAGGATTGAAAAATGAGATTGACATGGATGTAGAGAGCCCACTCCTTGCTGTGGTCCTTGCTATGGTCTTTATGAAAAAAAATGAAGACCCTGTACTTTGCAAATGGAGGCCCTAATCTACACTAGTCGGGGGGTTTGTGTAAAAATGGATATCTAACCTTGAAAGATGATGGATTTTATAATAAAGCCATTATTTTACTATTACTTTTTTTTCCCAAATTTAACTATATCGATGTTCATCCCGACCTCAATATGGATCATAAACTTTTTGGTTGAATTTCATAGATCAATTGATATAGATTGATTTATAAAATATTTAGGCCTCTAATATATTGATTTATATCACAATCATGTTGATAACACTCAAGATGCTTGGTAAAATTTCAAACTTATTGATTCCCATTGATCTGAGAGAGATGAATCGATATGTTTGATGAACATATCTAATTATATTGAAGTCACACTATTTAGATGCAAAATATTTCATTGAATTTGTTTTTCCTTGATTCATATTGATTGGATCTATATGAATTGATGCCTCCTTTATTTCAAATCTTAATTTAAGTCAATTAAATCAATATTTAATTTGATAACTTGAATTTTATCTTTCACTTTATCAAACCATATTGCTAGAATCGGTATACCTTGATTTTTCTTTTAACAAGACATTGATCCCTCTATGTCTCTCAATATGACCAATTCCAAGGACTTTAGATTTCTATCACTAACTTCTATAAACATTGATTCCTTCATATCCCTCTATAGAATAACTTATCCAAATCGCAAAACGTGATACCAATCAATATCAATGTAATGATTTTATTCACTTAATAATGTACATAATTTTATTATTTTTTGAGATTAATTCTTATTATTGGGTAAGAGTATACATATAAATCTATCAGGAAGACCATTCCTAGGATTAATTAGGCTAAAACATCACATGACAAGGTTTTCTTCATTTGGTGCAAAAATGTCTTACAAACTCAAGGTCTTGACCTTTCCTATGTTCTAAGGATCCAAGATGCATTTCTTACATCAAATTAATTCCCTAACTTGCTCTTGGATCAACTTCCATGTTGATTTTATCCTACTATCCTTTTCGTTTGAAGTTGGTTATTTGAAGTTGGTTATCTTCCCTTCCCCTGCACTAATTAAACTAGGATATGTATCATACCTAGGTTGATTAGTAAAAATGGAATAAATAATTGAAAAGTAGGCTAAGTAAGTGGATATACCAAAAAGAAAAAAATATCATGGGTTTTATATATATGCTATTATGTATAGTGTACTAGTAGCCTTGGGCCTTGCAAACATTAGGATCCAAAATGATCCACCATAGTAGGGATCTTGACCACTAACACCTATGGAGGGCATAATGGAAAACACATGTAAGACCCTAGTACTAACAGTACCACTAGACATAATAGATGGCAGCTCAAAAAGAAAAATATGGAAGATAATCAAAAGGAAAGAAGCAAAAATAGGAATACACAATACTCTTTAAGATAAGAAGTAACATGAGGCAAGGGACAAAATAAGCCATGTAAGCAAAGTGGTCAAAAATGAAAGGAAGTAGTAAAATACCTCTAAAGATGGTCTAGTGTCATACCCTAGCTAAAAGGTGATATCAGAGAAAGTAAGTATGAAAAATTATTATGTCATCCTTAGACACTCTACTTATGGAAGGAGGTTCTTGAGAGATGCTAAAAAGTATTAGCCATGAGCATCACTCCAACCATAAGGTTCTTGTGGGAGGGTGGCCTTGCTCATGATTGAAGGTTCTTATGGGACCTTTTTACTTATATTGGATTTTTTAAAAGAAATCAAATGAGGCCTTCTTCAATCTTGAGGTTCCTATAAGGGAAATGTTTGTCTTTGAATTTTTTTGATGGTGGCTCACTTAATTACTAATGACATTTTCTCATGCTAAAGGCACCTTTATCACTAGTTCCAATATGACACACCCTTTTCTTCTTATTGACTTATCAAGAAGGTAGTCACTAGAACCGTTCACAAATGCTCTAGATCCAAACTTGGTTATTATTCCTATGATTCATGAAACTTAGAAACTTAAAGAATATTATAAGGAAGAAGAAAATAATTAATTAACATAATTTATTAGTTTATTAATCTAAGGCTCACCCTTAAATGGATTTTGGTGTAAACAGACCTATCTCAAGGTAGGGGAAGTTGTTCTTCTCCCTTGCATTCCAAACATGATGCTAATGAATTCTTTAAAGTTCCAACTAATAATAGAATTTTCTATTGTCCTCTACATTTTTCAAAGCAAAATTTGTAGACTAAAATAATTTATTTATTATATTACAATATGAAATAAGGTGCTTGCTGAAGGTTACTACCCATGGCTTGGACTTCTAGTTAACTTGTTTCATTTGGTATCCCCATAGATTGAAAAATCATCCATAAATACTTCCACATAATCTTCTAACATATCAAAGAATACTAATATCATGTCTCTTTGGAAGGTATCAAGTGTGTTACAAAGGCCAAAAGGCATTTGTCAGTAAGCAAAAGTTCCATATGGATATGTAAAAGTTATTTTATGTTGGTCATTAGGTGTAATGGCTACTTGATTGTAACCACTAAACCCATCCAAAAAACAATAATACTTATGCCCTTCTAAATTCTCCATAATTTAGTCTATGTAAGGTAAAGAAAATGATCTTTCTTTGTATTTTAGTTGACCTTCTTGTAATCTATTCAAACTCTTCATTTTCCATCCTTTTTAGGAGTTGTAGTAATAGGACTTACCCATTCAATATTAGCTATTGGATAAATAATTCCTTACTTCCAAAATTTTGAAATTTCATTCTTAATGATTTGTTTTAAAGCTAGATTAATTCATCTAGGGGGGAATTCTTATTGATTTCACATTCTCTTCTAGATAAATGTGATGTTGGTAGATGTTGGGTGAGATTCCTTGATGAAGGTCCTCATAACTCCATGCAAATGCCTTAGACTTTATATGTAAATCTTCTAATAATTTTTCTTCTTTCTCATTACAAAGTTAAGAATTTATTATTAATGGTTTTACTGTGGTCAAGGAAAATGTACTTAAGAGTACTAGGTAAATCTCTAAGATTCAAAGAATCATTATTTGGTTGTTAAATTGTTTCCAAAATATTTTCCAATCCAAAATTCAAAATTTGGTTAATAAGTTGTTCTTTTGTAGATGAATCTAAAGGTCCTTCCTTAAAATTATTTAATAATAATGTTTCCCTATCTTATGCCATTGTTGAAGTCGGTATTGTGTAAAGCACTCTTACTTCTTTTAAATCTTGATTCAATTGATCCTCTTTTTATTTATCATATATGTTAATCATAAAAGTAAGATTAGAAAAAGATAATTTGAGTTTTCCTGATCTAAAATTGATTACCACATTAGCTATTGCTAACCAAGGTCTACTTAGTATGATGGAAAAACAATATGGATCTTTTATTTTCAACACTACAAAATCAATGGGGTATTTTCCTCTTTCAACCTTTTCCATTAAATCTTTCAATACTCCTATAATTTTTACATTGGAACCATTAGCTAAAGTATTTTCATGTTTACCTTTCTTATATACTCTAAATCAAGTGACCTAGCCATTACAAGTGGCATGATATTAATACTAGCTCCTAGATTTAATAGGGCATTCTCAATAGTCTATCCATTTATCTTAATTTAAATTGTAGGAACCTCTTGATCTTGGTGTTTTGGAACTTCATGGCTTTTTATAAGTTAAGATAGATTATCAACCAAATAAACTTTCCTAGGAATCTTTTCTTTTCCGTTATTTATGCATATTTCCCTTGGCATAGAGAGGTGTGTTCTTTCCAACTTTTTCTAAAGAAATATGTAAATATAATTCAGTAAACATTTTTTCTATATGGGCTTTGTTTGTAAAGTCCTCTTGCAATATTTTAAGAAAAGGAGGTAAAGTTATTTGTCTAGGCAAAGGAGAAGTGGTTAATGGTTTTCTTCTTTCCTTATTAACTGATTATTTTCCTTCTTACTTAATACTTGTGGTTGAACTCTTTCTTGTATCTCAACTTCTTGTAATCTAACCTTCTTTTGGGGTCTATGCTCAATGGTCTTTCCACTCCTTGTAGTGATGAAATGTAACTGTTTCTTACCCTTCCATTGAGACATAGCATTTGGCTTAGGTTGAGAAGATAATTCGTTCTTTGTTAGGTCTTGAAACCTTCTCCTTGTTTCATTCATGAATTGCCTACCTTCTTCAATGAAGAAAGTAGAACTTTGAATGAGGTTATCCAAGTGTTCATTAGTTGGGCTCTTAAAGGGTCTAAAATTATTTTGAGAATATTGTTGTTGAAAATGTGATCTTTGTTGGAAAGTGATTATTGGTTGGCCTCTATATTGTTGAAAATCCTTTACCAATTCTTATACTTCTTCATGAAAATATGATAAGGCTAGACAAGTGGTTCAATCATGTTATGGGCTACCACAAAGGCTACATACTTCACTTTGCACAACATGAGCTTGCTTCTTTATTAATCATGTTAACTCATCCACTTTTTTATTTAATTGTTCAGTTTGTTGGGTCATGCCTTGCATGATGTTGAGTTTTGACCATCTCTTGCTACGATCTACCAATGAATCTATTATCCTCCAACCATCCTCTAGTGTTACATTTAATATATTTCCATCACATGCAAAGTCAACATTTTCCCCACAATATGTTAATAAACCTTCTACAAAGATTGGAATAAGTTGGTGGGTTGGAAATCCATGGATGGAATATTTTAAATACGAACCCTTAAACCTATCAAAAGTACTCTCAAAATCTTCATATTCTTATTGCATAAAACTCATTTGTTGCTTCCTTAATGAATACAACCTATCATTAGAGAGAAATATTTGGAGAAAGGCAGCCTTGAATTCAACCCATGAACTAATATGTGTCCTAAGGGTTTCTAGCAAAAAATCAGCTTTATCTTTCAAGGTTGATTAAAAAGTAATCATTTTAGTTCTATCCACACTTTGAGGTGCTAACATTGATAATGTGGTTTCAAATTCTCTTATGTAATGGATTGGATCTTCATCATTTGTTCCCCTAAAAATAGGTAATAAGTGAATGTTTTTGACCTCCATATCTCTACCTTATGGAAAAACTAATAGTCCTTGAGGTATGATTGATTTGCTTTGATTTAATAAATCCCAAGGAGTTTATCCTTGGTAGGCCTATCCAACCGAAATATTAGAACCTGTACTACCAAAGGAAAAAGGAATTGTAAAAGTGCAGGAGGTATATGGTATGAAGGAGATCCAATTGTAAAAGTGGAAGTTATTGTTGGGGTTACAATTAGACTTGGTATGGAAACAAAGGCTATTAATGAAATTGGAATTTACAAATTTAATGTATTTACAAGATGGGTGGTTCCTTTCATCATGGTTACATTACTTAATATTTGGCTAAAACTTAGATTTTGGGAACATGCCACCATAGTTGAACTCATAGTTTGCATTGTAATAGTTGAAATATCACTAGAGAATTAAAAGATGTGGAGAAATTAAATTGTATCATTTTCCTTTCTATGGAGTTTCCTTTTTGTTAGAATGGTGCTCCTCCAAAGAGGAAAAAGGGATTGGATTTGGTTGTCTTTGTTCCTCTTGATCATGTGTTAACTTAATTCATGTACATTTATAAAGGCTAATGGTATTCCTAGGAGGTTGAATTCATGTTGGGCTTTTAGGTTGCTTTTTTGGTTTCATTTAACAATCACATTCTTCTTTAGCACATTCATGGGCAACCAATCTTAAGACTCTATAAATTGATTTAATTACCCTTGAAATTACTACCTTAATTGCGGATTTCTTAACAATTTCTGTAGGTTGGGCAATAAGAGGGGCTGATTCTTGGGATTATACTTTTTTGTTATTTTTAAATTTTTTAATACAAGAAAAATAATTAAAAGAAACCATTTCTAAAACTACTTCAAAGATAAAATAAATTAAAAAATAAAAATAAAGTATACATGTTGAGAAGTGCTAAATCTATAAAATAAATCTAAAGATGTATAGAATCCTTGATGATGATTAACTTTGCCAACCTCCCTGGCAATGATGCCAAATTAACAAGCTAGGCAAAGTTTGATACTGAATTACCTTAGTAGTTATCTTTATTGTAAAATTGTCACCTCATCTATGACTAACCCGCAAGTTGTATCCATGGAGGAATGGTTCCAAAGTCAAAAAGATCATCAAGATAATAAACAATTAAATTCAAATTTAATTAAAAACTCCACACTTATGACTATCACTCATAAGTAAAATCAAGAGTCCTCATCCTAACTTCTAATTTTAAGTTCAAAGATGGAAACAATTGATTAAACCAAATTGAAAGTAAATAAATTTATCATAAATATTAGAAGATTACAAAGGAGAGATCACCTAATTTGTGACTCTACTCTACTACCTTTATAATGCAGCAACTTCACACCTCAATAAACATCAAATGGTTGTTGACTGCTACAAGATGTTAACAAACTTTCTTAACAACTTTTAATACAAGTAAAGAAGGATTCACTTTGGTGTGGGCTCTTTCTTGAGTTTGACCTCCCCCTCATTCATAGACGAGCTTCTTATTTATACTAAAGAGGATTTAACAATAATTAGAAAAATCATCATTTTGGAAATTGATTAGTATTGAAGAATTTAATAACAATCGATTCAAGAGTTGTTAAAGTATATTGTGATTTTGGCATCTTTGATACTAGATTTAGATCACCAAGAACCTTAAATTGATATCTTGATTCCTTTACAAGATGCTTTCTCCCCAAAAATCTTTGTTATCGATCCATATGATATCTACTATGAAGATTGATATAATTGGCATTAATTTCCATCGCTCCCGCAATTTCTTACAATACATAGAACTTAAGAAAGATATTAATACTTATCAATATCTACCATGAAAATTGATGATCTTCGATAAAGTAAAATAGTAAAATAAAAATAAAAACATAAACTTATAAGATGAAAAAATTGGGGCAATAAGGGGTTCAAGAAATCACCCTTTGAACTTGGGGATATTATTCATATCTAACCATTATTCCTACTATCCTTTTGATCTCTAGTAAGAACTCTCTACTTCTAAAACATTCAACATGTTTATAGTGATCAACAACTATTCATCATTGTCATCACATCCACAGTGACCTCTATTATGACCATGCCCCTTATGATGACTTCTTCTATGCCTCTTTTCTCGGTGATGTTCTTGTTCCTCTCTTAGTTGGCTCCCATATTAATTCCTATCATTATGATGGGACCTCATATCATCTTCATCTTGATCCTAATCACCCCTATTTCTATCTTTTTCATAGCTCCTCCTATCAAAATTTGATGATGAGGAGGATGATGAAGATGGAGAACTAGGAGAACAATGCCTTCTAGTCCTTTTCTTTTGGTCCTTGTTCTAATTCTTCTTCTTGTATTTTTGCTTCTCCTTTTCATCCTCCTTTAACTTAGATAAATGAATAGAAAACTTGTCTTTTGAGGCTCCTTGGCCTTTGAACCTTAATTTTCCTTTAACAAGATTCTCCAAGGTTGACTACAACTATTGGTGAAAGGTGTCCTCCTCAAAGAAATGAGAATTTATGTATTAAGAGTGACTAGAAAAAAAAATCTTTTACCTCTTTATGTAGTTGTAGGAAAATGATGTAAAGATTCGTTTGCCCTTGGATGCTTCATAGCAGGCCTCCCTATGTTTATCTTTCTTGAATTAAGCTTTTGTATGCTAGTAGTCCCTAGAGACTTACTTCGTGCTTTCATACTCAAGCCTAGTTGTTTCAATATCCAATCTCATGAGTTAGGTCATAATCATGATAGGAATGGATCGATCAAGAGGTAACAAAATTCTACCATCCATATCTTTGCAACCTAACTACTCATCGTGGTCGAGAATGAAGGTGAAGTCCAAATAATAGGGATCCAAATGGGTGCAAATTACTTTCAACTACTGAGGCTTCGACTAGTAGTCATATGTGTGCTTTCCTATTGTCTTTTTTCTTCTCTATTGGACTTATTCCCATGCAGTGGAGATTCATTCCTGTGAGCAGAAGTCATTTTAGTGATGTATCTTAAGTATGCCTTAGAATGATATTGTTATTATTATTATAATAGACAACCTTATATGAATTCTCTTCAACCATTCACTTTCATTAAGAGCCAAATAAGAATCAATGCCTAAATTTTGGATGTCTTTATTTATGCTTGCAAGCCATGTATGGTTAGGTTTACCTATTTGCCCTTATCTTTAACAAAGTGATTTCTTTAGAAAGGTACATTCTTTAGTTTTTTTTAACAAATGATCAAACTGTGTAAGATAACTTTCCTTGATCTTCTTATCTATAGGTGCTACACTTAAACTTCTTTCATTTGCCAATATAATATTCAAAGTGAATATAAAAATATTATTTAATGAAGCTATAGTTGTATCCAAGGAATACATCATAAATGATAGATTTGTTTTTTTCAATTTGGTCTTCTTTGAGTTTGTTTTATATCTCACATTTACTTTCTATTTCATTTTGGTATCCTCTGCAATTCCACATATAGACATACACTTCTAGTTACAACTTTACATAGTTTTTTGTTTATAAAATATGAACAAGAAAGTGATATCCTACAAATGGTTTATCCATGATCTTATAGCTAATGTGAAGCACTTTTGTTAGGATTTTGGTTTCAGGTGTTTAGCTTATTCCCCTGAAATATTTGTAAAATAGGCCATGCAAATAAATTGATTCCAAGAATACCTTTCTTTCCAATTTAGTCCACCATGTGAACCTTAGGCCCTACTATGAAGGAAATATTTCTCTTACCATTTAACATGGAAACCCACCAACATTTACATTTACTCTTTGATTGCCTAGTCATTACCTTGGTAGGTGAATTCATATTTTTGTTTGAGACCATGTAGAACTTGCCAATTATATAGGTCATTTGGACTACCAAAGCCATATCATTACTAATGATATATGACATAAATTTAGTATGCACATTTGGATCCCATCCTCTTCTATTTGAATTCAAATGCTTATGGATCTCTTTCGAAACAGAATACTAATAATTATATTGATTATTAATAGAATCTTCCTTTTATTTGTTTTTCATTAAAAACCCCTTTTCATCTTTCGAACAAGATTTTGTTTCATTGGTTCTCTATGTCAAAAATATTCTATATCTTAGTAGAAGCTAGGATGCAAGATACACATCTTGTAAAACAAGTCACACATTGATGCATGATGTCTTTTCATGGTTTTAATCATGGGGCATGATACTAATTTGATTTGATACTTTGCAGTGTATATGGTGATTTTAAATATTTTCAAGTTTGTAAATCTTTTGTGGATCTTTTAGCACAAGTTAATGTGCTTTTTAGGTTTCTTGGAACTTGTTAATAATACATGTTTGTTGTATGGTTGTTTGTTCTATGTATGGAAACAACCAATAGTTGAAGTTTTGACTACATTCATATACAAAGTCTATATCATATTGTAAATATCTAGTGATTGCATCTTGAAGTTTGCTATCATAAAATTTCAAATCCATCAATATGGGTCAGGTTAATATTTAGTATTATATGATATGTTTGTGGTATTTACAGCTATCCATGTATAGCTTGCACTGGGATAACAAGCTATACCTTATCAATTTAGGTTGTTCTATTAACTATTTGTGGTTCTCTAGCATTATGAATGATAAGGCAAGATAAAAAGCTTGCCTAGCTAGGTTTAGATAGGATGCCAAGGTTGAATCAATAGAAATTGCAAAGACGAATGCTAGAGTTGCAAGGTAAACTTTTGCCTGATACAAGTATTGTCCTTATAAGTTTGTTGTTTGCATCTCTTGGAGTAATTTAAGCTTAATTTTGAATTCAAAACCATTTCTTATGTTTAGGTTTAATTCAATAGTTGATACCAGTACATCCAAAGCTCATAAAGAGCTTTGAACTTGGGCTTGCATGAGTGGTTCCATCATCTTGCTTTTTAAAGGTTTTTCCTTTTCCTTAAATTTATTACTCAATTATTCCTAGTGGAATCATCAAACCTATGACCTAATTCTTACTACTAAGGCTAATATTTTATTGTATTATTAAAAAAGGTTAGGAGTAGCCATGTGCATCCCAAAAATTATAGAGGATATAGGGATGCATCAAAGTATGACTCCAGACAACCCCTTATTTAATAAGATAATGACCGAAAAAAATACGTATATATAGATATATATATATATATATATAAGAAAGAGGGGGAAAATTTTTTTGGTTGATGATGGGATTCTTATGCCCTGTTAACCAGCAAAATCTTTGGAAGTCAACATTCTTACGGTTCCCTTGAAATTATCTACAGACAGAGGAAGCCAAGGCAAGACGAAGAAAAGTGTGAGCAGTTTGAGCAAGCATGAACATGGTATGCAATATATTCCTACATTGCTGCCCCATAACTGCATCAACCATGAAAGACCTCAACAAAGAAGCCAGATCCATCATCACCTCAGACTATTTCAAACAGCAGAATAACACCCATGATCCAGTGCAAAGAAAGTATCTGCTTTTTCCAACTTTACACGGGGCAAGCATGATCGGCACAGACAATGGCAGGATCGTATCACTCACATTCCCACAATTCTCAGATGTTACAATTGCAGGCTCAGGCACAGGGCTACTGCTACTAATTGTTAGGCAAGGGGCTGACCTGCAATGGCAACTGCAAATGTGCAATCCTTTAACTAAACAATGTCTAAAACTGCCGGAGCTTCCGATTGATTTAGGGGCATTTGTGAGCCATTGGGGCCGTGGTTGGAGTGTGAAACAGCATGGAAAGAAGCAGCAACTGTGGAGCAGAATATTTACAAAGCGGAATGGCAAGGATTACATGGTGATCATTTTTGTGAAGGAGCCTGATCGTCTGCAGCGTTTGCTTGTGTATGCTTATGACAGCGGTAAGCAAAGTTGGGTCTCCCTTTCACATAATGTGTTAGTTGCACTGTTTCAAATTGCTATTGCTCTCCTGGAAAATGAATCCAAACGTGAATGCTGGGTCTGTTGTGGTGAACGCTGCTATTCTGTTCGATTGAACGAGGAAGGTTCTATGCATGTTAAACCGTGGTTGCAACCCAGGTTGAATTTGCAGGTTTCCTGGCAACAGCAGCAGCAGATGCCTGATAAGGATAACGGAAGCCTTGATGATTATATTTCAGTGTGCTGTGATGAACAGGATCGCAAATTGTGGGTATGTCGTGGCCCTTTTAGAGGAAGAGGACGTATCCTCACTGTGCATCATAATGGGAGGCCAGGATCGCTGTTGCAGATTACTAAGCCGCTGCAAATCCCACCTACGCCAGGTGTTAGGTTAAAACGTGTTCGGCTTATTCATTTTGTAACTCTCAGTTTCATTAGAAGCCCTACGCCAGGTGTTAGGTTAAAACGTGTTCGGCTTATTCATTTTGTAACTCTCAGTTTCATTAGAAGCCCTTAATTTAGATTTGGGATTGTAAGATGCGAACTTGTTCAGGTTATGATTTATTTGAATGTGTAAGCTGGGAGTTTTAGATGAATATGTTGTTCAATTATTACCTGAAAGCACAAGTTTAACCCTGTTAATGCTTCTTGTTTAGGTTATAAATCAGAAAGTAATCTGACTTGCTACATTCTTGATTATCTACGTCACTGTGTTTCTATCTAAGAATTCACTATGTTTCTATTTTAATTCTTAGACCAATTTGTTTGTTTTGCTTGAATTTATTTGTCCCCTCTTTAATATTGTTGAAGATAGTTGGGTCTTGTTTTTTTTCATGGGATTGATATAGGAAGGAGCCTGCAACCAGGCTTCAGGCTTCAAACCTAATTGAACAAAATTTAGTTAAGTTTCAATGTCTCGGCCTTCTTTGATATGTTTCAATTGATTTCATTTTTTGCATAGAGGTTTTCAGTTTAAAACTAGCAAATACATGAGGTAACATCAGTGTTAATTTGTGGGCTTTTTTCCGTTAGATTGTGCTTCTCTGTTCTATTTGTAGATATGGTCAAATTTATGGAAATGGAAATGAAAATGCTTTATTTTTTTATTGTATCTGTAAGATGCATCAAAGCGTTTACAGGAAAAAATTAAAGGAAAAAAGAAATATAATTTTTAGATGTTCTTGATGAATCAAGGCAAGTTTGATAATTATAGCAAATGTTTTTCTTGAATGCTATATTTAAGTTTTAATAATTTAAAAAAAGAGCACATGAGATAGCTACATTTTTCATCCTTTACTACTACTAGCTTTACACAAAATTTATATAAATTATTATCTTGGAACATTAATCTTTTCTTGTATCTCACCACTACCAATACAAGTAGAAAGAAAGAATCTAACTTTAATTTATATTAAAATTGTAGCAAACAAATAAGTAGATTTTTTTGCATTAAGTATCCTTCTTGATCGTAGTGCAAGTAGATTTACTTTTTTTCCCCCCTCTAATTTATTCCCACATGCTCTTAAGAAGTTTCTATTTAAATAATTTTTCTAAGTTCTTTGGGCTTCAAATTTAAATCTTGATTTCCAATGTTTTATTTTAAAACCTATTTTTGCTTTCATGAAACTATCCTTTTTCTTATGTTGCATTATAAACTTCCATGTAAAAATTTACTCTAGGTGTAACAAGTATCTTTTGATAAAATCTAATGAATTGATGGAGAGCTATAATGTCTATAGGAAATATGTCTATTTCAATTAACAAACTATTATATGGAGATTGAAGAAGTTATCTTGAACACTTGTAGATAACTTCATTGTGTTGTTAAAAGTCATGGTTCTCGTAGAACAAAATTGCTGAACAAGCTTGTAGTACATTTGCTTTTAGATGTTCCATGTTCAAATTTGTCCTTGTGCTTACTAATCACTTACAATGTAAATTGTATGCATGCTAATAGAGATCCTTTAAGAGATAGAATCTTAGGCTAATAAAAAATTTAGTGCCTAAATACTTATACAAGGAATAACTTTAATTTGTTTAAAACCAAAGATCTAGTACTACATATCATAATTTTGATTTTAGGAATATTCACTTTGATTCCTCAAAACACAAAAATAATGTTTGATTTGCATCATGCATATTATTTGAGCTTTATTTTATGTTATTAGCACCACATCATTCACAAATATTAAAACATTTATAGGAAAATTTTCAACTTTAATAAGCTTCACACCAACTATATTTATCTACTGTTCCAAATTATTAATAAAAATCCTAAATAATTTGGAAGAATTTGGGCATTCTTATTTCACTTTAATAGAGTTTAACACCATTTCCCTAAGTATTCTAGATAGCATATGAAAGCTCTTCAAGAGGATTTATATTTATTAAACATTTTCATAATTTGTCAATGAATAACAAAGTCACAAATTTTTTGAAATCAACAAAGCAAAGATAAACTATAATATCTAGTCACTTCTCTTGTTCAACACAATATCAGAGGTGTCCTTTTTAAAAAATTTCATTAGGGTAACATCTTTAACAATACACAAAGCATGCTTAATCATCTTGATAGAACATAGTTGCTTTTATTAAGGTGTAGCATTAAAGAGAATTAAATAAAGATAGAGCTAAAGTTTGGAAAGCCTTACATTTTCAACAAAAGTATTATCACCTAGAATTATTATGAACAAAAGTATTAATTTGGTGGAAAGACATAGTAAATTATAAAAGAATTTTCAATAGGAAGCCAATGATGAATTTATTTTCTAAACTAATTTTATTTTTTGTTGTGATTCATAGTTGCATGATATCTCTAGCATTAAGAATCATATTCATTATTCTTTAAAACATACATTTAAAATTTTAATTATGAATTGTTATCATGATCCAACCACTATAGACTTGGGTTGTCTTTTGCTTATCTTTTTCTAATGAAAAATATCATAAGATAAGAAGGTGCTTCATAGTAAGATGTGACAAAAAACTTGTATTCGAAAGTGCCTTACTATCTTTTAGTTTTACAAAACTATTAAGTCATTTCTCTAATATATTACCAAATAATTTTGCAAAACCATAGCTTATCATAATAATTCTTTGCTTATTGGAGTTGCTTCTATCACCTTTGTTGAAAGCATAACTACTCTATTGATGTTCTAGTCTTATGGTAGTCCATTCTCTATATTACTATTTAACGATTTCTCTAGATCAATAATACTTATCTCAACCTAAAAACATGTCTTCTTCACATAGGACCAATAATGCATCGTATGCTAAAAACACTCATAGGAGAAATGATAGGTTCTATACTGAAGAGAATTGGAGTGAACAACCTCAAGCAAGAGTTTCATATGCTCATTTCCACCCTTAATATATGCAAGGACTACGTTCAACTGGTATAGAAAATCGTAGAGGAGATGTAGAAAGTCCTAGAATAAGGAGGGCCTCAAGGTCTAGAACTTCCTCTAAACCTAGAAAAAATAGATCAAGTGACCATGGGGGGAGATATAGGAGCCATGGTGATTCTCGTAGTTCCTCATCTTCCTCTTCAATGTCTAGTTTTGATGAAGATGAACATAGGTATAGAGATAGTGCTCAACTAAGGGGTCAAGCTTATGATAGAAATAGAACCCAAGGGCAAGATCAAAGACATCAAAGTGAGCATAGGCAAGATCATCAATATCAAACAAATAGAACTACAGATTATCACCATGACATGTCTAATATAAATGAACCTTTGTTGGCTACTAGGGACATGACACATATTTGGGAGGTAGTTCAAATACTCCAAAGGCATCAAAGGTACAATTGCATCAAATAACTTGATATGGACAACATTCCTAAATTTAGGGAGGCTATAATTCTAATCCACAACATCATTCACAAGCCTTCCATGATGCCTACATCTTTCAAAACATTTAATGCAAGTGGCAAAAGCTTAAACTCTTTCCTAGGACACTAATTGATGAAGCTAAAAGTTGGTATAGTTCATTGGAACTAGATTCAATCCATCGGTGATTCACAATGCTGGAACTCTTCAACAAAAAATACCAAACCTATTTGACTGTGTCCAACTTGAGAAAACAAATCCAAGGGTGGAAGCAAGAAAATCATGAACCTTTGGATGTGGCCTTGGATAGATACTATTCGCTACTACATAAATGTCCCGACCATGATTTCTCTCAAAAAGAGCAACTTTTCCACATCATATATGGGCTTCATAATCAAACAAGGGAGACCCTTGGAATTTATTCCCAATGTCTGTTATACAAATTAAAAGTTCATTAGATACAAAGGTTAATCGAGCTAGCGGCAAAAGAAGAAGGAGGGCTATCTAAATGAGAGAATGTAGAGAAAAATAACTCAGACCTAATTCTTTAAAAGAAAAGGGTCCATATCTATGATGAGGAAAAAGAGGAAACCCTTGATGAGCTGATTTCACAACAAACCTTGCCGATACAAAAGTCTATCGATGAGCTTGAAGCAAGGCTCAATAATATGTGGGAGTTGATGAATGACATAGTTGCAACTTACATGAAAATCATAGAGGAGAAAGTAACACAAAACAAATTGAGCAATCAAAATAATAGGAGGAAAAATAACCAAGGAACAGGTAGAAACATAGATTGGCAAAAGGGTGTGACCTCCTAAATTTATGGTCATAATATTAGTCATGGAGGAGATGCTCCATCCTAATTCAAGAACTAATAAGTGTTTTTCACTTTTTTGTTTTGCAATTTTTTATCATTTTTCTATTTCTTTCAAAAATTTTGATTCTTAATATGTTTTCAACTTGTTAATATTTTTCTTTTCTTTTCTTTATAATTTTTTATTTTCTTGAGTAATTTCCTTTATGTTTTATGAATGTCTTTTATGTTTTTGTTAATAATATTGCCAAGTCATGATGCATAAGTCAACGCTATGTGTTGGGTTTTTATGCTATACTATCAAGATGATTGGGTAAGTAATTATGTAAATTATAGACCATCTCATCCATCCCTCCAATTCTCTAAATAAAAGGTCTTTGTCATGAAAGAAATTTGGTTCTTCTTTTATGAAACTAAAATTCATCAATGATTATTATACCTTGAAGAAAAAGGAAATGACCAAGTGGGAATGGCAAAGGGTGTGACCTCAAAGGGACTTATTGGGTTCTCTTCTTGATTTCCTTCATGTGGTTTATGACTTCTCTTGGAATGTATCATCACTCCTCCATCGACCAATAAAAAGAGAGTTATGTCTTTTCATGGTGTGGTTCCCATTTTTTTAAAAAATTAAAATAAAATTAAAATAAAAAAAATAATAATTGAAATTCAAAGCACACCCCTTGGACATAATAATGGGCAATAAGAATTGGTTATGAGGCTAGAAATACATGTTACCCATACCTAAAGGTGCCCCTTTAACTAAGGCCCTTCCTTCCTTTTTCTCTTTTCTTCTCTTTTTGGAGTGATCATTGTTCATTGAGGTGGTTGTGGACTCATGGTGGTAGGTAGGAGGATGCGAGGTCACTGTTAATGGTATGGACTTGGTTTGAACTTGGACAGATAGGTATGATAATCATTTTAATCACATTTAGCATAAGAACCTACTGTGGACATGATAAAGCACCTTACATCCTGATCTCTACAACCCCTTCTCATCCCATTCATTCACCTCACTCCTACATGTTATTATGAGCCTTTTCGTTTTATGTAGTATAGTGTAACATCCCAACCAAGGCAGTTGCATGTTTTTTGGAACAAAGGCATGGTCTACATTCAACTTCTCATGTGCCCATGAACATCTATAGAAGTGGTTATGAAAGGGCATTATGGTAGGAGCCTACTTTGGGGAGGATCCACTTGCATAACTTTTGTTAATAATGACTTTGAACTAACCTCACATCTTCCAAAACATTAGTGATAGTTTCTCTAAATTTATGCATAATTTTGGGACTACTTCTCATCCCTTTTAATTAATTTTTCCTACTTTTCTATTATGATATCATTCAAATTTAAAATTTCTTAGCCATCCTTTTCATTAGAACTTTGGTTTTCATTGTTTGAAAGCTTGTGTACTTTTAGAGTTATGCTTATTAGTCATGGTAGCTCGGGATGCCTACTTTGAAATTTTTGAAATTCTTCCAACATCCTATTTTTGAACATTGTGGTAACTAATAGTAATTAACCAAAAGAAGATGAATAGCTTGATGATTTTAGTTACCTCATAGCCTTCAGCATAGTATGCTATCATCACCTTGTGCTTAAAAGAAAGCTAATGGATCCAAAAAGGGTTAATTATTAAAGAAATTTATCAGAAATAATGTTGATCTTTTGGTGATTTTAGGTGATGCTAAAAGAAATGCCTAAGGAAGAAGGTCTTTTTCCAAGCACAAAAATGAAGCCTAAAGAGGGACAACAAAGGATATGCCCATGGACAAATCATAGCACATATAGGATTACAATGCAAACATCACATGTTTGCTAGATTGATGGGACAATGAGAGGAAATTTCTATCCATCCTTCAAGAACGTTCCACATAGCCATAGAAGCATTGACATGACAATCAAGATTGGAAGTCTAACACCACTAGTAGCAATAAGAAGAATCATCTTTAGTAGATTTTTGAAGACCTCTACAAATTTTGTAATCTTCAATGTCTATCCAGTATTTTTGTCACCTTGTCATTTTCTATGCATTCACTTCAATAAAATTTTGTAATGTGGCATTCAAAGTTAATAATTAGTTGTGTCAGTTAATAATTCAATCATTCCTAATTTTTTTGGTAAAGAAAGCTCAGTCCTATCCTGTTAACTCGAGAACAAGTTTTTACTTAGTTGTGGGGGTATGATGAAGCATCGGTTGGTTGCGTCGATGAGGCCGCTTCAATGTAGTTGAGTCAACATAGCCACTTCGAAGCAATTGCTTTGAGTCAAAAATATGGATGTTAACATAAATATGATATTCCAAAAAATGGTAAATTTGTCCTATGTCAGTAAAAATATGGATGTTAACATAAATAAAATATTTCAACAAAGGATAAATTTTTCCTTACGAAAACATTGGGGCTTGGATCCATACAAAACAAAAAGTTACTAACATGGCAGGACCATGTAAGAGCCAATTTAATAGGATTTATCTATTGATAACATGTCCATGATATCAAACAACATGTAGTTAGTGAAGTCCATCAACATTTTCAAGTTAGGCATGTCTCCCTCCCATAGGTTTATCAATTACAATTACTAGTATTAGTTATAGGATGAGATGTCATGGGGATTGATGGAAATGCCAGGCTGGTCATCAAGAAAGGTATCTATGGACAAGACATTAGTAGTGTAGGGAATATAGTAGGAAGCAAAAGAATCATCATCACCATCAAAAATCTAGAACTATTTCTAATGGATGTTGATGCATCATCATTTGGGATATGATTGTTTGCATAATTATAGTTGTAATTTCAGTCATGTTTTTCAAAGCATATGGATTACTCATCACTATAAGGGCTTGGTAGATGTAAGGAAGGGAGATGATGGAAGACATACTCTAAGCACAATGGGGGCAGTGGGGGATCATTAAGGAATAGGTTCAACATACATGTAAGGGGGTGGAAAGGGGAAGAGATAAAAGAAAATAGTGAAAGGATATTTTAAGGCTATATTGATACATGTGTCACATGGAAAATCTATATTAAGAGCTATGTATCTAGTAGATAGCAATGACAATGTGGCTAGAAAAGCATGTAATCTATGTTTGAAGGTGCACATTTAACCAATGGCCTAAGGTCCACATATTTTATGATGTAAATTAATTAATTATTTCCATATTCTTAATGACTTATTTTCTCATTTTATTGTTGAAGTGGTTATGCATTCATGTGGTGCTTACTGGCATTATAATAGTGATTCCAATGATTATGTAATGTGATAATACTAGTAACGAATGAAACTAGTATGGATTCCTAACTAACAAGCATGATGATCATTTTAACTACATTGCACCCACAATAACCATGATAGGGTATCTCACATTCCATTTCCTCTATCCATACTAAATTAGTCTTACCTCATTTGCATTATGCAATTATGAGTGTTGGAACCCTGAAATAATTGTAATATAGATACACCCTAAGATATATAATTCAATTAGAACTTTATAACTCAACATTATCCACCAAAATCAAATCCATGAATTAGAGCTCTCAATTCAAGAGTCTTACCACTAGGCTAATACCTCATTGTTATGATCTCTTTGGTTGTGTGTAACATAGTACAAGTTATCCAACCAAGGCAAATGTATGCTAATTAGAATATGGGCATCATTAATATTTAACTTATAAGATTCCCATAGACATCTGTTGAAGTGATTATATAAGAGAAATATGGGTAAGGGCTTACTTTGGGAAGGACCCATTTACATGCCTCTTGTTAACCATGGTTACAAAATAACCTAACACTAATTAACTTTAACAATAGCATGATGGGTAGCCTTTGTAATTTTCATGTAAATTTGTGGAACCTAATTTTCATGATTTTCTAATTACTTTTATTGACTTTTAATGATTTGTTATATTTTTCCATAAATTTTGGTTATTTTTATGTTTTCTAATTTTTAAACTATCAATTAAATACATCTCTTATCCTAGAGGATCCTAGGAGGTTCCAACAACTTCAAAAAAATTCAAAATAGTAATTTAAAACTTCAGTAAGATCCTAGGTAGGAAGTCCTTTGTAAGCTAGAGAAAAAAGATCAAGAGGTGCACATGATGAACAAGGGTATGATCAAGGGCCCCAATAGTAACAATCCCAAGTTGGAAAACTAGTGTTTAAAGAACTAAAGGTCTAGTTAGTGAAGAAAGTATGTTTCAAAAATGTATATTCAAGAAGATGTATCCTTTGATGGTTTGGAGGTCACTCTCACTAATAATTTCATATAGGAACTTTAGAATATTGAGCAACCTGCATTTAGAGCAAAACTTTAGTTCCTTATGAAGCTTTTTTCACCAAGATAAAGCCACAGTTGCAAGCCTCTCCCTTATGGTGAACACTGTCCACGAATAAGGAGTGGTACTTGAGAGAAATCCATCTCTTCTAGAATAATTGTAGCTTGATGCCATCATGAAGATAGAAGACATCTCCATCTCCTACTTTTTGAAGGTAAGTATTAAAGCACTAGAAATCCCAAAAAATGATAATAAGGGTTTCCAAGGTATTCATCATGTTAGGCTTTAACACAAAGCCTAAGTGGGTCCAACACATATAGTGTAGAGTGTAAGGAGTATAAATCATTAACTATGGATGAGAGGATTTATCTTAAAATTACCACATATAACATTAATATGATGATATGTCTAAATAACATCATCTCCTTCTTTACCCATTCCTATATAGTCCTAACTAGGTAGTTTTCTACTTACTTGGCTTACCTCCTCTTTTTGAAGATCAAGTGTAACTTTTAAGAGAATAAGTCTAGTAAGAAAAGCCTTTCATTTTCATGCTTAATTAGCAAGATTTTTGTTACATCCCTTCCAAATACATTGGGTATAGCCATATGATTATGATTTATACATTATGTGCATAGTCTTAGTAGGTTATTAGGGATGAGCTAGCTTAGTATGATTGCACTTTATATGTTATGATGATTTCATCTTTATGTTATGATTATGATGTCTTTACATGCTTAACTAACATGGTTAGGTCCACTAACCCTATGTGATGTGTAGATAGGTGATGTGGCTAGCAAGGATATTGGATTGGAATACAAGAGCAACTATTTGATATGTGTTTTTCTTTATGTATGATTTTGGTGTTTGTGCATTTGAATTATAGCATTGTGTTATGTAATGCTTGGATGTCATTTTGGCATGTAGATGTGTAGAGAATTCAAAATGGATCTTATAGGTTCAAATGGATTTTAATTTGGAGTTCTATCATGTTTGTTATACATGTTGGAAAAGCATGACATTAGTTAGAAAAGGAAAAATTTAAATGCACTTAAGAAAATATTTATAAAAAAGGTGGAAATTGGGTTTTGCACATGATATGCATAATGAAAGAAAAACTATTTTGGGTTTAAGTATAAGTTTTATACTTTATACTTACAAATGTTTTTTAAGAAAACAAAAAGCACCAACGTTTTTCTTTCCTTTCCACCACCACAAGAAAATCACACAACCTCCCAAATCTTTACCCATGGAATTTGTGTTTTGTTTTTTGTTTACAAATAGAAATGAAGTGGAACCCTATTTTTTTTCCTATTGTTCCGTTGACTTTTGTTTTCCATTTCTTTTTTTGAATTTTGTGCTTCATAAATGAATTTCTGTTTGTTATGAACCTAGATTTGTAATTGTTGTGGTTGTGTTTATATAGGTGTGAAACTTGTTTGGAGTGAAATGGAGTTTTGCTAGATTTTATGCCTGTTTTGGAATTTCTGCTACAACTATTTTAATTAGTGGGTTGCCTTTCACTTTTTCCTTATATTTATATGCTAGATTAGTATATATGATCATGCAATGTGGGCATGTGGGGAAAATAGTTAAATATTTTGTAGATTTCCCAAAATTCTACAATTTGGTTATCAATTGTTTATTAATAAATATGCAATGTATGGAATGATGTGAACTTATGGAATATTAGATGTGAATTTGATGAAACTAACATGGTTGAAGTATTTTATTTTATGAACCTATTATTGTGTAAGAGTTTCTAGGCATTTTCAATGATTAGTGGCTAGAATTAAATATTATTATTTGATTATTTTATTAATTAACCTTTAAATACACATAACTTTGCTTCTAGGAGTTTGATTGAGATGAAATTAGAGTTTTTGGGATTTTCTTGAGATGTACTTTCTAATAGAGATCATTTTTACAAAATTATATGTTGCTCACATACTATAGTTGTGGCATGAAATTGTAGTAAGTCATGTTATGATGTTGTGTTCATAGAATGAATGTGATTATTAGGTGTGAACATATGGGATCATGTTATGTTTGTTTTGGATGTGTTATGCTTGCAACATGTGTTGGCTTAAGCTAGCGTAGATTTATACATGTCTTCGCAATGATGTTTATGTGGTCATTGGCGAGTGGTGCTAGCATAGGGATGTGGATTGGCTGATGCTGAGGCATCATGGAGGTAGTTATGGATTGACCCCCATTGTGATGCATCAACGAGGCTCTTGTCTCAAGCCTCATCCTAAGAGTGGGAGAGTGTAGTTGTGTTCATTCCTACAGCTAGTACGTGGTGTGTTCATCCCTATAGCTAATTATCTAAAAGGCTAGTGGGTATGGGTCATAGGTTGATGGACCCTAGCATTGGTTGGACAAATAAAAGACCTACAACCAATGGCTATTTAAGAGTACACATGGAAATATTTTATATGCTACAATGAGTGTGGATATGCCAGCGACCACATGAATAAGGTGTACATGATGGCATTGGTTTATGACTTAAAGCATGTATAATATATATAACTAGCATATGATTATGTGGAACATGTGTTGTTTATTCGTATTGAGTGGGTATGATATCATGAACATAATAGTGGGGATGTATGTGGGATGATATAATGGTTATCTAATTTTTTATGTCTAATAGTGATTATGTCTATGAATATGTGATAGCCATCTATTTACTTTAGTAATGATTATGCTAGTGCTATGCATGATATCATATGTACATGTGTTGCTTAGATCATGTGCAAGATTGATAGTTGATGCAAGTTGTCTTGTACCATATTCCTCTCCTTTGGTGAAATATTTGTTGACCATCTAGTAGGGAAAGTGTAAAGACTTCCCACTCATTTTTATACTAACTTTATTTAGTTAGAAGTGGAAGCTGTAGGGCTGCAAGTGAGCATTGAGAGAGAGTAGAGGAGAAACAAATATTCAAGGATTGGTTTATGTATATTTTCTCGTACAATATTGTGGACTTTTTATATTTGTGGAACTCTTACTATACTCTTATGTATATGATGATGATGTTTATGTTTATTGATCCTTTGATAGAAGTATAGATTTTTGGTTTATGTAAAGACACTTAGTTTTATACAATGAAATGTATGCTCAGTCCTTAGTTTGGCATGGATTTTTGTGTAGCTTGACCTTCTATTATATATATGGAATGGTTTATGCATTATCATCTTTCAATTTTTGATGCTTTCATTATGTCATTACTAGAAATCATAGGCATCACTCTACCCTTGGAAGGTACAATAGGGTGGGTGTTACACTTTGTAAGTAAGAAGGGATTACATAATATATAAATAACACTATGTGAATGGCACCAATGGTCTTGTGAAGACAGATGATGAAAATTGTACTTGCCAAAAAGGTGTAGAAGTCATCATCTACCATCATAAAGGTAGCATCATTAATCACATGACCAATAGCAATTACTTCAATAGTAGCAACTACCATCCTAGTAGTAGAAACCATAGGTGCAAGTTCAAGCATTATACAAACTAGTTTTACTAACACTAGTACATAAGCACCTATGGAAACTTCCAATGTATACTATCATACAATGAGACATTTATAAGAGGTTATATGAATCACTAGTTGAAGAAGCTAAGAACTAGAAAACACACTATCTATGGAGAGTAATGGTGCTCATATGATAATGGACCCACAAATTGGTGAAGTTACTATTACATTGCCTAGGGATAACTAGCTATAAATTTCAAACAATGTTGTATCATTTCAAGTCATGTTAGAGACTAGTGATGAAGCCATAATTACATAATCATTATGTTGCCACATGATAAATCATCTTTTAGTTGGATGCATTGACGTATTAACATTAACGCAGGTACATCAATGCTTCATCAACATTAACATAGCGTAAGCTGCGTTGATAGAGTAGCCATAAATGCCTATAAATACATGCATATATACTACATTTATGACATTGGTAGCATTAATTATAAGGACACTCTATCAATTTGATTCTGTAGAAGTTAGAATATTTTCAACAAGTGCTAGCAACATGGTTCTTATACAAAGTTCTTAGCTTAGATACATCACATGAATAATAATAAATATTAAAATTATTTCACTTCACTATAGCACTTTGAATTAGGATAAAATTTAGCTTTATAGTAATATATTTTCCATGCAATTATCTTAATATTTACTTCTTCCTGTACTTAGAATAATACTTTTTCTTTATATGCATGTTAGAATATGGAAAAATAAGTGCAACTAATCTTAATCATACACATGGATCATTTGGTAATCCAAGCATTGCTCTTACTTACTATTCCCAATAGTAAACACTTACTAATCTAGCAAGGATTACATGATTTTAGGATGTGTACAAAATATTAGGAATAGATATTTATGACCTAAGCCAATTTAGGTTTTACTTCTTGCATTTAGATTAATTAGATAGTTTCCTATATTTTAACATTTTAATATTATTTTAATCATGATCCAACAACATCAATCATCATATGCCTCAATTACACTTAACCATATGAGTTAAGAATCATCACAAATATAATTGGAAAGATAGAAACCCATGATCCAAATTTTAACCATCTAGAAGTTTTGCTAGTTTCCTCCACAAATTATGATAAGGTCTCCCATGAATGCTTGTGATTTATAAGGTTGATCATAGGAGACACATAGCACTCATCATTGGCATCATTGCTATGGAATGATGCTAGTATTCTAAATTAGTAACATCTTTAATAATCATTGCTAAAAGCTTCAAGATTCATCTTCTACAAATATTAATATTTTATTAAGTCATACATACTAATTAAAATATTTTCTTCTCATAGACATGATTTTTTCCCCTTGACATCTCTATAAGAAGAACTGATAAAACCAATCAAAGCAAGGATGATATGTCCTATTACGTTAAAGTCATATAATGACATTTGGGTCCTTGTTATCTAGGGTTTACTTTCATCCTTTGTTAGGATAAAGAAATGAGATGAAAAGATCTATAAAAAATCATGTTACTACTTGATCATGTAATCCCATCAATGTTAAAGGCATCCTTGATGAAAGTTAAACTAGAAGCTGTTACAAGTAACTACATGATAGCTAATAAAATTTTCAAGCCTTATCAATCTACCAAGATCCCACTTTAAAAATACCATTTCATGGAGGCATGCCATGAAGAAGCTAAGGGTAAAGGTCATCCTATGAATCTCATAGTTTGAAAAGGATAATACTAATTACCATTCAAGGAGATTGCAACACCAAAATCCTCTTATCTTCAAATCAAATAAAACACTTAATCCATGACTACACTTAGTCTTGGCAATGAACTAAGAAGGATCTCTAGATCTATGTCTTCCATCAAATCATCCAGAGATAAACAGAGTCATGGTAGAATAGTAAGTTAGCTTGACTCTTCTAGTTCTCCATCATCATCATCATCAAGCTCTAACAAGGATGAGTGTGGACAAAAAAGAAGGGATCATGATAAACAATTTAATGGAGTTAATAGAAGAGATAAAAAATAGAAATGAAGGTAGAGAAGATAATCATGATAGAGACAAAGATAGAGAACATGAATACAAACATGATAGAATACATAACAAATAGCATAGAAGAGGCCATGGACATAATAGGGACTATGATGAATATGATGAATCCCTTTTGATAACAAGGAGCATGATCAACATCAAGAAGCTACTTACATTTCCATTAGGCATTAGAGGGATAATCACATTAAGAGGCTTAACATGAATAACACACCTAAGTTTGAAGAAGGCTACAATGCATATTTATAGCATCATTTACAAGCCTTCCTTGGTAGCAACACATTGCAAAATGTAGAGAATGATTTGAAAAATCTCAAGTTATTTCCAATGATACTAATAAATGCAATAGATGATTGGTAATGATCCTTGAAGCCAAAATCCATTAGAATGTGGAGTACAATGTTAGATCTATCCAATGACAAATACCAAACATACTCTCAAGTGTCCAATTTATGAAAGTAGATTCAAGGTGGAAACAAGATAACCATGAATCACTTGATGAGCTTTGAACATGTATTATTTATTATTTCATAAGTGCCCATGCTATGATTTTTCATAAAGGAAATAGTTAATACATATCATAAATGGTCTCAAAATAAAAATAAGAGAAATTCCTAGGATCCATGCCTAGGAGATACTATCAAAAATAAAGGACCCATGAGATTTAAAGGCTAATAGACCAAGTGCCTAAAGAAGAGGATGAACTCAAGAGGAGAAAGATATAATATAAATCCATCTCTCTGAAAAAAGAAAATCAAACTCTATGAGTAAGAGGAGGATACATCATTAGAAGAGATGATTAAGTGAAAAAACTTGTTCTTCCAAAAGTTTGTTATTGAAATTGCAACTAATGTTGATAAAATGTGAAACTTTATGGATGAAAAATTTCAATAAACATTAAAGATCATAAAGGAAAAAGTAAAGAAAGTTAGGGTTAGAGATAAAAACAAGAAAAAGAAGAAAGATGTAGGTAGATAATTCTATCAACAAAAAGAGAAAGTAGCTATAGTTAATGAGATTGTAGGCTCATATATAGTTTATGATGGATGTAACATTTTCTAGGACGTGCATCTAAAGGATTGTTTCCTAGTCATGTCACATCATCAAAAGTCTAGGGCTTATATGTTGAATCCAAAATTCATCAAGAGATAAATGCCTAAGAGATTGCCTTATCCATAAGATAATTACCAACAACCCTATCATTAACATTAGTATCCAAGTGCAACTTCACCACAACCTCAAGAGTACTACCAATAGTAGTGGCAAAACCCATAGTTTTGGGGGTTACCACCACCAAGATAGTAATATCCCTGTAGGTAATTGAACCCATATGAATATTATGTCTAGAAACCTACGTCTCCTTGTGTCTCTACCACTTATGCTCTTCCTTACCATTACTACCCTCATGAGTTCCACAAATCAATCACTCCATAGGTTGAATCTCTATCCTATGCTTCTCATCCTCATCACTAAAACTTCTAATCACACACACTAACTCCTTTATCACATGTTCCATCATCTATGCAAGGTAAAATACCATCACAACTATAAGAAATGAATGTAACAAGAGTAGTTAAAATGCAAGTTGATGATAGCTCACATGGCTCAAAGTGTAATTTTTGAAAATGCTTCTATTTTAGATAGGTGATTTCATTCAAATTAATGCAAGCATTCATGACTATGGATCCCACTCCATTCATTGTCCAATCCCTCAAATGGGTTTCCTTCAAACCAAAACCTAAATGTAAAGAATATCATGTTAATCCATGCTATGATAGATTTGATTAAATAAAATAGCCTTCCCAAGAAAATAATAGATCATGTAAGTCCCCTAATTTACTAATAAATTTTAGAAAAATGCATCATGAAAAGATCTACTAGACTTGGGTCTCATAGTTAACTAAATTTTCCAAGAAATATACAAAGCTTGAAACCTATCACCACTTAAGAAATTCAACATCAAGTTAGACCTCAAATAATAAAGGATGTGAGGTCATCCCTTGGACACATAAGATACTACAAGTGCTTTGTTAAGAATTTCTCAAAGATTGAAAAACTATCAGCGAAACTTACAAAGAAGGATGCATATTTTGTATGATTATATGATTATGAGAAGGCATTTGAGCTTCTCAAGAAAAAGCTTACAAAGACTCCAATTCTACAAGCATCCAATTAATCAAGGTTATTTCATAGAATGATTAATACATCTAATCACACTTTGGGAGTTATGCTTACATAGTTGGATGATCAAAAACATCCATATTACATCCACCATATAAGAAAAAGTATTGTCAATGCATAGCTAAATTACACCATAATTAAGAATGCACTGATAGCGATGGTTTATGCACTTAAAAAGTTTTGGCACTATGTGTTTAAATACCTAGTGTTTATGCACATTAATTACAATGTAATTAGGTTCCTTATGAATAAATCAATGATGAGCCCCCAAATCATTTTGTGAATTTGAATCTTACAAGGATTTAATATTACTATAATTAATAAGAAGGGAATAGAAAATATTGTTGAAGATCATTTTTTAGATTAAGATGGGATAACAAGGCTTATGAAAAATATTTATCTAATCAATTTTATAATGAGTTTTGTTTTTGTTTTTACAAAGGCTACTATAGTTTCCTCATTGCTAAGTGCTTCTTAATTTTCTAATTACCTTACATATTTGAAAGAGTAAATAGTCCCTCATAAAGGAGACAAATGCAAGATCCAAAAATTCCTACACCAAGTTAAAAACTTCATGAAGATAAAGGAAAACCTTTATAAAATTTGCACAGATTACTTTGTTCATTAGTACATTTCAAAGAAAAACCAACCGAGAATTCACCAAGATGCGCATCAAGGATCATGCATGACTACTACATTGAAAGAAGAACATCTATCAAGATTCTCATGGCCAAATACTTTTAGCCAACACTTGTTCATGATGCCAATGTGATGGTGGAGTAACAACATAATTTGAGGAATTACAATAGTGGATATAATCATTGGAATAATTTAACTTTTGGAAAATCAACTTCATGTATCCTATCACCCCTTCATCAAATGGAAAATGTTACATTATCATTTATGTGAAGTACTACACAAAGTGGACTAAATTAACTCTAGTAAATGATTACATTGTAGTAACTATTGTCAAGTTCTTTGAGTAGTAAGTGGTAAATAGGTTTGGTGTGCCACATGCACTCATATTAGACAATGACACATGCTTTATAGGGCTAACATTTAAAAATTTAATGTAGCCCTTAGGGGTAGGCTATACATTAACTACATCTTATAATCCCTAAGCTAATGGCCAAGCATAAGTCATAAATCATGAGATAATTTGCATACTAACACAAATCATTAGTAAGTATTAGAAGGGTTAGAGAACCAAACTCAATGATGCTCTATGGGCATCTATGTCATCCTTCAAACTTCCTATTGGTTTCTTTCCTTGTGAGCTAATGTAAAGAAATTATCCAAATTTCTAATTCAAATAGAACTTATATACTTAATACTACATGCAACCTATAATTGGATCCTATCTTCACACAATGTAAGTGACTAAGAAATTTAGATGTACTAAGTAAGAACAAGAAGATTACCCTCATGCATGATGAAGTCCATACAGTCTATAACAAACAAAGGCATGACCTTAGGATTAGACACTAATGAGTGGCAAGTATTCTCTATGCCTAACCGTATGAATCACAAGTGTTCACTAGTGATCTAGTCAAATTTTATAGACTTAGTTACCTAAGTGGCCCATATTTGTAAGTAGTGAATCATGTACTTACAAGGTCGTTGTCTTCTTAATCCATACTTGTATTTATTTGTGTGTATGCTTTAAGTGGTCATACTCATGTATTTATGATTAATTATTATTAACTATTTAAGAGCATAAATGTAATAATAAACTAATATAAATATTGCAATGAATGTAGGAAATCTCAATTTTATTATCCTTCATGCCAATGCATTCACGTAGATTAGCACTCAAATAAAACTCCATATAATCTCATAAATCCATACTACATGTACTCAGAGGAAAAATATTCTATCTCTAAAAGAAGAAAACTACAAGGGTTTAGCTAAGACTAAGATTAAAATGTATCATAAATGCCAGTGCATGTATTTATATATGCAGTGACTGCATTTGTATTGATGTATTTGCATCAATGCATCATATCATGTATTAATAGGGATACATTGATGGTGCTGTGTAGGTAGGCATGCATTGATGTAATCTATCTTATTGAAGTTTCATCATACCCCAATGACTGATTGAAAACTCTTCCTCAAGTTAACAAAAGTGAGAATGAGCTTCTTACAAAATTAGAAGGTATGGAATTCATTAACATAAATATTAACTGATTGACTTTTAATTAACTTTGAGTGCTAGATTATACATTGTTTACAAAAAATGAGTGTCCATTATAAGAAAATTAGATAAATTATAAAATATTTTATAGACACTTGTAAAATTGCCAAAGATGTGATGAAGTCTAAAATAGTCCTGGAGGTGGAGGCTCCTAGGGCTCTCATAATCCCTCATCCTATCTTTGTATTACTAGATGTTGATGTTGGCTTGCTACTACTGCTACTTTTTCCAAAAGCTTGAAAGCATCCAGAAGTGCTTTCATTTCCCCCTCTTTACTTCTTGAATCATAAACAGTCCAAACAACTTTGCCTATGTGGGCCGGTGTAGGAATGTTCTATTGGTAGGACATGAAAGAAAATAATTCCTTCGTATGGAAAAAATAGGTTGCAAAATTTTTATGTTTAATATCAAACATCCT
Organism: Gnetum montanum; assembly: GCA_015680685.1. Classification (NCBI taxonomy): domain Eukaryota; kingdom Viridiplantae; phylum Streptophyta; class Gnetopsida; order Gnetales; family Gnetaceae; genus Gnetum; species Gnetum montanum. The sequence goes on from MNCI01008454.1 coordinate 597,987, forward strand.
AATGAGATTTTGCAATTCCTGGGAGTCCTTTCTCATCAAGTTCTTAGCAACAGATCATTGATCAATGAATCTAGTTCTAAAAACTTCAATCTTGATGTTGGCTATCTCCAACTTTTGTTTTGTTTCCTTGTAGAGCCTAAAATATACCTCATAAAGGAACTAGAAACTAATCACCTACTTCTCTAACCTTAACCTCCCTACTATTAGCAATGTCAATTTTTTGTAATAGAGGTTGGCGGGCTTCATGTACTTTGTCATCTCTTTAGTTTTCAACTCCTTTAGGTGGATTTTTAAATGCATTCAGTCCATCAAAGATAGGTTTCCATAGGTCATCTCTTTGTTGGAGTTCTTAGAGGGCCTTGTTCATCTTTTCCTTTGCTCACTAAATTTTCTTTTCATTGATCTTCTTGAGGAGCCTAACCTAGTCCTTGTAATGGGTCCTTAGATGTTTGAACTTTACAGCTTCATTCTTTAGGAAAAGAGCATGAAATTCCTTCATTGAGAGATTATGATTTTCTACTACCAACATTCTTATGTCTAGGTTCACCTTAGTGAGTTGCTCTTGATACCAATTTATTAGTTTAACAAACTGACCTATTGTTTCTTAGCGTTGTACAAGAGATGATTATCCTTTGTGAGGATCAAGTTTTCCTTTCAAACCTACAATAGGTCCTTATCAATGTTGAAAGACATGCCTTATAATAAGGATGTGTAAAATCTTTTAGCTTTCTTAGCATTCTTAGCCTATTGAAGTTTTAGTTGAAGCTATTGAAAAGCTTCATCCTTGGTAAGCTTAGGCCTAAGAATGGTAGGATTAGAGCAAAGGACCCACAACTGAGCAACTTTGGTGGCTAACCATCGATTAGCTATACTGGCCTCCTTGAGTTGTGCATTGATAACTAGTAATTTGTCCCTTATCTCAAGTAGTTATGACTAGTTTGTTGTGATATCCTTCGAAAGATCAAAGATCTCTAAAATTGTTTTCCTAGCCTCAACTAGTCTTTTTAACACTTCTTGATGTTGGAAAGTGTCATTCGATCAATCCTTGCTCTTGCAAATGCATGGATGTCCACCATTACAGCAATGTCAACTATTGATGCCATAGGAGCATTTATGACTTTAACAACCCTATTAGCCACCACATTTACCATTATCTTTTGGTCTTTATGCTACATGACTAGGATGGTTACCCCCTTACCTTCCTCCAACATAACAGAAAATGTCTTAACAATTCCTAACATTTCAAGAAATGCTTATCCAAGAATGGTTACTGTGACCTCTTGAGCATTTTGATTAGACCTAGTTGACACTTGGTCCTTTTGAGCTAAGACCAGTAATGTAGTCTCACTATCCAACCAGCTGATGATCCTTGCAACCCCATTTAAGTGGCTCATGGTTGAATAATAGATGGATGGTTCTATACCACCCATAGAACTTTACTATTACTATAGCTACTACTTCTTAAGTTTCCTTAGTAGTTCAACAGTTACAATCTTTTTGGCATAGTCTTTAGAGCTATAAGTGGCAATAGTAGTGGTTTCTCTTCTTCTTGAATCTTTTCTACTACCTTATCCTTTATCATTTCCTGCCATGATGTGGTAGGATCATGACGGACCACATTATTTGAGTAACTAGCGATTCCTTTCCTTTTTCATAATTTGCAAATGAGGCATGGAAAGGATAGGATCTTCCTTCCCTTCTTATTTTCCTTGAAACATTTTTCTATTTCTAGGAAAATGAGTTGGGGAAGATTAATTAGGAACTTCCCACTCAAAGTAGTGCATGCTTGGGTAGAGAAAGTAATGAATTTGCTAGGCCTCATCATTAGTTTTAGGTGATGAGTTGTGATTTTAAAAAATGCTCTGTCTACCTTGGTGAGAGCATCCTACTCCTTGCAATCTACCCCATAGCATCATTGCATCCAGTCTTTCTTTGCTAATAAGTCTTCTTGCATAGAAATCTCAACTAGTTTGGACCTTATGTTTAGCAACTTGAGCACCTCTACAATGGCCTCAACCAAGTAGAAAGATGGTGATGTCTTTAATTTTCATTGGCACATCTCCTTATTGGTTGTTCTAGAATAAGTAGATCTCCCACATGTAACATTTTCTGTTGTTAGAGAGAATGGGCCACATGGGAGAATCCTTCTGTTATGTACAAATCTCTTCTAGTGCTAGCTCCAAGAAGGATCTAAAGTTTAACTCTTAAAGAATGAAACTCTAGACCTCCTTGGTACTAATCTTTTTCAAGTAGGCCTTTGTAAGAGTGACTTTTAGGCTAGTCCTTAGCATAGGAATCTCATCTTGCCTAGACTAGCCTATTTTAGCAGTGGGAATCTAGCAAATAAATTCCACTTTGAGGTCCTTCCAAAGGGATCTAGTTGCATGCCTCACTTCAGGTGCATGTTCATGGGGTTGTTGTGATTGCTACTACTGGTCCCTTCCTCCTCTAGGTCACTTCTCCCTAGGCTACGAAGGTCCTCCCACCTATGGTCCTTCTTTTGGTGTTATTTATGATCACAAACATAATCCATGATTATCTTTTACTTCATAATCCTTCAATTATTTTTATACCTTTCTTGTTAGATGGATTTATGTTTTATTTTTGGGTGTTAAGAGGTGGTCATTTTATTACTTAGTTTGTGATCTTGACTAGTTAGATTATTTTAATATTGTTTTACTTTTAGCTATTGGGATTCATGTGATGATCTTAATCCTTTATGGTGATTGATTTTAATATTACTTTAATGGGTTGACCATGGGGAATTAGAAAAATTTCAAAAAAAAATTCTACTAAAAACCAAAAGTTTATGTCCTCCACAACATAATGCTTACCTTGGATAGTGTGAGGATCAAAAAATGGGTTAGCAATTAAGAGTTATGATGTTTGGAAGGTTATTATGCTCTAAAAAATTGTAAAAACTCCTCTTGCTTGTTTGGAAAATTGTGCAAAATGAGCTAAGTGTCATGTGTATTGATACTATTTTTGTTCTACATCAACGGGAATGCATCGATGGGGCTACATCAACTAAGCCCACTACATTAACAAGGATGTGTTGATGCAACCATACTTAGTAATTTTGCACATAAGGAAGAAGAAGAATTTTTTATGAGTTCTAGGACAAAACAAGAGCCCAAAGAAAGCCACAAAGATGTAGAATGACGATAATAACATAGAAGATAATGATGTCAACTTAGAAAAGTACATTAATTTGATTTGTATGAATTTGAAATGCCAAAAATAGGACAAAACTAGATGTTTGAATGTCAAGTGATGGGATCAAGCTTGTAAACAACTGATGGATAGGAAGTTTAACTTAGGTAGATCGAAGGGAATGTAAGTGGTTCCTTTCCAAAACAAGCTTATACATTCAATGCCCTTATGTGCTCCAATCATAAGAAGTCCATAGGCATCACAAATGATTAATGATTATTCTAAGTTAAAATCCCTATCCTAGAATGAATCATTGGAGGAGTATATGATCATCATAATAAATACATTAATTAACTAGGATATGAGGTAGTGGGATGATTTGTTATGGATTGAGAATGATGGTAGAGAGAGAGAGAATGATAGGTGATCTATATCTAGATCACATGAGATCCTACTGATGTTTGTGATTAAGATGATTTGATACCATCCCATTCTTAGTCAAGACCAAGTCCATTCCACTTGTAATGATTTCACATTAACAATCCATTCCCTTCAACCAGTAATAGTTTATGACAATTCCCAAAGAACAATCATCACTCCAAGAGAAGAAGAAAAGAGTAGAAGGAAAAAAGGAAGGACCTTAGTTAAAGGGATACCTTCAAGCATGGGTAACATGTCTTTCTAGCTTGATAGCTATTGCTTGTAGTCCATTATTATGTTTGAGGGGTCTGCTTTGAATTTTCATGATTATTTGTTTTTTTTTCTTCATGGAAACCACACCATGCAAAGACATAATTTCTTTTATGGTGAACTATAGGAGTGGTAATATACCAATGAAGAAAAGTCCTAAAAATCAGTAAGAAGTTGAGAAGATGATGCAGTAATTTCCCTTGAAGTCACATCCTTTTCCATTCCTTCTTGGTCCATTCCAAGGTGATTGGGTTAGCAAGATCATTGGTTCCTCTTAGTTGCAATGTGGAAGGACCTCATGCTTCCTAGATGTAGAGCCTTCATAGAATAGATGGAATGGATGGATGTTGTGGATACATTGCTTAATACCATGAGAAAATTAATAATCTGTTAATTGAGGATATAATTCAGAGAAGAAAATTTAGCCATTTAGCAAATAAATCATTACATTAATAGCTATGTTCTTTATGAATAAAAATAAAAAATAGTTCCAGTATTAACAATAGTATTGGAAAAATAAAAAATTCCTATAAAATAAGATAAATATTAAAAATTAGGATGAAAGAATAGGAAAAATATAAAATAATTAGTCAAATAGTCAAGAAAATGAAAAACATATGAAGAATGGTGTAAAACAAAAAGTTGAAAAATTTGGTTAGTCCTTACAAGATGTCAATATGAATGGCCTTATCCCCCATGACTAGGTTGAGAGGGAGAGATCCAAAAAATGGAGCATTCTTGTTTGAAGGTGTTAGTGTTGTTGGTTACTCTAGGTTCTAGGAAGCACTTCACATATTGGATGTTTACCTATAGTCATTTCTAGGCATGTAGATCATCATGGCTTCGAAAGAAAAAGTTGCATGAATGATATAAGGCCCTTCTCATACTATTTTGAATTTAGTATGTTGTGGTACATGCATGGGGTTCTAGTAAAAAATCTTATCACCTAGTTGGAACTTAACTCTTTATAAATTGAAAGTATATAAATTTATCATAAATATTAGAATATTACAAAGGAAAAATTACCTAATTTTGACCCTACTTTGCTACCTTCACAATGTAGCAATTTCACAGCCTCAATAAACATCAACTTGTTGTTGATTACCACAAGGTGTCAACAATCTTCCTTAATAACTTTTAATACAAGTAAAGAAGAATTCAATTCAATGTGGGTTCTTTCTTAAGTTTTTCCTTTACCTCATTCATAAATGATCTTCTTATTTATACTAAAGAGAATTTAACAATAATTAGAAAATCATCATTTTTGGAATTGATTAATATTGAAGAATTTGATAACAATCTATTGAAAAGTTGTCAAAATGTATTGTGATTTCTGGCATCTTCAATACTTGATTTAGATCACTTAGCTAAAAAACCACAAAATTTTGCATGTTATAATCCATCTTCATCATGTAGCTTTCACCACATGAAACTTGAGGAAAAATTTCATTATAAATATGAAAATTATAACCCACAATGGGCAATTTCACATACTTTATACTTTTGGGGTTGAAAAATGCCTCATAAGTATTTAAAGCCTTCTTCCCTAAGTGAAAAAAGTCACCTAGTATCTACATCTAGGATTGGGGGTTAAAAATGCCTTTTAGAATGCCAAAAAGGAAATTTTGATGGGTTTTATGATGGGTATGCATTTTTCTATGTTGGAAACACCTATAGGGAGGTAGATCTCACTAAACCCCAATGTGGAAGTGTTGGGGGTTTGGAAACTTTTCCCCCTTCAAAGTGGAGACCAAATACACAAATTGGGAACGTTTCCCTAGGTTGGAAAATTCCCCCCCTTCAAAGTGGAGACCAAATACACAACCTATAAACTTTCCCCTAGCTTGGAAATTCCACCTCCCTCCCAACTTGGAAAGTTTTTCCCTAGCTTGAAAACATTTCTCCTAGCTTGGAGGGTTCCCCTCCTCCCCCCCTCCCTAGTGTGGAAAATTAAATACCCCAGTGTGGAAGCCACAAGAAGGAAAATTCATCAATCCATGCACTTCAACATTGATTAGCCACTTCAACAAGCATGGTGGAGAGCTCAACATAGAAGATTCATCTCTAGTGTGGAAGGTGTGCCCCCAGTTACTATTTATAGTAAATGGAATGGCCATGGGGGAAGCACTTACTATGTATAGTAACCCTCCAAATATGGGCACCTATCTTACCTAAATTTTCAACATATTTGTAGCCATTTTGTAGCCAATTTGCAGTCCCATTCATGGCCCAAAGACCCTATAAAAGCTAACCTCAAACATCATTTGGAGGTTCCAAGATTTTTCAACAAGTTAAGAATTTTTTATTCAAGTAATTCTCAAGCAATTTGCATACACACAATTCCACCTGGGGGCATTTTCAGGAACTCAAGAGCTCTTGCAAGTTCCCATACTTACATTCTCTTGAACCCTAATGTGAAAGCAGTGAGGCCTTGAGATTTGGTGGATTTTTTATGTCAACAGTGCACTTTTGGAATTCCAAACCCAACATGGAGCAACTTGGCATCTAAATATTCCACCTTTCTATCCTCCTCAGTAGCAACCTAATTGGCAAATCCAAGGTTACAGTAGCAAAGGAAGGTTTGACAACATCAAGAGTGGCTCAGCACCTAGATCGTGGAGCAAATCACCTCGATTTCAATGGGCTTTGAACTCTTGCATAAGTGAACCCCCTTTTTCCTCATCCAGGCACCATTTTTACACATTTCTCTAACTTATTCTTTATTTTTTTTAATAAAGTTTTAGGTTTTGAGTTTTGTATTCAAAAATAAATTTATTATTTATGCATTATTTGGATCTATTCATATTTTCATATTTTGCATTCCATAAGTCTCTAGTTAATCTATCAGACTAGCCAGGGTGCCTTGAATTCCATTTTTATCATGGAAGCACTAGGGATTTGGAGTTGGAAAATTACTTGCACTGAGGATCCCTGCTTTTCATTCCAACAATCAAGGCTTTCAGTCACAACATTTTTGCTTTGCAGTAGAAGAAGGGCCTTCATCTAAATTCTATAACTAGATCTATTATTTTCATTATCATTTACAGGTTTTGCCTAGAATTTTTCTAGTTAAAACCTTTAAGTGATCAATGCTGGTCTTCTCCCCCCCCCTCNAAATATTTGAAGAATCATCATTGATCTTTCCTCCTCTATGATAAAAAATGTAGCATGGAAGTTGTAGGTGGTTGGACTTTGACTTTTCACAACATTTTCTATGAATTTTAGAGTCCAAAGGCAGTGTTGATATCTCTTTTCCCCTATTGTTTTCACTACCAAAACAAATTTTTCTAGTTTCTAAAATGGGTAGTTCAACTCATCCATGAGTTGGCTTTCCCCCCACTTTTCCAAGCTAAGAAAATTAGCAACTACTAACACTAATCTTAGTGAAAAAATCCTAACTTTCTACTTTGGTTTTCCACCTTTCCCCCCATCAACATTGAGCATGGAGGTGTGGGATTTCCATCATCTCACACCCCCCTTTTGTTTCCACTCTATCATACCCAGCATGGAAGTAGTTGGAAGGCCAATGTTCATGAAGTTTGAAATCAATTTTATAACAAGATCTACTTTTGTTAAAATTTCAAAGCCATTTTCTAGTCAAAACTCTTAAGAAATCCAACATTGCCTTTACCTCTCTATGAAAAAAATCTCAATGTGTAAGTTGTAGGTGGTTTTGGTGTTGGAATTTCACAACATCTATTGTGAATTCCTAGAGCAAAGCCAACATGAAATCCTTAATAAACCTTTAATTTTTGTTCCATAATATTTTCCACTAAACTAACATTGATTTCCGTACCAACCAAGTCTACTTTTTTCTCCTTTTTGGTGAAAGTTGGCTGCTTGTCAAAACCATTTTTGGAAACTACCAAGTTTCCATTTTTGGTTTTCAAACTTTCATTCCCTCTCTCCAATGTTGGAATAATAAGGTGTAAAATTTTCATTATCTCACCCCCCTCCTTTCCCCCTTTGCCATACCCAGTGTAGAGGCACTTGGGAAGCCAACTTGGGTGAGGTTCGAAGCCATTGTTGTCAATATTCTATTTCTAGTAAAGGGGTAAACCCCCCTTATCCCCCACTTACTAATTATAGTAAGTATATCATTTTTTTTCCATTTTCATTTCCTCTAAGATTTTTTGAATTACATTCACTAGAATTTACTCCTATCTTAACATTTATAGCCTATTCTTAAGTAATTCTTAGCACTATAATCATGCCTTTTTGAAAATCCATCAAATTACCCTTCACCTTCACTGGTGAAGATCATAACCAACAAGTCATGAGGGTGTATGATCCCAAAGACCTACAATCATTAAGTGTAGGTGATCTTTGAGAGTTAGAGGGGAGAGTCCTAATTTTGCAACCATTAATGAATATTTCTATAACATCATTTATGTTAAAATACAGGTAGGCATGTTAATTCCATGAATTGAAGCCAAGGATAAAAGGGAGTTTAAGCTCATACATAGGGGTGGAAAAAAGTACATCCTCTTCTCATATGAATAAATTTCCCTTAATGATTTCTATTCTAGCATCGTAGCCCAATTGATTACCATAGAAGAGGAAGATGATCAGCCTACCTTTGGGGAATAGTAGGAAGAGAAGGATGAAATTAAGGTAGAATCTGAGCCTGAAAGCATCCTTGGAGGACTATTCTAATAAACATCCCCCAACATCATAGAACCTTTCCCTAATGCCTTTGTTTTCTCCATGGGCATGGTGTCATCATCTTCTAATCCTCTACACCCTACTATGGTAGATCCCACACCAATTGTAGCTACATATCACACTCAATTGATGCCACAAATAACAAACTGTAATGCATCAATGCCATTTGCAACACAACCTTGATATACCAAACCATCAATGGTGGCTTTTACCACCACAAATCTATTAACTACTCACATGGGCTCCACCATGAGATGCCTAGCAACACAAGGATCACACACCACATTTATCCCATTTGTGCCTCAAGTATTAGCACAAACATCTTTTTCTTACTTTGGCCTACAAGCCACAACCATAGTGCAACCTTTTCCTTCTATCATGCAACCCATAATGAGGCCATCAGCCTCACAATAGACACCACAACCTTATGTACAAAAATTGCAAACTATGGGGCCACTGCATGGCTTGGATCAAGCCTTCCAAATGATCCAAGACTTAATGAAGGAGTTGAAGAGGCTTAAAGCCTCTACCACACAAACTGTCAAGATTATGGACTTCTACTAGGATGATTCCATCAATCTTGTAGTCCAACCCTTGACCCGTCCTCCCAATGTCCCCGTTCCACAATTTAGCAAATATAATGGAGAAGGTGACCCTAATTCTTACCTTATCACCTTTTGATCTAAATGTTTGCTCTTGTATCCATGGCCTCATACCATCATGAGAATTTTCCTTATCTCTTTGACTAGGAAAGCACTCAATTGGTATTGTGCATTGCCTAGAGGGTCCATATTGTCTCTCGAAGACTTAGTTGCCCAGTTTTTCAATCACTTCAAGTATAACTTGAAGCCTGACACAACACTTGACCAACTCATGAAGGTCAAGGAAGGGTTCTTAGAACCTGTACAAAAATTCATTTAGTGGTGGATTGGATTGATGAATGAAATATTAGAGCCCATAGCTAAAGCCAAGTTATTATCCATATTCAAGGGAGCAATTAATGAATTCATCAATTCTAAACTCTTCTGCCTTGATTCATGGTCTCTTAGCTAAGCATTCTCACAAACTAAAAATATAGAGGATGCTATAGAGGCTAGCCATGATCTAGACTATATATCATATAAAAACCAACATGCTCAAAAAGACAAGGAAAAGAGCAAACAAAGCAACACTACTATAGCAATTATAACCAAGGAAACTAAGATCATGAATCAAGGGTTGAAGGTTAACTTGCCCAAGGTCCCCACCAATGACTATAATAACCAACCATCAACTTCTAGGACCAATACACTAACAAAAAATAGACCTAACTTCAAAAGGAAGGATATATCTAAATATACTACATTGCCATTAAGACCATCTGAGTTGTTAGACCAACTATAAAGAAGTGGATGCATGCAACGAAGGATGATCCTCAGTACCTAAATACTTTAGGCTAGACCACTTTTGCCATTATCATCAACTACCTGGTCATGATGCAAACTTTTTCCTTTCACTGAAGGATGACTTGCAAAGGATGATAGATAGGGGAACATTGATCTTAGATGCTTCTAACCTAGTTTGACTATAAAATGAGTCAATGCAGGTCTACAAAGACCCTTTGAATGCTAACAATAGCCCCTATGTTATTTCAGCATTCAACATCGATGACAATTAGAGACCTACCAAAGAACCATCCATGATCCAAGTACCTCTCTATAATGAAAAGGCTTCTTTAGCTTCCCATACTTCAAGATCCGCCTTTGTTGTGAGAGTACCATCACGAATGCCTCCAAGAGAACCTTTTTTCATCAAGGTCTCTCAACCCAATACAACCCAAACAACCATAGCCTGAACAACTACACAATGACCCCCAATGGTATCCAATGCTACTGCCTCTTCCTTACAGCCAATGACGGACAATCAAAAAAATTCAGCCAACCAAAGGAAGAAGCATAAGCAAATGTTGAACAACAAGGGAGTCAAGAAAATAGAGGCATGAAAGGAGGTATACCATCCAAAGCCTTCCCATTTTAGCCATACTAATGACCTCCTCTACTTCATCTCCTTTAACAAACAACCCACAAGAGGACACCAAAGCCCACAACCAAGACAACAAGGAAGAGCCACAATAGCCATAGCCTAAAGCTGGAGTCTGCATTTTGGGACATGTGAAGAAAGTAAAGCACAACCAAGGTGAAGAGCCAATGGCCAATGACAAAAAATTCCTTCATGCAATGGACCAAGTTAGGTAATCACTTAAGTAAAAAGATAAAAATTTAAGTTTGTATGACCTAATCATGACTTCTATCACACATCATGAGGTGATAGTCAAAATGTTGAGCTCTATACCCGTTAATAAGGATATTCCTGATAACGAGGAAGCCATCTATGTAGTGATAATTCCTCCATCACCAAGGAAGAATAAATCAACACCCTTCACATTTCATGATAGCAAAATTAAGCTTAATCCCCAAAATGACAAGGTGACCACAGCCCCTTTATTCATAACCATATATGCATAGGACAATTTAAAATACATTGGGTGCATGTTGATGATGGAGTTGCAACCAATGTCATCTCATGCACCATCATTGAATGCTTGGGCTTAACTGAGCAAGTATAACCTATAACCATTGTAGCTTTTAAGTCCTTCAATGGATCAAGAGTTACTATCAAGGGGTCTATCTCCTTGGATTTTATATCTAGAGAACAATTTCCTACAACCAAAAACTTATTGGTGATGAAAGAGATAGCTAGATTTAACCTGATCCTAGGAGGATCCTTGTTGCTTAAATTACAAGCTATCTCCTCATCCATCCATCAAGAAATTCACCTTCCTTACAAGGAAGCTGAAATCATTATTCATGGTGATAACATGGTTCCTCTAGCCATCAACAACATAGACATAGAATAAGGATCCAAAGTTGAGCTTTAAGAAGAAGCTCCTAGCCATGAAGAGAAAAATCCCAAGACAACCAACGATGACAACGATAGGTAATGGGACACATGATGGGATGAACTCCCTTTTAAGATTGTAAGTGAAGGGGATGGTGAATACAAGCTTGTGGAAAGTAGGCCTTACTTACTCCCTAATCTTGCAAAGATTACGAAGAGTTTACAAAAGTGAAGTTTACCTTAACCTTCACAGGCCTTTAGGACTAGATGCAATGATAGCCAAATAGCCTTAGTTTTCTTTTGCAATTTATTATATCTTTGTTATTTTATGGATGTAGCCTAAATTTATTTTCATTGTTACTTATTTTCTACAAGCTTTCTTTATTTTTACTTTTCTTTTAAACATTAAAAAAGTGTCTCTTTCAGAATTGGTCCACTAAGGTGTAAAACTAGCACTATGATCTACTATGACCTTAAAGTTGCATTCTCATCTACTAAGATGTTAAACTAACATTATGGTTCGATATGACCTTAAAATAACATTCTCATATGCTAAGACATTAAACTACCACTATAGTTTGCTAAGACTCTAAATTGGCAATATGGCCTACCATGGCCTTAAATTGGTGAAACTGTATAATTTGTGCCTGCAATGGCCTAAAACTAGCAAACATCCCTTTTGTTACTATATTTGTCTTTGCTTAGCCTATTATCACATTGATTAGCTATTGGATTTTATAACCAAAAATATCAATATAGCCATTTTCAACATTTATAATGTTTACAACATAGATGCATATAACTAAAAAAACTAAAACCAAATATTCAAATTTAAAATTAAAATGTCCATAATACATATCCATAATCGCAATGTGTGGTAATGATGCCAAAGAATAACCATTCATAACATAGTCTTGACCAACCATATCCATCAACATGAAAACAAAAACAAATAGCCAACAAGCTAAACTAAAGGAGGCTACTGAGTGGCATTTGGAGGAGGAAGTGGTGGGTCATTTCCATCCTCACTACTAGGGCCACCAATGTTTCTTGAGGCTTGAAATGCAATAACATATAGTTAGTTAGTAACCCATAGCCAAGATCATGACTTAAAACAAAGACTAAAGCATAGAATATATCAAACCTATGAAGATTCTAGCTCCATTAATTTTAGGGGTAGATGGGGAAGGCCTTCCTCCAAATGATGGAGAATCTAGTCCTCCATCATGTTGACCTAATCAAAATTTCCAAGATAAACTCTAGAAAGAATGTTGGATCTATTTATAGGATTCCAAGTAAAATGCTCCTGAGTAGCAATAGTTGTAGAGGTCTAACCCACAACCATGGTAATCTGAAGAGTAGGAGATTGTTCCACCTTGAGAGTACTTTCAAAAAGTGGATAAGAACTCTCTACCTAGATCCCTTGAATGAATAGCTCTCTCTTATTCCTTTCAACCAACTCCTCCTTGAGCCACTTTAGGTAGGCCCCATGATTAACCTTATACTGTCACTTGTGGGCATTTTGTGTCTTGCCCCACTCCAAGACCCAAGCATAGTGATCCTTCCAGTCCTCAACCTTTTGGGAGATGAGGTCCATCTGCATATGTTGTTCCACCATCTCCCATAGGATTGCTAATTTGTCATAGAAAACATGCCAGTAGTAGGCCCATGTGACATCCTTAGTCCATAATTTTCCTAAGTTAGCCACTTGGGCTTCCACAAAGGCCTTATGGTCTAAGAGATCTCTAATCATAGCTTCCTACATTTGAGTTATTTTTCTCAAGGGCTTAAGAGAACCTTAAATAGCCATAATGCAAACATTTCCTAAGACTAAAGCACATAAAATAAAATCATTGCCTATTTCATGTGCAACTTGATGCAATTGATCGATGATGTCCTTAGCCATCCCATGCTGGAACTCCACGTTGTCTGGAGTCTCTACCCATGGTTTCAGATGAAACTTAGGGACCAAAGCTTGTGCTAGTAGCTCATGAACTTGTAAGCATAACAATCATTGAAAGGTTAGAATGATAGCTAAAGATAACCAGTGAAATATCATGAAAGTGCTAAGGCATAGGCATACCTAGCTCCTCTTCCTCTTCCTCCTCTGGGATGATGATGGGAGAGGTACTAGGTACAACCTCATCAAATAAGGCATCTAGATCATCTACACTAGCATTAGCAAGTCCTTCAACCACAAGTTTCTTTAGGAGTGCCTCTTATGCATGCCTTTTTTCTACCTCCCAAGTAGCTTGGAATGGTATAACCTTATGCTTATCTACAAGCATAGCACATAGAAAACTAGTCAACACATAAGACCATAAAGTAGTTAGAAAATTTTAAAACGTGAAATAGCCAAAATTAAACAAAGCATACATGCAACTTCCTTCTATGATGGCTTAGGCTTTGGGGCAGGTTGATCTAATGCTAAGGATGCCTCCTCCATATGCCTCTTAAGTTTCTTTCTAGTTGCCCCTTTGGCCTCCATGCACCATCATCTAACATCCTGAATACTAGTAGGAAACAAGAGGGGCTCATCATTATCAGTACTATCAAGAGACTTATGTTACCTAACATCAAGATTCTTAGTGATGATGGATAATGTTTCATCCATCCCCTCTAGTGGATTTTGGGCCTACATTGTTGGATAAATGAACTTTATCCAAGGCCTAGAAAGTTGGTTTGAGTCTTGTAAAATCCATCATTCATTACTATAAAACACTAGAAACTTCTCATACCTCTTTAGATAACTTGTGAAAAATGCAAAGCGCATATGGATTATTGTAGAGGTGTTGACATGAAGTCTAAGGATATCCTCTCAAAGCTTAGTGGCCAAAGTGGTAGTCCAATCAAATTTAATGTCTTGCATTAAGACCTTCTTAAAGGTCCATCCTTGTGCTAGGTTGATTACCTTCTTTTATGATAGCAATTTGGGGAATGCATGAGACATAAACAAAGGATATGGTTCCTTTGCATCAAGGATTTTAAAGCTATCCATTGAAATTCTAGAGTGGCCCATGTTGGCACTAAGCCACTCTAGAACTTCCTTGTGATAGCCTAATTCCCTCACTATCCTAGTGGGAACCTTGGCCCCATCATTAAGAACATCAAACAATTCATGAAAGAGGCCAACACCTACATCAATCTTCATCTTAACAACTTGGATGATATTGCTAAAGTGATAAACCTCCTCATTAAAGGAGTTGATAACATGCAACATCTCTATAGCAAGAATGGAAGGAATAGGTGTCATAAATACATCGAGGAAACCTACACACTAGATGTTTACTTGAATGTATCCAAGTGCTTGTTCCTTTAGCCACTCATGCACTAATGTCACATTACCAATCTTTAGGATGAGGGTATCCTCATGATGCAAACGTGAAAGCCGTATAGTGACATTAGCTAAGGTGGAAGGTCCTACAAAGCAATAACCAAAGGTTAGTAGTAATATAAGAAATTTGAACAACCAAGAAAAACAATAAAACATTTAGAGACATAAAACACTAGAAGCTATACATTCACCTTTACTTTTCTTCTATGCTATAAAGGTTCCAACTACAAGGGTTTGATCCATGTTATTGGCATCTACCCACCAGCTATGCATCATCCCTCCATCCTTCCACTTTTTGTATACAAGGTTAAACCTAGTGGTGTATTCATTAAAGTCCCCTCTTATTGATACATAGTAGCTCTAATTTGGGAACTCTTGGTGAATTCATCCAATGCAGTTTGAGCCATTGCTAGGATTTGATCATTAACAATCAAACCCTTATCATTGACCTTGTACCTACAAGAAGTTGAATTAATGAAGTTAGGTAAGGTAATAAAGCCAAAACCATAAAAACATTACAATAATCATTTTTATCCCTATAGATGATACATGGTGCTAGGTGGGTTCTGGAATAATATGTGGGCTCTATGTACCACCATTTGAGTATTGTCAGTATTATACTAACTATACTCTAACATTGATCAGATCTCTATAAGGTAGTTTGGATTTATGGCCTCTGCTAGCCCCCCCTATAGTTTTAGGTAGTGGCTTGTCAATAATATACCTAGTAATCAATCCAGATGCCCAAGGCAACAAGGTCTCCACAAACAAGAGTGACCATAGGATCACATTGAAGTTCTTAAGGAGGTAGGCAAGGAAGTCCCTTGCCCCAAGCCAAAACCACAACAAGAGCTTTCCAAGAGGCATTTCATCTGGTGGAGTATTAGTCTTGGGATGACCAATGTAGCAAAAAATATCAACTAGCTCCACTATGATGAGAATGGGCCTCAAGAAGACCCTACATGAAACAAAAAAAAAACATTGTGACCAATTAGAATTTCTTAACAATTTAGACAAAACATCTAGTCAAAGGTGAGATTAGCCTTTGTAAAAAGCTCTAAGGTGTTTATCTAAATTGGCTTAAGGAATTTCACAAAAAGCATTATTACAACTTATCAAAGCAAAAACAATATAACCTATTAGAGTTACTTAGCAAATTTAGACAAAACATCTAGTCAGAGGTGAAATTAGCCTTTGTAAAAAGCTCTAAGATGTTTTTCTAAATTCATCTAAGTAATTTCACAAGAAAAATTATTACAACCTTGTAGATCCTTGCATCATGACCAACTAGAATTTCTTTACAAATTTAGAGAAAACTTTCTAAGTCAAAGGTGAAATTAACTTCTGTAAAAAGCTCTTAGGTGTTTGTCTAAATTAGTTGAGAAATTCCATAAAAGCATTAATACCATATTTTACAGCCTTTATGGCCAAAACTAAATCTTAGTCTAAATTATGCATAAATTTGGTAAAAATCAAGCATAAGTTTAGAAAAACCATGCAAAGCATGTATAAATTTGGAAAAAAAAATATCTAAACTATGAAAAAATTTAGAAAAATCCATGAAGTCATAGTAAAAAATTATTTAAAATATAAAAAGCTTTTACTCTTCTTAAAAAAATAAAAAATAAGCATATCAACCACTTCTATTTTGGGTAATGTACTACAACTGTGAGTTTTGCCTTGATTCACATAGCCATAGCAAAACAATCATTTTAAGTCCAATCAAAGTGATTCCACCTCCATGGGAAAGTTGAAGCCAAATCCTATGTAGAAACCTTTGCTGTTTTCTTATAAAAATTTCACAAATCTACATAAAATTACAAAAGTGGCACAAACAACCTAACTATGCAGTGATAGGAAAACAACCATAACTTCCTCATTTCAAAGCCAAATTAAATGAGATAATAACCATAAGAAAGATTTAAAAAGGGATACAAACCCATAACCTTTAATTTTACAAATGTGGAGTCATTTCACCAAAAAAAAAATACACAACCTTGCTTGCTTTTTTATAGCAAAACTTCAAAAATCTCAAAGCCTAAATATCACATAGCCATTAAAATAGTCGAAATAGCCAAAACCATTAAAACCCATTTAAATTCACTTCAAAATAATGGGGTAGGATATTTTTAAAAATTTAATTTTGACAAATCCTAAGGCCTAGATTTGAAAAAAAAAAAAAGGGACATACCCCAAGATTTTGAGAAAAAAGCACAAAATAGCAAGCCCTATTTTCAAAATCAAATCTGCAAAAGCTAAAGCGATAAAATAACTATAGATATACATGGGAGCAGCCACAATAGAAGAGGGGATTTCATCAAAATTCCATTTTAATCCCTCTACTAGAGTAGATCTAAAAAATGCCTCAACATTTAAAAAGAAAAAAACTAGAAAAATGACAAAAAAGAAAAAATCAAAGGTAGAAATAGGTAAAATTTCCTACCTTGGAGTAGTGATAGATGAGGCCTAAATGGAGATAGGCCTAGGAACCTTTGAAAACTCCCTGGAATGCTCATCTATCATTTGGATGGTAGGATTCTTGCTCTTTCCTCCTCTTTGTTTAGGTGCCACGGTATGCTCAATGTTGAGAAAGAAGGAAGTTAGGAGAAAATGGGAATTCTACATCGGCTACAAGGGAGATGAGAGGTTTCCATGCTAAAGATTGGTTGTGGCCACCACAAAAATCTCTACCAGAGCTCTCCTCCAATGCATTGTTGCTATAGAATGATAATTATGATAAAAAATTGCAAAATCTAACATATAAAACCCTTCTAAAGCCTAAATGAAACCCTAGCTACTAATGCAATGCACCATAACTACAAGTGCGTTGAAGAAAAAGGGAGGTAAGTCTAGTTCATGTTGGTTTTTAGATGGGAAGAAACTTTACTTTTAAAAATTTTAGTTTTTGAATTGTAGGTGCCACACTATGCCTTCACTTTTGACCAAAATCTACATCAATGCTGAGATGTTTTTTCAATTTTGACACTTCAAACATTATGAAAACCTTGATTTCATACATCCATGTTGGGAATGCCATGCCCAGCATAGAAAAATATCAATTCTCCTACAAATTCATTAGCATTACAAAATCTTTCTATTTTTAGTAACTCACACTTACCTTTCTCAACCCCAAGTTTTCAAAATTGGGCAAAATATGAGCAAGGTTAGGAACCATGGATTTCCATGCTGGGGTAACAATGCCTAGTCTAGAAGAAGGGGATAACATGCACTATTGCCTCCCAACACTCATCTAGCATAAGTTTGACCTCAAAGTGGGCCCCACATGACCTAGAACGTGTCTAAGCATTTTCGACAGTCTTGAAACCTCATCAAACCTAGTAAAAACTAGTAAAACTAGTCAAAATTTTTCATTTGATGTGTTCCACACTAGGTGAGGCTTCTTCCATACCGAACCTTTCATCCTCAATGTGGATAGATGGGGGAATCCAAAACAACCTAAATTTATTGCCTAATGAGCATTTCTTGATGCTATGTGATCCCTAAACCCTACTAGAACACTTTGGAGCTTTCAAAAGCCCCAAAATGTGTTAAAAATGATACAAATCTATCATCCCCCTCTCATCCACTCTAAGGCCACCATTCCCAATGTGGAAGAAGGAGGGGAAATTGCATGCGACACTAAAAATCCTCCAAATTATCAAATCTTAACACCCAAAATTGACCATCAACACTGGCAACCCTGAAGGTTGGCATGCATGGTCAATCAGCTATTAATTTGGCTTAGATTTGAATTTTTCCACTAAGGGGGACCTCTTCCATTTTGAGCCTTCCACCCTCAACATGGAGAAAAAGGGGGAAGCCTAAAAACCCCCCTCATAGTGCAAAAAATAACTTGATCTTGACCATAAGCATTGATGGTTAATGCCAGTAAACCTGTGAGCACTCATGCATGACTAGATCAACCAAAAATGATAAAAAAAGGATTTCCCCCAAATTTTCCATGTTGAGCATGAAAGCCCCAATGTGGAAAAATTTAGAATGCCCAGAAAATTCCTTATGACCCTTGAAATAATGAAATTGCAACATTAGATGGCAGTAGGCAACATCGACTACCTTAGGGGCCTACATGCATGCCCAAAAATAATCAAAAGTGATCAAAAATATTTCCCCCTTATTTTCCACATTGAGCATGAAATACGTAGCATCAAAAAAATGGAGGAAGTCTAAAAAATTTCTTATGACCCTTGAAATAACCAAATCTTGACATTAGATGTTAGTAGTCGATGCCAACAACCTTGGAAGCTTGCATGCATGTCCAAAAATGATCAAAAGTGATCAAAAATCTTTCCCCTTATTTTTCCATGCTTAACATGGAAGCCCTAGCATGGGAAAATAGGGGGAATTTCAAAAAATATCTTATCTACCTTGAAACAACCAAATTGTAACATCAAGTAGTAGTAGTCGACACCGACTACCTTAGAAACCTGCATGCATGCTCGAAAATGATCATAGAAGATCAAAAATCTTTTCCCCCAGTTTTCCATGCTAATCATAAAAGCCCTAATGTGGAAAAATGAGGGGAAGTACAAAAAATTCCTTATGATTGTTGAAATAATCAAATTTAACATCAAATGTTAGTAGTCAATGCATGACCGAAAGTGACCATAAAGCATCAAAAAGCTTTTCCCCCAATTTTGCATGCTAAGCATGGAAACCCCAACATGGAAAAAATGGGAAGTCTAAAAACCACTTATCAACCTTTAAAAAAGAAAAATTTTGACACCAGACATTGACCATCATCACTAGCATCCTCAGGGACCTACATGCATCATTGAAAATAAAGTAAAAATATGAGAATCTATTTCCCCCAATTTTTTCAGACTAAGCATACTATTCCTAGTGTGGAAAGAAGAGGGGAAGTTCAAAAAGCACTTATAAATACTCAAAATTACCAAACTTGATACCAAACCCTAGTCCTCGATCGATAACCCTGGAAGATGACATGCACAGTTAACTAAGGTTAAAATTGGTCTAGATCTGAGTTGCATTATTCTTCCACACTAGGGATCCCTTTCTCCATGTTGAGGGTAGTATCCCATGCATGGAAACTCAAGGTGGAACTTATTTGAGGCCTCTAAACACCTCAGAATGATACCAAATGACCTTTCATGCACTCTAGAACCTTGGTAGCAGTTATTGGAGCCCTTAAAATTTACAAAATTGATTCCATATGGCCAAAACCCATTCCCCTTTGTTTTCCATGCTAAGCTATCTATCCCTAGCATGGAAGAAAGGGGAAAAGCTAGAAAAACAACTTAGTGGTTCCCAAAACTACTAAATTTTGACATGGAGCCATAGCCCTTAACCCTGGCAACCCCGGGAGCTAACATGCACAATCAATTGTGACCCGAATTGGTCTAGATCTAAGATTCTTACTTCTTCCATTTTGGAGTAACTTCCCTATCATGGAAATGAAGCAGAGAAGTCTCTTTTCCACTTTTGGATGTAAGATGGCACTCTCAAAAGTCAAAGATCTTCACTGAAGAAGCCCAGGACCTCATAGCCTTAATATTTTTCTTTTTTGACCTCATTTCAATATTTAGAACCCATTCCCCCCCATTCTTCCATGTTGGAGTAACTCCCCTAGCATGGAAATAAGGGGTAAAAGTTTCTCCTCCACTTTTGAAGGTAAGATGACACTCCTAGAAGTTAAAGATCTTCATCGGAGAAGCCCAAGACCTCATAGCCTTAAGATTTTTCTTGTTTGACCTCATTTCAACTTTAAAATCCATTTCCCCTATTATTCTATGATGGAGTAACTTCCCTGGCATGGAAATAAGGGGGAAGACCTTAACTACCCTTAAACAACCTTCAAATGTACCTAAAAGTAGCCAGAAACTTGTAGAATCAAATTCTACAGCCCTAAGGCCTAGAAACCTTGTCAAAATATCCAAAAATTATTTTGACTTCATAAAATAAGTTTCCCCTTATTTTTCCACGTTGAGGATACTATGCCTAATGTGGCAAAAGTGGGGAAAGCCATTTCAACATCTATTGACCCTCAAAATGACCTCAAATCACCTTAAAACCAAGCTGGGAGATGTACAAGTTCTAGATCTAGACTCTAGGTTCCTATTTAACCATATTTGACCTTGTTTTGACTTGGATATTTATTTTACATGCTAAATCCCCTCTTTTCCACACTGGCAAGCATGGAAACTAGGGAGGAAGGCTTTAGAACCTACTTTTTGGCTTTTATAAACCTTTGGGGAGACCAATTTTGATGGATTTGACCTTGTGCTACCTTGGGAAGGCCTTGGGACCTTAATCTTCGACCTCTAAGCATCCCAAAACCTATTTTCCTTAGTCTCCATACTAAGAGCCCTTGTTTCCATGCTGAGCTTAGTGTTGAAGCCTCAAAACACTTGTCTTTTAGGTCTAAACAACCTAGAAATAGCCTTGATTGATACTTAAACTCACCTAATAGTTAGAGCCCCAAAACATAGCCTACTAAGGCCTAAAAATGGCAATTCCTAAACATTTTTTTACTTATATTAGCCAAATTTCATCATATATAGCCTATTTTGCTTTATTTCTTGACTTATTATGTAATGCTTTTTCTCATTTTTGGACTTATCTTGCTTTGTGAACCTTGTTGACCTTCTAATGGCCTTTATACAAAATTATATGTTCTTTGTTTATCTTATTACAGCTCTATTTGCCTTTGTTTGGCTTTTAAATGGTATCAAATAGTGGGATTTGACTTTCCTTGACCATAATTTGACACCATACGACCATGTCCCACTAAGGCCTTAAACTGGCATCATAGTCCACCAAGACTATAAACCAGCATCATGGAATTAGATGCCTAACCATTAAAGATGATTCACAACTTGTGGTTAACTAAGTAACCAAAGTATATGCATGCAAAGCTAAGCACTTGCAACCTTACTATGATCTAGGGAAGCAATTGTTACAACAATTCATAGATGTTGATATCGAACACATACCTTGAAATGAAAACACCATAGCTAATGCAATTGCAACATTAACCCTTAGTGTGACACCAGATGTGTTTAGCAAGTTAGCCACATTAACTGTGGACTATATTACTCCCATCACATAGAACATTGAGGATACCTTTGTGACCATCATTCATAGTGCTTCTCCCAAGGAGTGGTATGATGATATCAAATTTTACCTTATGCATGGTGAATCCTCAAAAAGCCTAACTACTTCTTAGAAGAATGCCATACATAAGCAATCAAAGCAGTATGTCATCGGAGGTGATAACACATTATGTCGACAATCCTATAATGGCATACTCCTAAAGTGCTTAGGTAAAATCAAAGCTATAATAGTCCTAGAGGAGGTTCACAAGGGAGTTTGTGGAGGACATATAGGACCTAGAGCCATGGCCACTAAGATTGGATGGTTAGGCTGCTATTAGCCCCATATAGAAAATGACTACCTGCAAAAGGTTAAGTGATGTGACACATGCCAACAATATAGCAACCTAATACATGTCTCACTAATTGAGTTATATACAACCTAGATAAATGGCCATTTAAATGATGGGGGTTGTATATCATTGGACCTATAATGCCTAAGTCTTCTAAAAGACATAGCTTCATGATCACCACAACCAAATACTTTACCAATTGGATTGAGGCTATTCCCCTAAGGAAGATCACATTTGAACAAATTTGCAAATTTATCCTAGAAAACATTGTAGCTTGTTTTGGCATAACCATGATCATAGTTATGGATAATGGACCTCAATTTAGTATCCAAGAAACCAAAGATCACTATCACAACCTCACATTAAGCATTCTTTCTCAACACCTTACTACACTCAAGCCAATGGACAAGCAAAAGTAAGCAACAAGGCCATCATCAACTTGCTCAAGAAGATGCTTAACAATAGTAAGCAAAAATGGCATGAGTAGCTTATTCATGTACTATGGACATATAGAACAACCTATTACATGACAACTGACATGACCCTTTATAGCCTTATTTATGGTTCTGAAGCTATTTTACCTCTTGAATGGTAGGTACCATTGCTTTGAGTAGCCTTGACTAACTTCATCAATGACAAGTAGAGTAAGGGGTTGTAAACAAAAACATTGGATTTGATGAAGGAGTGAAGTATGCAAGTTCTCACTCACATCAAGAACTAGTAGCTTGAACTACCCCTATAGCATCGCCATCGTCACCTTAACTCGTGTCTTCAAAATAGAAGAAACTAAATAGAGATCTAGAGGATCTACCTTGGTGAGATGCAACTTCAGGTTCCTCTAAAATTTCATGACCTCTTCTTGGATAAACCAATTAATGGAGGGTTTGATAAAAGCTTCATAGCCCATTATTTTAAGTTGCTACTGCACTACCATGTTTGTGTGACCAAACCACTTGAAGTAATTGGCCTCATAACGACAAGGAGCAATTTTCAAGAATTTGCTCCTTGGTTCCTTTACTACAAACAAAATATTTTGCATATTAAAATTATTAGTGATTTCCTTAATAAACCCTATGCTTACCTTGGTATGCTTCTTGACGCTTGATTATTCAGCCAATTTATAATGGAGAAAGCTATGCACTAAAGAAAAAACAAGATTAACATTTCATCCCTAATTTGTAAAAATTGATTACAATAGGTAATTTTGACTTACCCTCCTAGAAGAATGATGAGATTGACATGAATGTAGAGACCCCACTCCTTTTCATGGTCCTTATTGTGGTTTTTATGCAAAAATAAAATAAAATGGAGGCCTAGTACTCTGTAAATGGAGGCCCTAATCTACACTAGTGTGAGGGTTTGTGTAACAATGGATATCTAACCTTGCAAGGTGGTGGATTTTATAATAAATTTTCCATCATACTATTACTTTTTATTTTTTTCCAAATTTAACTATATTGATGTTCATCGTGACCTCAATGTGGATCATAAACTTTTGGGTTGAATTTCATAGATCAATATATAAAATATTTAGGCCTATGATATATTGAGTTATATCACAATCATGCTAATAACACTTAAGATGCTTGGGAAAATTTTAGACTTATCAATTCTCGTTAATCTAAGAGAGATGAATAGATATGTTTGACAAAGATATCAAATTATATTGAAGTCACATTGTTCGGATGCAAAATATTTCGTCAAATTTGTTGTTCCTCGATTCATATCGATTAAATCTATACTAATTGATACCTCCTTTATTTCAAATCTTGATTTAAGTTGATTAAATCAATAGTTAATTTGATAACTCAAATTTTATCTTTCACTTTATCGAACCATATTGCTAGAATCAATATACCTTGATTTTTCTTTTAATGAGACATTGATCCCTCTATTTCTCTCAATATGACCAATTCCAAGGACTTTACGTTTCTATCACTAACTTTTGTAGACATTGATGCCTCAATATCCCTTGATAGAATAAATTATCCAAATTGTGAAACATGATACTAATCAATATCAGTGTAATGATTTTATTCACTTAATAATGTACATAGTTTTATTCTTTTTTTCACTCGAGATTAATTCTTATTATTAGGGTAGAATTCTACATATAACTTTGTTAGGAAGGCCATTGCTACGTTTAATTGGGCTAAAACATCACCTCACAAGGTTTTCTTCATTTGCCACAAAAATGCCTTACAAACTCAAGGTCTTAACCTTTCCTATGTTCTAAGGATCCAAGATGCATTTCTTGCATCAAATTCATTCCCTAACGAGCTCTTAGATCAACTTTTATGTTGATTATATCCTACTACCCTATCTTTCTTTTCAACACATACGATTTTTGGTAATATCTTTAAAATGATTCTATTTGCATTTTCTACTTGACCATTGTTTGAGGATGATAGAATATAACTATCTTATGTTGAATTCCACAAGGCTTAAGGAATTTTTCTATTATTCTATTTACAAAATGGGTTTCTTGATCACTTATGATTGCTTGGGGAGTTCCAAAAATCTCTAAGATCCAAAGAATCATTATTTGGTGGTTGAGTTATTTCTCCAATATTTCCCAATCCCAAATTCAAATTTTGGTCAAGAAGATCTTGTTGTTCTTTTGTAGAGGAATCTAAAGGTCCTTCCTCAAAATTGTTTAATACTAATGTTTCCCTATCTTGTGTCATTATTGAAGTCAATATTTTGTAGAGCACTCTTGCTTCTTTTAAATCTTGATTCAATTGATCCTATTTTGATTTATCATATATTTTAAGCATAAAAGTAAGATTAAAAAAATATAATTGGATTTGCCTTGATCTATAATTGATTACCACATTGGCTATTGCTAACCAAGGTCTACGTAGTATGATGGAAAAACAATCTCAATCTTTTACTTCTAACACTACAAAATCAATGGGCATTTTCCTCTTTCAACCTCTACTATTAAATATTTCGCTAATCCTATAGGTTTTGCATTAGAACCATGAGCCAAATATATTGTCATGTTTACCTTTTTTATATACTCTAAGTCAACTAACCTAGCCATTTCAAGTGGCATGATATTGATACTAGGTCCTAGATCGAATAGGGCATTGTCAATAGTCTATCCATTTATCTTAATTGGAATTGTAGGAACCCCTTGATCTTGGTATTTTGGAAATTCATGGCTTTTTATAAGTTGAGATTGATTATCATCTAAATAAACTTTCCTAGGAATCTTTAATTTTTCTTTTCTTTGTGCATATTTTCCTTATGTATTTATCATAAAGAGGTGTGTTCTTTACAACTTGTTCTAAAGGAATATGTACATATAGCTCACTAAATAATTTTTCTATATGGGCTTTGGTTGTATAGTCCTCTTGCAATATTTTAAGAAAAGGAGGTAAATTTGTTTATCCAAGTAAAGGAGAAGATGTTAATGGTTGTTCTCTTTTCCTTATTGACTGATTATTTTCCTCCTCATTTAATACTTGTGGCTAATCTCTTTCTTGTATCTCAACTTCTTGAAATCTAACCTTCTTTTGGGATCTAGGCTCAATGATCTTTCCACTCCTAGTAGTGATGAAATGCAATTGTTTCTTACCCTTCCATTGACAGGATTTGGCTTAGGTTGAGAAGATAATTCGTTCTTTGTTAGGTCTTGAAACCTTCCCCTTGTTTCATTCATGAATTGTCTACTTTCTTCAATGAAGGAAGTAAGACTTTGAATAAGGTTATCCAAGTGTTGGTTAGTTGGGATCTTAAAAGATCAAAAAATATTTTGAGGATATTATTGTTGAAAAGGTTATCTTTGTTGAAAAGTGATTGTTGATTAACTTCTATATTGTTGAACAGCCTTCATTGATTCATGCACTTTTTCATGATAATATGATAAGGCTAGACAAGTGGTGCAATCATGTTATGGGCTCTAAAAGCTACATACTTCACTTTGCACAACATGAGCTTGTTTCTTTATTAACCATGTTAACTCATCAACTTTTTTATTTAATTGTTCAATTTTTTGGGTCATGCCTTGCATGATGTTGTGTTTTGACCATCTCTTGCTCTGATCTACCAATGAATCTATTTTCCTCCAACCATCCTTCAGTGTTACATTCAATATATTTCCATCACATGCAAGTCAACATTTTGCCTACAATTTGGTAATAGACCTTCTACAAGGATTGGAATAAGTTGGTGGGTTGGAAATCCATGTTTGGGATTTTTTAAATACAACCCCTTAAACCTATCAAAAGTAATCTCATAATCCTCATCCTCTTTTTGCATAAAACTCATTAGTTTCTTTCTTAATGAATATCACCAATCATTAGAGAGAAATCTTTGAAAAAAGACAACCTTGAATTCATCCCATAAACTAATTTGTGTTATAAGGGTTTCTAGCCAACAATCAACTTTATCTTTCATGGTTGATTAAAAAGTAATCATTTTAGTTCAATCCTGATGAGTGGTGAGGTACCCCTACACTCAACCATATGAATACAAGCACTTCACACATGATCCAGTCGAACTCCGTAGACGGACTAGTTGTGGTATCTAGACAATTACTCGTAGGTTGTAGTTCGCTATCTTCCCAAACCTAATTGTATTGTCACGGTTGTATGGTTAAGTAAGCCTGGGGTATATGATTTTTATAGCTTTTGTATTTTTTATGTCTTTTGCTAATAAAGGATAGGGAGAGAGAACTAAGTCGCTAACTTACATTAACTATTCATTAATTAAGTTCTAAATGTTACTAACACCAGTATCCGTTCCCACTTGCCATACACATCCTAAACCAGTGCAACATTGCTGGGATTACCAAACGGTAATCATTACTGGGTTACCAAGTGCTACACACATGCTCGAAGTGGTCGTACTGAGTGTATTTAACTAAGGGGGGTTGAAGGTTGAGAAAGATACTAATTAACTAGAAAAGCATTAAACAATCATTAATTACTAATTAGCTTAATCTATATGCTGCAAGGTTTATCATAAAGTTCATATTTATTGCTGTACACAAAATTGTGCTCAGGTACAAATTGCTCGAATAAATATCCATTCACTCTATGACTCCTACTGCGGGTACATAGAAATAATTCTAACTCTGGAATGACTAAACTACAAGAATCTAGCTAAGGATCTAAGTCTAACTACCTGGAACCAAGGGCACCGCCTCTTATTTATAGAAGATGAGGTAGGACACAATATCGTGTGGCAGATGCGATATCGCATATGTGATATCGTGGCTCATCAAATCCCCACTTTGAGGTGCTAACATTGCTAATGTGGTTTCAAATTCTCTTATGTGAGTGATTGGATCTTCATCATTTTTTCTCCTAAAAATAGGTAATAACTGAATGTTTTTGACCTCCACATCTACCTTGTGGAAAAACTAATAGTCCTTGAGGTATGATTGATTTCCTTTGATTTAATAAATCCCGAAGAGTTTGTCCTTGGTAGGCATATCAAGCTAGAATATTAGAACCTATACTACCAAAGGAAAAAGAAATTGAACCAAAAGAAAGTGCAGGAGGTATATGGTGTAAAGGAGATCTAATTGTAAAAGTGGAAGTTACTGTTGGGATTACAACTGGACTGGGTATGGAAACAAAGGCTACTAATGTAATTGAAATTTTCAAATTTAATGTATTTACAATTCAGGTGGTTCCTCCCATCATGGTTACATTACTTAATATTTGGCTAAAATTTAGATTTTGGGAACCTACCACCATAGTTGAACTGATAGTTTGCATTGTAATAGTCAAAATATCAATAGAGGATTAAAATATGTGAAAAATTAGATTGTATCATTTCCTTTTCTATTGAGTTTCCCTTTTTGTTAAAATGGTTCTCTTCAAAAGAGGAAAAAGGGATTAGATTTGGTTGTCTTTGTTCCTCTTGATCTTGTCTTAAATTAATTCGTGTATGTTTATAAAAGCTAATGGTATTCCTAGGAGATTGAATTCATGTTGGATTTTTAGGTTGCTTTCTTGGTCTCATTTAACAATCACATTCATCTTTAGCACATTCATGGGCAACCAATCCTAAGACTCTATAAATTGATTTAATTTCCCTTGATTTTTAGCATCTTTGATACTTGATTTAGATCACCTAGCAACTCAAATTGATATCTTGATTCATTCATAAGATGCTTTCTCCCTAGAAATCTTCATTATTGATGCATATTGTAGCTTCTATGAAGATAGATATAATTGGCATCGATTTCCATTGGTCCCGCAATCTCTTGCGATACATAGAACTTAAGAAAAAAAATTAATACTTAACAATATCTACCATGAAAATTGATGATCTTTGATAAGGTAAAATAGTAAAATAAAAAAACTAGGACAATAAGGGATTCAACATATCACCCTTTGAACTTGGGGATATTATTCATATCCAGCCATTTAATCCTGCTATCCTTTGGATGTCTAATAAGAACTTTGTATACTTCTGAAACATTCAACATGTTTATAGTGATCAACAAGTGTTCATCATTATCATCACATCCACGATCACCCCTATTATGGCCATGCCCCCTATGGTGACTTTTGCTATGCCTCCTTTCTTGGTGATGTTCTTGTTCCTCTCTTAGTTGGCTTCCATCTTAATTCCTATCATTATGATGGGGACCTCATATCATCTTCATATCAATCCCAATCACCCTTGTTTCTATCTTTGTCATAGCTCCTCCTATCAAAATTTGATGATGAAGAGGATGATGAAGATGGAGAACTAGGAGAACAATGCCTTCTAGTCCTTTTCTTTAGGTCCTTGTGCTAATCCTTCTTCTTATACTTTTGCTTGTCC
Organism: Gnetum montanum; assembly: GCA_015680685.1. Classification (NCBI taxonomy): domain Eukaryota; kingdom Viridiplantae; phylum Streptophyta; class Gnetopsida; order Gnetales; family Gnetaceae; genus Gnetum; species Gnetum montanum. Next base: position 626,918 of record MNCI01008454.1, read on the forward strand.
TTTTCATCCTCCTTGTCATTAGATAAATGACTAGTAGACTTGTCCTTTCAAGCTCCTTGGCCTTTGAACCCTAGTTTTCCTTTACCAAGATTATCCAAGGTTAACTACAATTGTTGGTGAAAAGTGCCCTCCTCAAAGAAATGAGGAGAATTTGTATATTAAGAGTGACCAAAAAATAAATCTTCACTCTCTTTATGTAGTTGTAGGAATAATGATGTTAGGATTCATTTGCCATTGGATGCTTCATAGTAGTCCTCCATATGTTTATCTTTCTTAAGCTAAGCTTCTATACACTTCTAGTCCCTAGAGACTTGCTTTGTGCTTTCATACTCAAGCCCAGTTATTTCAATACCCAATCTCATGAGTTTGGTTATGAGCATGGCAAGAATAGATCGATCAAGAGGTAACACAATGCTACCATCCATATCTCTCCAACCTAATTGCTCATCTTGGTGGAAAATTAAGGTAAAGTCTAGATAATAGGGATCCAAATGGGTGCAGATGAATTTCAACTATTGAGCCTTCTCACCAGTAGTCATATGTGTCCTTTCCTATTCTCTTTCTTGTTGCCTAGTGGACTTATCCCCATGTAGTGGAGATTCATTCCTATGAGCAAAAGCCATTTCAGTGATGTATCTTAAGTATGCCTTGGAATGATATTTTTATTATTATTATAATGAATGAGAGATAGTTCGTTATGTTCTCTAACAATGCTTGTATATGAATTCATTAGTTAATAATATTTAGCACACTTAGCTAAACTACGTTCTCAGCAATGGCACTGATAATGAGTGGCAAAAATCTCCTATGCCTAACCATACAAATCATAAATGTTCACTAGCGATTTGGTCGAATTTCATAGACTTAGTTACCTAAATGGCCCATATTCTTAAGTAGTGAATCATGTAGTTACAAGATCACTATATTCTTAATCCACACGTGTTTATCTGTGTGTATGATTAAGTGTCGTTAAGGCATAAGATGTATATTTTTGTAATTGCTTTTTTAAATATATTTTTCTCCTAACAGCTAGATAATTAAGTATAGGTTGAATAATTAATTATCTAACTAATCAACTAGTTTATTAACTAACTACCTAACATGGAGTATCCATTTCCAATTGTTGTACACATCCTGAACTAGTATTAAAACTACTAGGTTACTAAGTGGCTATTACTAGGTATACCAAATATACACTTTTGGGATTACCAAGCATTAATATGTATCATGAAGTAGTTTATCTAAGTTAAATTATTATGCATCGTGATGTAGTCTATCTAAGTTAAATTATTATTTTTTTGAAAGTCGCTAAGTATTCAACATTTTCCTTAAAATAAATATTAGCTATCATACAATTAAATGCTTGTGCAAACTTTTTTTAGAGGAAAAAGAAAAATCCAATTCTATAGTAGTTGAGGCACTTCTGAAAAGTAAATATAGATTCAAAGAGAAATATATAAGGACTAGAAGACCTAAAGAAAGAGGTGGAGAAACCATCAACTAGTCCAAATATTAAAGCCAAATGAAAGGAAACTAAAGGTTTAGAAACAAGCTTCAACCTAGACAAAGTATTAAAGTGAAAAAAAGTGTACAATCCCAACAAATTACATGAGAAAAAAATAAAATAGATCAAAAGCCCCTACAAACAAACAAAAGAAACTAAGATGGCCCTATGTACACATCAAAAGACACTAGTTCATTATCTACTCTATTCAATCCCTATTTGTTGCCCATGTTTATTGTTTCCTAAGGGAGTTCAACTATCAGTCTAGTTTTCTATGAGCAAGCTACATTGTCTTCCCTATTAGCATTCCTATATTCCAAGTAGGCATTGAAAACTACTACTTCCTCTCTTAAGTCTTATGTTGAACTTGCTTTGTTATATAAATAAATCCAAGGAGAAGATTAAACAAGATCCAATCTCTTCTAACTAACTTCACTATTTTGCAAACATTTTAAAGGCCCACTAGTACATGGCAACACTACTTGGGTAGTGGGGGGATTGTAATATTCATATAAATTTACATTTTAGAAACAAGTTTGCAAATACTAATAAAAGACATGATGGTAAAGTGAGTGATAACCCAAAGTTTAGGTTATGGGTTTTGTTTATGTCAACATTTCCCATGCTCTCATGGGGCCATGATTATTAATGTTTCTACTTATAAAAAAAGAAAACCAGATATAGACATTGAAAGTGCAAGCACAACAAGATAAAATAGTGTGTTAATTAGGAAAGAGGCTATATATTATTTTAAAGAGTTAACGCAACCTATTAGTTTTCTTCACCATTGTGTTTTCAAATGGATTTTTAAAAAACAAAAAATGTAACTTAGCTGTTTTTAAGAATAGGACATGGGGTTGTTACAGGAAAAAAATAATACTAAAAATAATAATCATAATAATACACTGTTTTGCCACCTCAGTGATACTTAAGTGGGTAGCCAAACCAAAGTTGACATGGTTTATTATACATATGAATTACAGTAACGTTTCAACAAACAAAACGGCATTCCCTGTGAATATTCGTGGTTTTTATGAATAAGCATTGATACCACGTCATTCAAGGACACGTAAAACATTAAAATAGCGAGACTTTCATACTTCTCAAATTATTTATACATACCACCATTGGCGGCTTAAGAAAGTTGACAATAATGCGTATCCAGATTGGCCTGCATTGTAGGAATTTCTGTCTACGCTTAAAAATGTTTCAAAAGCATAACAAAACCATTCATTCAAGTTAGTCCTACCTCTCACACCAATAACCACTAAAAAACACGCAAGAAATGGTGACAGTGAACGTTACTGTCAGATATTGTTAAATTGGTATTTCCGAATCTTCCACATACCTCAATCAATAACGGCATGCATGCCTCCGTCTCCGTTTAGACCGAGATTCATGCTTCGGCATCCTTGAAATTACCATTGTCCAGTGGAACAAAGATTCGCTCTCATCTCAACAGGCACAGTGAAAACAAAAAACGGCACAGCAGCAAAGATTCACTCTGATCTCAACAGGCATTTCAGAAGGCGTTGGAGGTAGCATGCAGCAATAGTAACGTCTGGTGCTCTTGGGAGCTTAAACCTAGCAACCTTTTTTTTTTTTTTCCGTATTTTGTGGTTTCAGCGTAAATCGCCGACATTGCGGGTAAAAGAAATCGAAGTTGACAGAATTACGGTAAAGTTTTCGGGCAGAAAAGATGCCATGCACGGCAGGTTTGTCCTCCATGCGGGTAAAAACAAAAAACGGAAAGCTGCAGGCAATTGCAGGAGTGAAAGAAACAGGTCCAGATTGTAGAGGCGTTACGTTTGCGTGGTGGTCGATGTTGCCGTTTTCTTTGTCGATTGTTGGCAGTCATTCCAGCAGCGCCTGCGTTAACTATTTGTGGTTCTCTAGCATTATGGATGAAGCGAGGAAAAAGGTTCGCCTAGCTAAGTTTGGACAGGATGCCAAGGCTGAATCAACAAAATTGAAATGACAACTGCTAGCATTATGGATGAAGCGAGGAAAAAGGTTCGCCTAGCTAAGTTTGGACAGGATGCCAAGGCTGAATCAACAAAATTGAAATGACAACTGCTAGCATTATGGATGAAGCGAGGAAAAAGGTTCGCCTAGCTAAGTTTGGACAGGATGCCAAGGCTGAATCAACAAAATTGAAATGACAACTGCTAGCATTATGGATGAAGCGAGGAAAAAGGTTCGCCTAGCTAAGTTTGGACAGGATGCCAAGGCTGAATCAACAAAATTGAAATGACAACTGCTAGCATTATGGATGAAGCGAGGAAAAAGGTTCGCCTAGCTAAGTTTGGACAGGATGCCAAGGCTGAATCAACAAAATTGAAATGACAACTGCTAGCATTATGGATGAAGCGAGGAAAAAGGTTCGCCTAGCTAAGTTTGGACAGGATGCCAAGGCTGAATCAACAAAATTGAAATGACAACTGCTAGCATTATGGATGAAGCGAGGAAAAAGGTTCGCCTAGCTAAGTTTGGACAGGATGCCAAGGCTGAATCAACAAAATTGAAATGACAACTGCTAAAGCTGCAAGGTAAACTTTTACCTAATATAAGTATTGTCCTTATAAGTTTGTTGTTTCCATCTCTTGGAGTAATTTAAGCTTAATTTCTAAATTCAAAACGTTTTCTTGTGTTTACTGTTTAGGTTTAATACAGTAGTTGATAGCAGTACATCCAAAGCTGATAATAGCTTGGAACCTGGGCTTTCCCGGTGGAATCATCAAAGCTATGACCTAATTCTTAAAGGTTTGACATGGCTTTGCAACTGTCCGAGGAGGAAGAGGAGTAACGCAAGTCTCGTGCTGGTAGGTGAACTTCTTATATTTTTTATTTCTGTGAATCTGACTATAAAGTTTGCTCTTATATTTTTGATTTCCGTGAATCTGACCATCAAGTTCTTTAGGGAGGGCTTTCCCGTAAGGAGAATGTTTGAATGGGATTGAGGCAACTCATGAACCGAGAATAGAATGAGTGCATAGGTTAATTTTGATGGAATTAGATGATTTATGAACTTTATTCTGTGTATGAATTAAAGCGAAACAGGGAGCTTTGGCACTTTATTGATTTAGGTGTCATACATTTTTTATGATAATTTGATGACAAATCAATAGAAGTGTTTAAGAGGTTTAGTTCATTGCTTTCAGAAGATTATATTTTGTGCGGGAAGTCCTTTGACATCAAAATACCGTGTACTTTGCAACATCTGTGTCATCATACTGTCCTGCATTCTCATTCATCCAGCAATTTCTCCACGATTTTCATTTGTCAACATAATATTAAATACCATATACTTTGTAACATCTGTGTCATCGTACTGTCCTGATCCAGCAATTTCCCCACAATTTTCAGTTGTCAACATAATATTTAAAGTGATGCATCATCATCCTACCCTTATATGAATTCTTTCTAACCATTCACTTTCATTAAGAGCCAAATAAGCATCAATGCCTAAATTTTGGATGTCTCGCAATTCATGTATGGTTAGGTTTACCTTTTTGCCCTTATCTTTAAAAAATTGATTTCTTTTGAAAGGTACATTCTTTATTTTTCTTAACAAATCATCAAATTGTCTAAGATAACTTTCCTTGATTTTCTTATCTATGGGTGCTACTCTTAAACTTCTTTCATTTGACAATATAATATTTAAAGTGAATATAAAAAATATTATTTAATGAAGCTGTAGTTGTGTCCAAGGAATACATCATAAACAATAGATTTTTAAAAAAATGGTCTTCTTTGAGTTTGTTTTATATCTCACATTTACTTTCTATTTCATTTTGGTATCCTCTATAATTCCACATATAGCCATACACTTCCAATTACTACTTTACATAGTTTTTTGTTTATAAATATGAACAAGAAAGTGATATCCTGCAAATGGTTTATCCATGATCTTACAGCTAATGTGAAGCAATTTTGTTAGGACTTTGGTTTCAAGTGTTTAGCTTATTCCCTTGAAACAGTTGTAAAATAGGCTATGCAAATAAATTGATTCCAAGAATACCTTTCTTTCCAATTTAGTCCACCATGTGAACCTTATGCCCTACCATGGAGGAAAGATTCCTCTTACCATTTAACATGGAAACCCACCAACATTTAAGTTTACTCTTTGATTGCCTAGTCATTACCTTGGTTGTGTTTTTGTTTGAGACCATGTAGAACTTGCCAATTATATAGGTCATTTGGACTACCAAAGCCATATCCTTATTGATGTTATATGGCATAAATTTAGGATGCCCATTGGGATCCCATCCTCTTCTATTTGAATTAAAATACTTATGGATCTCTTTTGAAACAGAATACTAATTATATTGATTATTAATAGAATCTTCCTTTTATCTATTCTTTTAAAAAGAGAATCATTGAAAACCCCTTTTGATCTATTGAAAAAGATTCTGTTTCATTGGTTCTCTATGTCAAAAATATTCTGTATCTTAGCAAAAGCTAGGATGCAAGATACACATCATGTAGATATTTTCAAGTTTGCAAATCTTTTGTGGATCTTTTAGCACAAGTCAATGTGCTTTTAGGTTTCTTGGAACTTGTTAATAATACATGTTTGTTGTATGGTTGTTTTTTCTATGATTGGAAACAACAAACAATTCAAGTTTTGACTGCACTCATATATAGAGTCTATATCATATTGTAAATATCTATTGACTGCATCTTGAAGTTTGCTATCATAAAATTTCATATCCATCAATATGGGTCAAGTTAATATTTAGCATTATTTGATATGTTTGTGGTATTTACAGCTATCCATGTATAGCTTGCACTGCGATAACAAGTTATACCTTATCAATTTAGGTTGTTCTATTAACTATTTGTGGTTCTCTAGCATTATGAATGATGAAGCAAGATAAAAGGCTCACCTAGATAGGTTTGGACAAGATGCCAAGGCTGAATCAATAGAAATTGAAAACACAAACGCTAGAGTTGCAAGGTAAACTTTTACTTGATACAAGTATTGTCCTTATAAGTTTGTTGTTTCCATCTTCTGAAGTAATTTAAGCTTAATTTTTCAATTCAAATTCTTTTCTTCTATTTAGGTTTAATGCAACGGTTGATACCAGTACATCCAAATCTGATAATAGCTTGGAACTTGGGCTTGCATGAGTGGTTTCATCATCTTGCCTTTTAAAGTTTTTTTTTCTTTTCCTTAAATTTATTACTCAATTATTCCCAGTGGAATCATCAAACCTATAACCTAATTCTTACTACTAAGGTTAACATTTTATTGTATTATTAAAAAAAGGTTAGGAGTAGCTGTGCATCCCAAAAAATTATAGAGGATACAAGGATGCTTCAAGTATGGCTCCAACTGACAACTCCTTATTTAATAAGATAATGAATGAAAGAATTATATATATATATATATATACATATACATATATATATATATGAGGAAGAGGAGGAAAATTTTAAAAAACAAAAACGGTTGCAGAAAAGAATGGAATTCTTATGCCCTGTTAACCAGCAAAATCTGTGGAAGTCAACATTCTTACAGTTCCCTTGAAATTATCTACAGACAGACGGAGCCCATGCAGGACAAAGAAAAGTGTGGGCAGTTTGACCAAGCATGACGACCACATGGGACGATCTGCCGATCGACATGGTACACAAGATATTCCTACATTGCTGCCCCATAACTGCATCAACCATGAAAGACCTCAACAAAGAAGCCACATCCATCATCACCTCAGACTATTTCAAACAGCAGAAGAACACCCATGATCCAGTGCAAAGAAAGTATCTGCTTTTTCCAACCTTACACAGGGCAAGCATGATCGGCACAGAAAATGGCAGGATTGTATCAATCACTTCCACAATTCTCAGATGTTACAATTGTACGCTCAGGCACAGGGCTACTGCTACTGATTGTCAGGCAAGGGGCTGAGCTGCAATGGCAACTGCAAATGTGCAATCCTTTAAATAAACAATGTCAAAAACTGCCGGAGCTTCAGATTGATTTAGGGGCATTTGTGAGCCACTGGGGCCGTGGTTGGAGTGTGAAACATCATGGAAAAAAGCAGCAACTGTGGAGCAGAATATTTACAAACCGGAATGGCAAGGATTACATGGTAATCATTTTTGTGAAGGAGCCTGATGGTCTGCAGCGTTTGCTTGTGTATGCTTATGACAGTGGTAAGCAAAGTTGGATCTCCCTTTCACATAACTAGTTGTGCTGCTTCAAATTGCTCATGCACGCATGGAGAATGAATCCAAACGTGAATGCTGGGTCTATTGTGGTAAACACTGCTGTTCTGTTGGATTGAATGAGGAAGGTTCTATGCATGTTAAACTATGGTTGCATCCCAGGTTGCAGGTTTCCTGGCAACAGCAGCAGCAGATCCCTGATAATGATAATGGAAGCCTTGATGACTATATTTCAGTGTGCTGTGATGAACAGGAATGCAAATTGTGGGTATGTCGTGGCCCTTTTAGAGGAAGAGGACGTATCCTCATTGTGCAGTGTTTTGACATTCATAATGGGAAGCCAGGATCGCTGTTGCAGATTACTAAGCCGCTGCCAGGTGTTAGGTTCAAACGTGTTCGGCTTATTCATTTTGTAACTCTCAGTTTCATTAGAAGCTCTTAATTTAAGATTTGGGATTGTGAGATGCAAACTTGTTCAGGTTATGTTTTATTTGAATATGTAAGCTGGGAGTTTTAGATGAACATGTTGTTCCATTATTACCTGAAAGCAAAAGTTTAACCCTGTTAATGCTTCTTCTTTATGTTACAAATCAGATAGTAATTTGACTTGCTACATTCTTGATTATCTACGTCACTGTGTTTCTATCTAAGAATTCACTATGTTTCTATTTTAATTCTTAGACTAATTTGTTTGTTTTGCTTGAATTTATTTGTCCCCTCTTCAATATTGAAGATAGTTGGGTCTGTTGTTTTTTTCATGGATTGATATAGGATGGATTGATATAGGAAGGAGCCTGCAACCAGGCCTGAAAGACAGGCTTCAAACCTAATTGAACAAAATTTGGTTGAGTTTCAATGTCTCGGCCTTCTTTGATATATTTCAGTTGATTTCGGCCTTCTTTGATATATTTCAGTTGATTTCATTTTTTGCATTCAGATAGAGGTTTTCAGTTTAAAACTAGCAAATACATGAGTTCACATCAGTGTTAATTTGTGTGCCTTTTTACGTTGGGTTGTGCTTCTCTGTTCTGTTTGTAGATATGGTCAAATTTATGGAAATGGAAATGGAATGCTTTTCTTTTTATTGTATCTTTAAGATGCATCAAGGGGTTTATAGAGAAAAATTAAAAAGAAAAATACAATTTTCAGATGTTCCTGATGACTCATTAAGAAAGACAAGTTTGATAATTATAGAAAATATTACACTCTCATTTTTAACTCCCCTTCTTCTTTAGCTGCTTGCTCTATTATCCTTTGGATATGATGGGCTCTCACCTCAGAAAGTTTCTCTTGGGCATAAACCTCGAGAGTTTCTTATGTTTTGTTCCAAAGCCCGTCTATGATGTGGCAAAGTTGCTTCCTTTGAGAGAATCCATGGCCTATGCATTGGTGCAATAGATAGTAGTACTTGCCTAGGGTTGCATCCAAGGACTCATAATTTCCTTGCTTCCATCATTAAATCTGCTTCCTCAAGTTGGACACTCAAGAGTATGTTTGGTATTTTTCATTAAATGGTTCTAACATCGTACTCCATCATCAAATGGATTTTTGTTTCAATGACCAATACCAACTTTCTACTTATTTTATGAGTATCCTTGGAAACAATTTCAACTTTTACTAGTCATTTTCAATATTCTATAAGGCATAAGCATTATGAAAAGATTGCAGATGATGTTATGGATCTACATTATATCGTGACGAGCCAGCCAAAGTTTGGTGTTAAAGTACCTTAGTAGTTTATCTTCATTGTAAAATTATCACCTCATTTGTGACTAACCTGAGAGTCATATCCATGGAGGAAAAGTTCCAAAGTCAAAAAGATCATTAAGATAATAAATAATTAGCTTCAAATTAAATTAAAAACTCCACACTTATGACTATCACTCATAAGTAAAATCAAAAGTCTTCATCCTAACTTCTAATTTTAAGTTCAAATATGGATATAATTGGTTAAACCAAATTGAAAGTATATAAATTTATTATAAATATCAAAAGATTACAAAGGAGACATTACCTAATTTTTGACCTTTCTCTACTACCTTCACAGTGTAGCAATTTCACAACCCTAATAAACATCATATGGTTGTTGATTGCCACAAGGTGTTAACAATCTTCCTTAACAACTTTTAACACAAGTAAAGAAGGATTTAATTCGGTGTTGGTTCTTTCTTAAGTTTGGCCTCCCCCTCATTCATAGATGGTCTTCTTATTTATACTAAAGAGAATTTAATAATAATTAGAAAAATCATAATTTTAGGAATCGATTGGTATCAAAGAATTTGATAACAATTGATTCAAGAGTTGTTGAAATGTATTATGATTTCTAGCATCTTTGATACACGATTTAGATCACCCAATAACTCAAATCGATATCTTGATTCCATTGCAAGATTCTTACTCCCAAAAAATCTTTGTTATCGATCCATATCATAGCTACTATGAAGATTAATATAATTGGCATCGATTTCCACCACCCTCATGATTTCCTATGATACATAGAACCTAAGAAATAAATTAATACTTATCGATATCTACTACAAAAATTGATGATCTTTGATAAAGTAAAATAGTAAAAAAAATTAAAAATGTAAACTAATAAAGTTAAAAACTGTGGCAATAAGGGGTTCAACATACCTCCCAACTAGCCTTTGGCAAGTGTGTAGCCACAAAGGTGGAAAGAAAGAAATAAATTACTCATATATATATATATATATCTATAAAGAGTGTGTAAAAAAAAAAAAAAAAAAAAATATTACATATATATATATATATATGTCTATTAAAAGTGGTTGTAAAAACAAATTAAACTACAATTGATAACTCAACATCACATTCACATTATATCAATTTAAAAGGAAAAATTCAACTAAGCACATTATATATAGATGATATATAAGGATATCATGAAATAAAAATATCATTAACACTAAGTGTCTATCCATCATAGTTCAATAACAAACAAAAATTAAACTTGTTCATACATCATAACAATGAATACATGGCCAAATGATGAACAAAAAATAAAATTAAGTTTGAGGCACATATTAAGCCTCAAAGCCTACCTCCACCTCCATATTCTCTTCAAAATGAGAGGGCTCTACCCCTTCATCATCATCCTAGATTTGAGGATGGACATGCTTTTTAATGTTCACCATCCTCTTTTCAATGATGATAAGGGTTGAGCTGAGCCTCTCCAACACTTTCAAGATCTCCCTTTGTGTAGACCAAACCTCTTGAAGCTAGCATTGAACCTTGTCTCTAAATCCCTAAATTTCATTACCTTTAGGTACCAACTGATAAAGTGTCAAAGTGTTGCATTGATCAACCCCCATTAACATGGCCTCGTTGAAGGGTCTTTGTCGATGTAGCTCTATTGATGTGGGTGTTTCTCCATTGATGAGGCCACATCAATCTAGCATTTGCTGCATTTACAAGGCCCCATCAGTGAGGAAACACCCATGTTAGGCCCCTTCAACATAGCTGCATAATAAAATCTATAAATACACTCTTACCAACCATGTTTATGGAATGTCTCATCATAGTTGTAGTAGAGCTTTTGCAATTTTGTCATTTGAGAGCAAGAAGATTTTTTTAAGTTCCTGCAATAGGAGTCAAAAAATGTATAGATCTTTATTCGAGCACTGATGTACCTAAGCACACCAATGTGAATGGCCATAAAGACAAGCCTTTTGATCAAACCTTGCAGCATTTGGAATAGATTAATAACTTAATTCTACATTTACTATTTTCATTAATTATGCAATTATTTAAGATAAACTAGACTTTAATTGATTAATTAATTAAGCTAAATAGATTAAACACATAAGTACGACTACTTCAAGCATAACATACAATGCTTTAGCAACACCTAATGTTTGGTAATCCAACAGTGTTGTATGTATTCAAGATGTGTAAAAAAAGTAGGACTAAATGCTTATGATAGGATAGTTACTTATTAATTAGTAATTAGATTAGTTAAAGTAGTTCATAAATTAAGTTTTAACTTGTTAAATTGTTATAAAAATCATGTATCCAAATTACACTTAACCATATAATTAACCTTTACAAGTGTAGTTGGGAAGACAATGATCATCATGGTTAGATTTCACCTCCTAGAACCAATGTACTTAGAACCTAAGGTCTACATAATTTGACCAAATTGCATGTGAATACTTGTAATTTGTATGATTGGATGCAGGGTATCCTCACTACTCATCATTAGCATCATTGTCAAGGACCTTTAGTTTGTTACATGTGCTATCTATGACTTAGTGAAAATTTATTTAACATCATTGGAATGAACCCAAAGTCATATCATACATCAAAATAACTACAACACTTATAAGAAAGCACATTGTATTTCTTATCTTCTAATACAAGATGTCTTTTTCTCAAAAGAGTGATTCTCCATCCAAGTCTGATAGAGCAAATCAGCAAGTATCCCAACAATACAAAGTGGTATATGCTCATCCTAATGAGTATGTACCTAATTTCATGTTTGTCCTACACAAGGATGAACTATTGCAGTGGAAAGACATGGAGGGAAACATTGTGCTTCCTCCCAATCAATTCTTTTTTGCAATGCTTCATCAAAATCTTATGTGGTTGGGCAACCAAGGGCTTCATGCTAAATATGTTGTGTAGGATAGTGATGCTAGGGATTATCATTGCACGGATGCATAATGTTTGAGGAATTGACAACTAGAGTAGCGTTATAAATCTACAAAGGGGAAGTGGTCCAATGATTCCCCATTCCTAATGCACCAAAAGGATGGTGGTGAATCCTTCTCTAGGGGTTTTCCATGCAAAGAAACTCCTCTCTTTGACTTTGATAAGGGATGTCAAAACCAGAACTTGCACTTCATGATACATAATCTTGGTTTTGGCAAGAACGGATCCCATGACAAAGAGGGATCCAAAGAAGAGAGTCATGATAGGGATGTAGGTAAGTAGCATGATCATGATCATGGCTATGATCACCAAAGAAAGGGGTGGTAGGAACTGTGATGGTGCTAGTCCTTCTTCCTCTTCACCTTCATCATCAACTTCTTTCTCTTCTAGCTTTAAACACAACCACAAAGGATGTGATCATGATGGAGGTAATTGACGAGACCAAGATGCTTGTAGGGACCATCAGGTAAGTTAAGATCTAGGGCATGGGCATTCAAGAGAGGAATATAGCCATGAATGAAGGGGTAGTAGAGGGCATCATAGGCACCAAGATCATGGCTACGATGAGCCTTTTCTCACTACCTAAAGCATGCTAAACATCATAGAGGTGGTAAGAATTCCTACAAGGCATGTAAAGGATAGACGAATCAAAAGACTAGACATGAATAATATCCCCAAGTTTGAAGTAGGATATAACTTAGATCTACATAACCATCTTTAGGCCTTTCATGATGCCTATGCCTTACAAAACATAGAAAACAACTTGCAAAAGCTTAAGTTATTTCTCAAGACACTCATTAAAGAAGTAGAAAGCTAGTACTAGTCTTTGGAGCTAGAATCAATCTATAGATGGAGTATGATGCTCAAACTATTCAATGACAAGTATTAAACATAATCTTGAGTGTCCAATCTAGGAAGAAAGACCCAGGGTTGGAAGTAAGAAATACATGAGGCCTTGGATGCCACCATGGGCAAATATTATTCCTTGTTACATCAATGCCCTAGCCATGGTTACTCTCAATAGGAACAACTTTGCCACATAATAGATGGGCTTCACTCTAAAATGAGGAGAAATCTTGGGATCTATGCCCAGGAAAGATTGTTAAAATTAAAAGCCCATTAGATCCAAAGGTTGATCGAGCAGGTAGCAAAAGAAGAAGGAGAGTTAAGAAAACATGAAAGTGCAAAAGAATACAACTAAGATCCTTCCATTCACAAGAGGGAGCTCTGATTTTGTGACAGTGAGGAGGAATCATCACTTGATGAGCTGGTGAACCAAAAAGCCTTGCCAATTCAAAAATTTAACTCTAAAATTTTGGCTAAGGTAGATCAATTACGGAACTCTATGAATAGGAAATTTTAAGCTATCTTGAAAATTGTTGAAGAGTCTAAAGAACAAGGTAGTGATCATGACTACCAGAGGCATAAGGAAGCAAAATGTGCTAATCATAATGGTAAGGGCAAGATTGTTGTAGTAGACAAAGCTACAAAAAGTAAATCATATGTTGATGGTGGATGTGACATTTGCTAATATGAACATCCTAAGGGATGTTTTCCCATCATGTCATTCTTACAAGAGTCTAGGATGTATGCTATAAATCCACAACTAGAAAAAAGATAAATACCCAGAAGATTACCTTATCCTCAAGGTAATCCCAAGTAGTTCGATCAACAACAACAATATTATCCAAGTGAAACTTCACTACAATCGTATGAGCAATAGCAATAGTAGCACCAACCACAATCATGGGGGATGCCACTGCCAAGGCAATAGTGCCCTTACAGATAATTAGATCCATATGGGTATTACATTCAACAACCCCTATCTCCACATGACTCTTTCAGTCATCGTTTTCCTTTCCAACATCACTACTATCCTCTTGAATACTATAGAACTCATTCTTTACATTCTAGGAGGGATACTACATTCCATACTTATCATCCTATTTTTACACCTATTCCTTCACCCTCAATGCAACTACTATATGCTCCATCCAAGCAGGGTGAACTTCTAGCCTAGCCACAACAACATAATGCTACCAGGGCCATCAATCTATAATCAATTTATCAACCGACTAGTTTAGAACCTCATGCTCATAAAAGATCATTTTTCTAAATTAATAGCCCTAGTAAGCCCTCCCAGACTTAGGTAGCTAGTCATCTTACTTTTACCTCATCCTCTACAAAGCATTCCATTGGGAACCCTTCAAATCAAATTCCATTGAAATTCCATACTATTATGCTCACTCATGCTGTATCTAATTGGATTCAGGTTGACAACCTTCCTAGGAAATTAGCTAATCCTAGAGTCCTCTTATCTATTTGCAAATTGCTAAAAATAAACCATGTAAAGGTCTTCTTGATTTAAGTTCTAGTGTGAACTTGATTTCTCATGAGATGTATACTACTTTGAACCTACCACCTCTTAAGAAGAGTAATATCCAATTGGAATTGGTAAACCAATCCATTACTATTTTCATTGGGGTTGGTAGAAGACATTGTGACCATTGTTTGTGGGTGATCTTATCCTACTAATTTCCTAGTGATCAAGGTTAAGAACTACAAAGGGGACTTTCCAATCATTATGGGAATTGCATGGCTAAACACTATTAATGCAAGAATGAGCATCAGAGATCTTTCCCTTAAGATAACTAAAGAAAATGCATCTGGAAAGATCAAGAAGAAGTGAGTTCCATGCATCATGTACAGTGATACATGATGCAATTGCATGCAAAAACTTTGGTCTATGAAATAAGCATCTATTTCCATATGCACGCAATGTGCACATGAATAAGATATTCAAAGATGTCTATACATAGTAGTCACAAAATAATTGGATACCCAATGACCAACTATTGATTCTAATAGCAACATAATATGCGTGGAAGCTACTGAGAGTATAACACGTGCTTATGTCATAGGAATGGATGAACTAAAGTAAGTTCATCACCAACTCTCTGATAATAAAAATGATGATACCAATTGGGGAGAATTGGAAATCTCTAAAAATTTTAAACAAGAGTCCTTAGAGTTGAAAACTCTACTTGCTAGTCTAGAATATGCATCCTTAAAAAATGGCAAGCTGGTCATACTTAATGTCAAACTTGCTCCTGAGCAAAAAACAAAACTTCTGAAAGTGGTCAATAGATGACCAATAGCCTTTAGTTGGTTATATCTTGAACTCACTAGAATTGATCCATGGATATTCCAACACCACATTTATACTAATCCATCTATGAAGCCAAGGAGGCAACCACAATGATAGTTGAATCCAAAATTGAAGCAAATCATCAAAGAGGAGATTGAGCAACTCCTTAAGATAGGGTTCATCTATTCCATTGTGGATAGCAAGTGGATCAATCCACTCATGACAATGCCAAAGAGAGGTGGTAAAATGTGGGTTTGTATTAACTTCAGGTTGTTAAACATGGCAACATTCAAAGATCATTTTCCATTGTCATTCATTAATTAGGTGTTAGACATCATATCTAGCCATTACTATTAAACTTTTTTAGATGGTTATAGTGGCTATAACAAAATCCATATTGCATCAAAATACCAAGCCAAAATACTATTCACGAGTCCCTAGGGAACCTTTGCATATCGTAAGATGTCTTTTGGTCTATCCAATGCTCCTATCACTTTCCAACATCTAGTCTTAAGCATCTTTCAACAAAAAATCAGTAGTGAAGTGAAGTCTTTACAAATGACTTCTCCACTCATGGCACTACATTTGAACAAGCCTTGGATCTCCTTGATTAAGTACTCAAAAGTTGTGTGAAAACAAATCTATGGCTTAATTAGCAAAAGAGCCAACTCATGTTCCAAGAGTGCATTGTATTGGGGTACAAAATTTCATAGGAAGAGATTGAGGTAGACGTTGAAAAGATAAGGGTCATCAAAGGAATCACCCACCAACTAGAAACCATCAAAGATGTTCAATCATTCATTGAACACACTAGCTACTAATGGTGATTTAGAGAGAATTTCTATAAGATTGCAAAGTCATTGATTGAGCTAACAAAGAAAGATGCTCCATTCACTTGGACCAAGGAATGTGCAAATGCATTCCAAAGCCTCAAGTAGAAGCTCATAGAGACTCCAATTCTATGAGCACCTAACTGGTCCATACCATTTCATATAATTATAGATGCATCTAATTACACTTTGGGAGTTATGATTATGTAGTTGGATGATAAGAAATGTCCATATTACATCCATTGTGCAAGTTGAAGCATTATGGGTGCACAGTTGAACTACACCATCACAAAGAAAGAAATGATGGTGATGGTGTATGCTCTAGATATGTTCAAGTACTATGTGCTTGGATATAAAGTGTTTTTGCACATTGACCATAGTGCCATTGGCTTCCTCATAAACAAGCCAATGGTGAGCCCCTATGTCATATAGTGGTTAGTGATCTTGCAATAATTTGATTTTATAATGGTATATTTAAAGGATACTGAGAATGTGGTCACTAATCACTTATCTCAATTACGATGGGATGGAAAAGAGAAAGAGAGCCTACTTTTTAACCAATTTCCATATGAACTTCTCTTTGCTAGTGCAATAAATGAACAAGTGTCCACAGAACCAAAATGATATGATGGCATCGTCACTTATCTTCTCACTTAGGAGATGCCACAAGATCTAGACTATAGGAAGAAATAACATTTTCTTCATTGAGCTAAGCACTCTATGGAAATCAACTGACACCTTTATAAGATGTGCAGCAATGGCCTAGTTCATTGGTGTGTACCTGATGCTAATCAACTATGCATTTTCTAAGATGCTCCTGAGGGTCCTTGTAGAGGCCACTATGTACGAAGATGCATGACTATAAAAATCCTAATAGTCGGATACTATTGGACCATAATCTTCAGGGATGCCCACTAGTTTATCTGATCTTGTAAGCATTGTCAATGAGATGATGGGATGACCATACAAATGGAGGATCTTCAATAGTGGATTCAACCACTAGAACCCTTTGACATATGGGGCATAGATTTCATGGGTTTCATCACACCCATGTCCAATGGAAAGGCATATATAATTGTTGCCATTGATTATTGTACCAAATGAGTAGAAGTAGCAGCCATCACCAACTCTACATCATCTACTATTGCTCAATTTGTATAACAAAATGTTGTGAATAAGTTTGGGATGCCATGTGCACTAATTTCTAACAATGAAATTCATTTTACAAGTGTTACATTTCAAAAACTCATGCAACACTTGGGAGTTGAACATAAATTAACAACACCTTATCACCCCCAAGCCAATGGTCAGGTAGAGGTGACTAACAGAGAGATCACAAAGATTCTATCAAAAACTATTAGCAAATATAGGAGAGATTGGAGCACAAAATTAAACGATGCCATTTTGACATATCACTCAACATGGAAACTCCCTATTGGCTACTCTCCCTATGAGCTAGTGTGCAAAAAACTTCCAATGCTCCCAATTCAATTCAAGCTCCGTACACTTTCAATAGCCTATGACCTAAACCTTAACCTAAGTTTGGCACAAATGGAAAGATTAATCAACTTGAATGTGCTAGATGAAAATTGATTAGTGGCCCTATCCTTGAATAAAGTGCACAAGGCATTCAACAAACAACATCATGATCTTAGAATACAAAAAAAAAAAATTTCAGCCAAGAGATAAGGTTCTTTATTGGAACCCCACACATGTTCCTCAGAAAACAAAATTCCAAACATTGTGGGAGGGGCCTTATGAAATACAATAAAATTCTGAGCTTAGTACTTCTTCAACAAGAATTGAGCTAAAATCGTGATGCTCCCCACCATGAATAAAGCTTGACGGCCTCACGAATAGCTTCAAACGAAGTCGAATTGAGCAATAAATGGTTCCCCGAGACCCACAGAAGACTACGACAACATCTGGCATCAAACCCAGCAAAATTTTGAGCCTGAAATGCTTGGTTCTTACTAGATATGCATCCTTTATGCCCAGCATGCATGCCTAGCATGCACGCCTGGCATGTACGCCCAGCATGCAGCACAGTGTACATCAGTGGAAATCTTCTAGAACCATGTCAGATCAAGTTCAACATAGCTGAATATCCACAGGCAACATTCTCGTAACATCCGAGCCCAAATCCGAGGGGCAAATTGGATACTTCCTGTTGTAACAGTAGCTTGTAAAAATGAATTGTTTTGTTTTAGTCAAGTCTGTATGCTGAGTTTACACGTCCAGCGTGTACACGCTGGCATGCAGCGGCACACATTGGCATGTAGCATGCTACATAGTTGTAATATTCTTTGCACTCAGGCAACGTAGCCATTTGTCACCCAATCCAAAATTTCAGCATCCCACAACCAATCATCCCATCCTAGATCTGAATTTAATGCCCAAACTTATACAAAAACCTGGATTTTTGACGAGGTTAGGGTTTGAAAATTAGCAGAATCTTGGCAAAAATTTGGACAACCCACACTGAGAACATCTGCAACACCCATCTTGTACGCTGGACTTAGACCTTGCACGCTAAGCATACAGCCTCCACGTTGTGCCTACAGTTTGAACCAGCACACTATCACACCTCTGCATCCACCGGGGCTCTTCGTCCGCCTTGTGTTAGATTCACAACCACGTCTAGACCGGTGGCTTGTAATTTTCATTATGCAATAATATTGCTATATTTTTGGCCAAGATTTGTTACAGTTTTCATTCATATTTCTTTATCTCTTATTTACATTCCTGCACGCTGATTTACATTTTCATACCATTTATGTATAACCCGAGATATCGTACATTAGCATATGTTTGGGGAAATCCTTGTCTGATCCGCGTGCGGACCACCCAAGGTACTCTACCTTCATCAATTCCAGCTTGCCCTCAAGTGAAGGTAGGGTCTTCTGTGCCTGTCTGTAGATCTTTCAACGTATATTTCATTCTAGCTACGCATCAACAATTTGAGACAGTACAGAAAATGGTGCTAGAAGGAGGGCCTGAAACTACTTAAATTTAATCTAATCTCATACGCCCATCCCCTGTGCTTCGCATCTACCACCCTATTTTCTCACATTTACATTGTGTCAACATTAAACCTGATTACAATCCTCCCAAATTTGCACCCTATTCTGTAGCATTCCCAGCGTCCAATCACTGCCCAATTTTCATGCACGCTATAGACCTTGTCTACATGCTGACCAGTTCCTACACGTTGTGGACTCTGTCTACACGCTGCCTAGTTCCTGCATGCTATAGACCCTGTCTACACGCTGCCTAGTTTCTGCATGTTGTAGACCCTATCTACACACTGCCTGGTTTCTGCATGTTGTGGACCCTGTTTACACGCTGCCCAGTTTCTGCACGCTGTAGACCCTGTCTACACGCTGCTCAGTTTCTGCATGCTGTAGACCCTGTCTACATGCTGCACGTTGTCCTATGTGCTCATCACTCTATTTGTACACTGACTATCGTAACCTACATGCCATGAGCTTACTTCACATGCTGTGATCAGTCACTTCACATGCTGTGATCAGTCCCTTCACACTGATAACAGTGCCTGTACACTGTACGTCGAGCACGCTATTCATACTTTTCCACTTAACCAAATTTTCGTCTACATACGCTTCTTACGTTCAGGACCTTTTTACCATGAATACCACCAATACCAATGTTTCAACCAAGCCCATTATAGATACCGTTGTCCCGATGACCATCCCACTACCCGTAGTGCAACCCACAGCGGGACCTCGCTAGTCTCTCAGACTGCAAGGGAGAAATCCGTCATTTAACATTATCACACAAGAACAATATAATTTTATATGTGTAAAAATCCAAGTAGGCCTAGCAGTCGATCAAACTGAAATGAAGGCTAAGAGACAATATGAACTGTTTCATAGGGGAGGACATGAGTTCATCCCTTCCCCGTATGACATCATCCCTCTTCCAGAGCACTACTCTGAACTTATCTCATAGCTCCTCCTAGAGACGAATCAGTCTTTAGACTAGTCTATGGCAAATCCTCAATTGGAAGAGGAGGATGACTTTGCAGCTCAGTCCGAATACGAAGATTCATACCATACCCTCAGCCCACAAACTTACGTGAATCTGTTGTTTCACCCATTCATGGGGGAAACTACATTCCTCCAGTCATTTAAAATCACCCAAGCACATGCGCCACAACAAGAAGGATCCACGCTTATTCCCACTCCCCAAGTCACCGATACCCAACTCAATATACCCCTCGTCACTATTCCTCCCATTACCACATTTTCCCCTCTCTTGCAAATACAACCCCAACAACAGCCCCCGCAAACCAATGTAGGAGCAACCTTCCCACCCCGAGTGATCGAGATGCCATATGTGATACCTACTTCTACATCTGCACACTGTATACCACAAATCCAAACCCAAAGAACACCCTTCATCACTTCAACTCAACAAGTTCAGGGTGTTCCCTCACAAATCATGACTAGACAATGGGCTGGGATTGGTACACAAGCACATCAACCCCCTAACTACAACATACCACCTCCTACAATTCCACCCATGAACATCCCTCAAGTATAGCAACAACAACAAAAACAACCCTTTCCTTACAGTATGCCACCCTTAGTAGCACCTACCATGAATATTCCACAAGCACAACCTCCAACCACTCAACTTTCCTCTTTCCCGCCCACCATACAACAATCTAACTTGTATACTACACAACATAATCAATCTTCCATCTCACCTAGTGCCCAAGACTAGGCTAACGCCAAAAAACTGATGCAAGAGCTAACTGACAAGGTCAAGCGCCTCAAAACAGCTACCAACGAGGAGCTTAAGATAGTGGATTTCTATCAAGATGACCCCATCAGCTCTTCGGTTCCACCTATAATGTTACCTAAGGGTGTTTCCTTACCCACGTTAACTAAATACAATGGGGAGACATACCCCAATGTCCATCTTATAACATTTAGATTAGAATGTGTGTTACTTCAGGCGTGGCCACATGCCATCTTGCGAGTGTTCCCCATGTCCCTCACAGGGAAAGCACTTGACTGGTATCGGGCATTGCCCCGAAACTCCATATCCTCTTTAGAAGATTTATTACACCAGTTCGTTACCAGGTTCAAGTATAACTTGAAGCCTGAAGCAACACTTGATAGCCTCATACAGGTCAAGCAAGCACTGCTTGAACCTGTTCAAAAATTTATTCAACGGTGGAGTGCTACCCTCAATGAGCTCCATGAGCCAATCCCGGAGACTTATCTGCTCACTATTCTAAAGGGGGCCGTTAATGATTTTGTGAAGTCCAAATTATACTATCTTAACACACACACTCTTAGCCAAGCATTTGTACAAATAAAGAACATAGAAGAGGCAGCCCAAAATAGCCATGACCCTACCTATTCAACCTTTAAAAACCAACATAATAAGAAAGACAAAGAAAAGGCTAAGGCAACTATAGCGGAAGTAGCAAAAACATAACAAACGAGTACGAGACAACAAGGCAAACTGCCTACTACCCCTACTAACTATGCTAGACCTGCTCCCGCTACTGCACCCGAACCGTCCACATCACAAAATCCTATGCCAGGTCATGCGAGAAACTTCGAGAAGAGAGACCCCTCTCAATACATGTCGTTACCCATGAAACCCTCACAATTATTTGATCAACTCTTGAAGGTCGGGCTAATGAAACATAAACAATTGTCCCCCGTAGCAATCCAAAGACATGATCGATTCTGTCAGTTGGTCGAGAACCCAAGCTTGGCAACACCAGATGAGCCCCCAGTTCCAATAGGCTTTAGAATAGACCGCTTTTGTGATTATCATCAACACAAAGGACATGACACTGACTATTGTTTCACCCTGAAACAAGATATTCAACAGATGATCGACGAAGGTGAGATCACTTTTGATGAAGCCAACCTGGTCAAACCACAAAACCAGATCATGGGCATATATAAGGATCCATTAAATACTAAGGAAGAACCATATGTAATTAATATCATCTACTTAGACAACGAACAAGAAGCACCTAGGATTAACACCATTTACTCAGATAATGAACAACAAATACCTAAGAGACCATTTGTAGTTCGTATTCCTCCTACTGCACAAATGCCCACACCTCAATCATCATACTCTCCATGTAACCCGCCTACCCTGCAAAGACCCTATGTCATCCAGATACCCCCCGTGGTGGCAGCCTCTACCATACCACCAAAACCATACATGGTACGTGTACCTCCCATTGGTACCACTGCAAATACGCAACCTCCTACCTAACCCGCTTCCTATGTAGTCCGGGTGCCACCTACGGTCGCAACTACGGAAGTACAACCCCTAGCTAGACCAACTCCATATGTTGTCAAGATACCCAAACATCCTAATAACCACCAACCTTCCACCCGCAAACACAAAATAAATCGACCCCATATGTTGTTAGGGTGCCTAGGCAGCCTGACTCTCAACCACCTCCAACCGTCCAATCGCAACCCCATCCTACTCCATACGTCATACGGGTTCCAAAGTAACCAGATGTGCAGAAACGAAATGTTCCCCCACGTCACATGCAAGAACACCTGGCAGACAGGCTCACATGGGAACGATTGGAGAAAGAACATCAATAGCTTGCCTTAGGAACCCCCAAGCCTAGTCCATTAAGTGTAGTACCCATGGCATCACCTACTAATGAATCAAACATGAGCTATAAGGGAGAATCATCAGGAATACATGATGCATCCAAATCAACAGTTACAGAAGAAAACATCAAACTAGCTACACATGAGATAAAACTGTTGGTCCTGATGGACCAGGTAACCACTAACAAGCATACACCTAACAATAGAGATCTGGAAACAACCCTAATGCAAGTTACGTAGGTACTTAAACTAGAAAAACACTTCATTAAGCCTATATGACCTAATATTAACTTCTCAAACTAATTGCGAAACCCTAGTACACATGTTAACATCAATCCCAGTAAGCGAAAACTTACCCGCAGATGAACCTTCCATACATGCGGTAATGTCTCAATGACAAGGATCCAAACCCAAATCGTTAGGCTTTCACCCCGAAAACATTAAGATCGATGAGAAAACCAAAGACATCACCCACAAACCCATGTTTATAACCATACGAGTTAATTAGTTCAAGATACATCGGGTACATGTAGATGATGGAGCGGTCACAAATGTGGTGCCTTACCCTGTCATTGAACAGTTAGGGCTTACAGACTTAATTAAACCAACATCTACCACATGTTTAAAATCATTTAGTGGATCACGCGTAGTAGTAAAAGGCACCATAACTCTTGACTTTATAGCAGGGGATCGATTCCCCACATCTGCTAACTTTGTTGTCATCGATGAAATGCCAGGGTTCAACTTAATATTAGGAAGACCCTGGTTGGCCCAACTCAAAGTAGTCTCTTCCCCCATACACCAAGAGATTCACTTGCCTTATAAAGGTGGTGAAATCATTATACACGGGGATACTACTACACCTACCATCTCATCACATACAGATACAGACCAAGGTTCGTAGGTTAAGTTTGAAGAGCCTAAACAGGATGATACAAACAAAAAACAAAGTTACACACAACCGGTAAACAATGATCCATTAGATGTAAATCAAACTCTACCCAACATAGAAACAACTGGACTTGAAACTGTACATACATCACCTAGCCTAGAAACTACACCAAACATCAAAACTACTGTATATATGGAAACACTAGAAGACCCCAACATAGAGGCTATTCCATCAGACGTCCCTGAGGCTGAGTTACCGTTCAACGTAATCAGTGAAGGGGACGTCGAGTACAGAATCACACCTATCAGCATCACTCCTAACGTTAAATTAAGAAAAATCAAAAAATTGCTAAACCACTAACTACATGCCTCGTCTGAAATGACGTTAAACTACCACATGTCTGCAACGACATAAAACTAGCCACAGCCAGAAATGATTGGTTTACCAAGGAATCCACCAGTATCACTTGAAACTTCCCTTGTTTACATATGGCCCGAAATGGTCCTAAACTAGTATAAGAGGCCCGAAATGGCTTTAAACTAGAACATCAAGACTACAATCCTTCATGACTTTAAATTGACACACATGTGCCCATGCCCCGAAATGGCCTTAAACTAGAGCATTTTTTTACATTTCTTTTCTCTCAATTCAAGTTTACAGTTTGAATTTATGCTTATCCTGTTGTGTTGTTGCGTTATCAGCCATAGTTTTCCTTCATATTCCCCTTTTACATGATTATGCTCCTACTTTTGTTCCTACTTCGTGTGTTACACTTAAACTACAAAATGAACAAAAACATTTTACATTGTTGCATGGTCTTTACATTCAAGCCCAAAAGATTTTCACTTTAAATTTACGTTCATCAGTGTTCAAACAAACTTAAAATTCAAACAAAAAAAAGGAATAACAGAAAACTCAATCGAAAAAAAATAGTATAAATGTATCAGCATCAAATTAAAACTTAGTGCAATGTCCCCACACGATACATAGATCGCATACATATTCATTTTAACAACAAACAAAAAATATATATATTCATATACAAACAGAAAATTACAATGGTTAACCGATTCCATCCATCAGTTCATATACAGTCTGGAGCAAAACATTCTATTTGTGACTCATGTAAAAACATGAGCGATGATAATACCAAATTGAAAACTAAGCATCAGGGTCGGGAGGGGTGTCCCCCTCAAACTCCCCGGCACCATGGGTCCCTGCTCCACTAGGGCCACCTTCTTGACCATCATCATCGCCCTGACCCTATGAAAAGGTAAAAGCAAACAATTAACACAAAAAGAAAAGAGAAGAATTCCAAAAGTTATTTAATAAAAAAATTCACAAGTTTAAACGACTTACTAAAGAAGATCCTCCCAGACCGAATTCCAACTGACGAAGGATTTCTTCTTCAGAGACACTTGCCCAGTTAGCCCCATTAAGGCCGAGATCAACGTTGGCCAAAGCTTTCCCTTTGTCCATTGCGGACCAAGTGGGATGTTTCAGGGGAAACTCCCCCACAGAAACCTCCCTAGAAGCTGTGGTAATTACCCTCTTGGGTGATTCCATCTCCACCATAGTATGCTTAGCAAACGCATCAAATGAAGAGTGCAGGCCTAAACCCTCAACAAACATCTCCAGCTGACGCTTCTCTATAGATACCTCCTTTAACAATTTTTTATAATGATACTTATGGGTCTTTTCATCTTGACCCCATTTCCGCACCTTAGAAGCGAAAGCTTTCCAATCCTAACATTTGAGGTTCAGTAAATCTATTTGTGCCTTATGCTCTGCTAGCTCCTGAGTCATTGATACTTGGTGATTCAATAAATTCCAATATCTGTTATAAGTAATCTCAGAAGTTCTCTAAGAATGATCACCTGTTAACCTTGCCGAGGCGAACTCATAACGCAATTTGATATCATCCCATTCTACTGACAGCTTGGAAATCTCTTTTTCTCCCGCCTGAATCTGCAACCATAGCCTCTTGATTGAGCTCCTATAGGCCCAAAGAGACTTGGCGTTCTACACAATGCATTCTGCCACTTCATCATAGATCTATCGGGGTAGCTGCTTAATCGCTGGTGGTAATCTACGCAAACTATCAATACACGTAGCCTTAGATGGATCCCACCTTAGCTTAGCCCCTATCCACGTGAGACTAACATGCATTAGACATCGAACAGTGGAAATAGATGTGAAAAACCAAAGGATTTGAAATGCTTAAGATATATGTACCTATGTCAGGATGAGCTTGCTGGATGCGATCGACTACCTCATCAAGGATACTAGTTATAAAATCCATTTTACTTGGCATTTTGATCCAAGTAAATGGTTCATGCGATCAACTACCTCATCAACGATACCAATTATAAAATCCATTTTACTTGGCATTTCGATCCAAGTAAATGGTTCATGCGTAGGAGACAGGTTAACTTTGGTGGTCATTTCTGTGGGAGCCTTCATCATAGGGACTTGTAAATGAACGTTAGGAATCGTCCTGGTCTCAACATTTTCACCTTGTAGCAGTAAAAACATAAAATCAAAATTTAGAATAATGTAAAGCATAATTCAAAAGGCAAATAAACATAATAAGGAGAACATACCAGAATCTCTGTCCTCTTCTGGATTCGGAGGATCGCCAAGGTCTAGCCTCCCTTCGAGGAAACCATCAAACATCTCATCGACTCCATCCTGATCATTGATGTTACCTTTTCAGTGGTATCCCCCTTCTGATCTTTCATTCCCTCCAACTCATCTCTACCCATTTCGTCCTCCTCATTTAAGTTCATTGAGACCTCTTCCTCCTCAATGATCGGTGCTAACCTCTCTCTTCTTACTTCAGAAGTCAACTCTAGTGACATTCATAAGTTCAACATCAGTTTTGTATAAACAGCCAAAATGTAAAAACAACAATGATGACAATAAAACAAGGACGAATCAGTGAATCAAGCTTACCCCGTATAGGCATCTTAAACTGTATACGTTTTACCCTTGGTTCATCTAAAGTTGGAGCAACCTCTTTAGGACGTTCACGCTTCTGAACTTTCAATTTTGCTTTCCCGATCGTTTCTTGGATCACCCGATCGGCACTCCTAGCAGTATAGGGCACACTATCTGGTTCCAACCCTACACTATCATGTGTATGAATTGAATGACTAGATGACCCCTCCGTTGTGATAGAAACCCCTCAGGAGCATCTTGAGATCTAGCCACCTCAAATAAGTACCGAATCCATAGGCGAGATGGTTGGTCATGATCCCTTAACATGTACTTATTATCCGCACGAACAACTAAAAATTCAGCCAGCTAGTGCAAGTAACCGGCAAAGAATGCAAAGGTGAAATGGGATTGCACCTCAATGTTTGAACGTAACCTGACTATCTCCCCATGGAAACTTGTAAGTAAAAACTCAGCCCAATTATAACGTACCCCAGTCTCTAGAATCATGCGCATGATACACATAGGTTCCACCCCAAAAGTCTTTACTTGAGATAGGGATTTGGGAAATGCCAGTGCTCTGAACAAGGGATACAACTCATTAACTTCAGCTACTTTCGATTTTCCCTGCATGGGGAATCCCTTAGCGCCTTTAAGAACGCCCAACCAGTCCTCTAACTCACGCACAACATGGAGCTCTTTTTGTGCTCTGTCGAAAATCACTTTGGTCCCAGTTGCTGGTACACCAAAGAAGTCTAAGAAAAACTCCACCAACAAATGAAAAACCACTTTGACACCCTTGATGCGAATGGTATAGTAGGTGACATATTCTTCGAAAGAATCAACGATTCCAATCATCTCCGTCACAGAAACATCAGGGCTCAGAGCAGTAAACAAATCCATGAGGCCCGCATCACTCAAACAACTGATGATATGTGGTGGTGCCTTAGTATGTAACCATCAGTGTGCATCACTGATTTCCCCGAATTTACTAGACAAAGTGTTCTCAGTCCGCCCGGTTGTGATAGTGGCTCCACCAAGGGGGACGTCCACTGTACGCACAAGATAACACCATGGGATCAATATAACCAATGATGTAGCAGAACAAACAAACTAAGGTGTTGAAAATACCATTACTTACCGTCAGTCGATAGATTCAGATCGCTAGGAGCCAAATCGGCATCGCGTGGAAAAACTGGCCCATTATGAGACCAATCCCCATGCAGCCACCCCCTAGCCTCGCATTGTGCAAGTGCCCTCGAGTACCGTTTGTGAAAATGAACAATATCACCCTTAGTCTAGGCCAACACGGCACCACGGAGGGTGGGGCCCACCATGAAAGCCTCTAAGACGGTACGTGCCAAAGCGAGTCCATCGTCGCCTACGCACACTCCCTCTTTATTGAATTGAGGCCTACAAAGAGACAACAATCAAAATATAAACCACTACTAAGCAATAAGGTAAAAATGGTAAATTGAACAACCTCACCTTCCTACTCGGTACACCATGCTAAGATGGTTCTAGAACAAAGTATGCGCATGAGTAGCTAGGAATAGGGTGTTATTGATGTGGTGAAGGCCATCTGATAATAAGTCCCATACACGTGACAGTGGACGAGTAGATCTAGGTCCTCCAGAAGGACCATCCTCAATCATGAGCAGTCCCTCATCAATGTCAACCATGAAAGCTGTTACGCTATTTGAGGACCCCGGTAACATGGTCTCAAGCACGCTCCGTGCTAACTGTTCACTTAAGTGGGACCATATTACCATGCTAAATCTCTCTAGCATGAAGGGAAGAAACTTGCTAACACCCGTTCTGAACCATACCCCATTTTGATCAACGACCACATCAGGAGCAGGTTCATCAGAATCAATGGGCCCAAACCACGCCACAACCTCGACGAGCTCCATCACTAGGAGGAAAGGCTTGGAATTCCTGCAAGTGTTCGGAAACCATGGTAAATTAGCTATACAAGAAAATGAAATAATAAAATAAATTTTCACCCTGGCAGCCAACACTTAGAAAGAAACTGTTGTTCCCTTCACACCCAACATGCAGACCCTGCACACTACAAACCCTAGCGTGCAGACCCTGCACATCGAGCATATCCTGCACACTAGGAAAACATCGACACTATGGCAACCTTTACGCTATAGAAACCGTTACGCTACACAATGGGGCAAACCGATAGGAACAGTAGGAGAAAACACAAATTTTGACGAAGGGTCAGAGCCTACCTGCATGTCGATCTTGACCATGAGGGAATCCTTGGTCTAGGCAGACACTGGAGCATTTCTTCACTCTCTTTGGCGAAGGTCAAGCTAGGCTCCTTCCTCCCCTAGCCTTCTACTTGCTTTCCCTTACCCATTGTTGCATTCACGCTAAACCCTAGAACCTTGTGTTCACACCGAACCCTGCATGCTGGGGTTTCGTCCCTGCATGCTGTGTTCACGTCGAACCCTACACGCTGGGGTTTCGTCCCTGCATGCTACATTCATGCTAAACCCTGCACGTTGGGATCCAAACCTTACATGTTGAGTTCATGCTGAACCCTGAGCCAGAATCAAGACCGCAAAACACAGCTAATAGAACAAGAAATAATAATAATATAATAACCATGCAAGGGCACATTGAAAACTAGAGAAACTGTCTCACTAACTGACACCATAGAATGCTGTTGCAAGGAAATAAGTTCGATAATCGAGATACAGTGAGGTGGGCTTACGCTAGGGTTTTTCGCTGCATGCTAGATGATCTCACCTGCCGCGTCGTACCATGATCTTTTCCACCTAGGCTACCTCCCTCTATGGCTAGATCCTCGGCTCCTTGCAGTGCTGAATCAACTAGGTCCATGCTCACGCTATACGCTATTAGACAGGGGTCATGCTGACGTTGAGAGACTAGGTCCACGTTCAGGCTGCGATTCGGCTCAAGTTCACGCTGTCTCTATATTGACTTCGAAGTTTACGTTTGCCCACCATTTTATACACCTCCACGTGGCATACGCCGCCCCACGGAAATCGGCGCATGGGTAGTTTATTTGCAAAAATACATATAAATGAAGTAAACACAATAAACTCAATAAACATAAAAATTAACAAAAGTCCCAAATACATATAAATACATATGGGTAAAAGTAGAAGTAAGAAGACCTATATACTGGGCTAAATACTACACACATGCAATCTTCCCTTGCACAACAAACTTTGGTTACCCAAACTAAACACCTCGGTACATATTCATTGTCTGGCAATCTCACATTCAATAATGATTACAAATCATACAATCAACCAGATATCATAAACGAATAGTTATAAGCTCGGTAAGGCCATAAACTGCCACAATCGGCCCGGTAAGGCCCTAAATTGCCACCATTGGCCCGGTAAGGCCCTGAACTGCCATGTGTCCCGGTACAACGATAAAGTACCATCGCATACCTTAGTCCAATTTAGATGCATAAACGCATAAATTACTTACATCTGAAAATAACCAACCACCTGATTCACACTGCTCACTGTTTATTAGCAGGAGCAAATATCATGGACAGCAAGCAACTATTCTTACCACTATCTATCAATGGACCGCACAGAACGATCACACGAGAAATCAACATGGAGTCTATTGATTTAGGCTCAACAACAAAGAACATTTTTGTGGCATCAACTCAACAAATGCTAGATTGTTTTGAAATGATGACCAAGACTCTAGACCTAGAAACTGATAGCATCACCGAAGACCCCTTGGCCGAAGTCCCCATTACCGTGCCAGATGGCGAAGTTAAAATCCTGAAACTAAGTAAATTGTTAAGCCCGCAACTAGCCAATGATATAGCACAAGTGGTTAAAGACAAAATAAAAGCATTCTCTTGGTCTTACACTGACATGCCTGGGTTAGACCCTCGGATAGTCCAGCACAACATTATACTCGATCCAAAATTAAGACTAGTGAAACAAAAAGCACGTAAGGTTAAGCTTGAGGTAGCGTTGGCAGTCTGCAATGAAATCACCAAACTTTATCAGGCTAGTTTCATTCAGGCTATTGACTATGCTGACTGGGTATCCAACATGGTCATTGTCCCAAAGAAGAATGGAAGCATTCACCTATGCATTGACTTCCGGGACCTCAACGTTGCAACCATAAAAGATGATTTCCCCCTACCTAGCATTGATCAAGTAGTTGACTTGACTGTTGGGCATGCCTTGTTATCTTTTATGGATGGCTTTTCAGGATATAAACAGATTTGGATTAACCCTAAACATCAACTTAGGATGACCTTCATGACACCATGGGGTACTTTCTGCTACACGATGATGCCATTCGGTCTCAAGAATGCGGTGCTACATACCATATCTAGCTACAAATTTTATTTTCCAATCATATCTTCAACTCGCTCAATGACTATGTGGATGATATTGTGGTTAAATCAAAGACATCAGAACAACCCGTACATGATCTTGACTCGGTACTAAAACGTTGTTTAAAATATGAGCTCAGACTTAACCCAAAGAAATGTGTCTTTGGAGTCAAAACAGGCAAAATGCTTGGATTCATAGCCTCGAAAGCAGGGATACGAGTAGATCCTAATAAGGTCAAGGCCATAACAAACTTAAAACCACCTAGCAACCTTACCAAACTTTGCGGTCTACAAGGTAGATTACAATTCATTAGACGATTCATAGAGAAACTGATAGACAAGTTGAGTTCTATGCAGCATCTGTTGCGTAAGAATGTCCATTTTGAATTGACTCAGTAGTGTCAAGAAGCCTTCGACAACATTAAGACAGCACTGGCTCAGCTACCAATAGTCTATCCACCTCAGAAAAATAGACCATTCTATATCTACCTTGTAGCATCAGACTCGTCAATCACGTCCATGCTTTGCCAGAAACGAGATGATAGAACTGAAGTCCCTGTTTATTACTTAAGCCATGCATTAGTAGCCCATGAGAAGAAATATAACGAGGTGGAGAGGTCATGTTTAGCTCTTACCTTCTCCTTAAAGAAATGGCGACATTACCTCTTTCGTAACCAAGTCAATATAATCTGCAAGGATAATGTACTCAGAGCCATCACAGGAAAAATTTATGAGTCAAGTAGAATAGCTCGTTGGAAAGCCACGATAGCTAAGTTTGACCTACACTACATAGCACAATCATCAGTTAAAGGTCAAGCCATAGCAAATCAAATGACTGCATCACCAACGCATGATCAGGCAAAGATAGAGCTAGACTTCCTTGATGAAAATGTGAGTGCAATAGACATAGTACCCAATGACTATGATGTCATTTTGAACTTTGATGGAGCATCCACCTCTCGAGGGGGAAGTGCTACCACCTTCATCACTTATCCCTCTGGGGAGATCTGATCCTTTGCTTATCGTTTTAACTTTCACTGTACCAACAACGTAGCAGAGTACAAAGGTCTCCTTAGAGATCTCGTGGTAGCACTAGATTCAGACATCACACGACTGGTAGTCAGAGGTGACTCACAATTAGTTCTAAATCAAGTCACAGACATTTATGCGTGCAAAGCGCAACACCTACAACCATACTATGATTTGACTAAGCACTTACTGAAGCAATTTGAAAATATAGATGTGCAACATGTTTCGAGAAATGACAACACCATTGCAGATGCACTTTCCATGTTAGCCCTAAATATATCACCAAACATGTTCCACACGTTGCCTAGTTCTATAATCAGTTGTACTAAACCCATAACTGACACTCCCCATGAATTGCCGATTGCATCCATTAGTACAATGCAGGCCGTAGAATGGTACGATGACATAAAGAAGTATCTTTTACATGGTGAACTACCTCAACACCTGACGAAAACACAAAAGGACACAGTATGAGAACGTTCTCGACAGTATGCATTGGTAGGTGACATGTTGTGTCGTCGATCCTATAAAGGTATCTTGTTAACATGCATTAGTAGCACTATGCGGAGGGCATATAGCGCCCGAAGCAATGGCAACAAAAATAAGAGGTTTGGGCTACTATTGGCCACACATGGAGTGTGACTATGTCTCCAAGGTCAAAACGTGCGATACATGTCAAAAGCATGGTAATCTCATACATGTCCCACCCAATGAATTGCATACAACACAAATCACCTGGCCTTTCCAGAAGTGGGGGTTGGACATTATTGGATTGATAACTCCCCCTTCTTCTGCAGGACATAGCTTTATCATAACCGCGACAGAGTATTTTATGAAATGGGTAAAAGCTATTCCCCTCAGGAAGACCACATCCAAACACATATGCAACTTCATTCTAGAAAACATTGGGACCCGCTTTGGCATCCCAATGACCATCATTACTGATAATGGACCACAATTCAGCAATGTTGAAACAAAAACTTTCTATGATAGCCTAGGGATCAAACATTCATTTTCATCCCCTTACTACCCTTAGAGTAATGGACAAGCTGAAGCTATAAATAAGATCATCATCATAGTGCTCAAAAAGATGCTTACTCATAGCAAGAAAAGATGGCACGAATAGTTAGTATACGCACTATGGTCTTATCGCACTACGCATCGGACTTCCATAGGTAAAACGCCATATAGTCTTGTTTATGGTTCAGAAGTTGTTTTACCTTTGGAGTTGTAGGTACTTTCCTTAAGGATCACACTCTCCGGACTCCTTGATGAAGGTTAAAATAATGACTTGTGCATTGTTGACTTGGACTCGATGGAGGAGGAATGCACACGTGCGCTCGATCAGATCGAGTGGTATCAGAAACAACAACGATGACGCCATCAACATGACATTCACAAGCACCTGATCAAAGAAGGTGACCTCATACTTAAGGCGGTCCGTGAATGTGTGGACAAGTTTGCAGCCAACTGGGAAGGACCCTACTTGGTCACCAAAGCATACAACAATGGAGCATTTAAACTAGCTGACATGGAAGGAAATGAGCTTGCACATCTAATGAACCACTTGTACCTCAAACCATTTCACATCTAAACCTCTCAGGTATGCGCACATCCTAGAATCATGACGGTAAATTGATACCACAGAACGTCCTGGAATCATGACAGTAAACTGATACCACAGAATTTCCTGGAATCATGATGGTAAACTGATACCACAGCTGATACCACATAACATCCTGGAATCATGATGGTAAATTGATACCACAGAACGTCCTAGAATCATGACGGTAAACTGATACCGCAACATGTCCTGGAATCATGATGGTAAACTGATACCACAGAGTGTCCTGGAATCATGATGGTAAACTGATACCGCAGAGCATCCTGGAATCATGACAGTAAACTGATACCACAGAACATTCTGGAATCATGATGGTAAACTGATACCACAAAGTGTCTTGGAATCATGATGGTAAACTGATACAATAGAACATCCTAGAATCATGACGGTAAACTGATACCACAGAGCGTCCTGGAATCATGACGGTAAACTGATACCACAGAGCGTCCTGGAATCATGACGGTAAACTGATACCATAGAACGTCCTGGAATCATGATGGTAAACAAAGAGGGGCCAATGAAACACCAGAAAATTCTGAGCTTAGTACTTCTTCAACAAGAATCGAGCTAAAATCGTGATGCTTCCCACCATGACTAGAGCTTGATGGCCTCACGAACAGCTTCAAATGAAGTTGAACTGAGCAAGAAATGGTTTCCTGGGACCCACAGAAGACTACGACAACATCTGGCGTCGAACTCGGTAAAATTTTGAGCTTGAAATACTTGGTTTTCACTAGATATGCATCCTTTACGCCCAGCATGCACACCCAGCGTGCAGCACAACGTACATTAGTGGAAATCTTCCAAAACCATGTCAGGTCAAGTTCAATTGAGCTGAATATCTGTAGGCAGCATTCTTGTAACATCCAAGCCCAAATCCGAGGGGCGAATTGGATACTTCCTGTTGTAACAGTAGTTTGTAAAAATGAATTCTTTTGTTTTAGTCAAGTGTGTACATTGAGTTCACATGCCCAGCATGTACACGCTAGAGTGCAGCGGTACACATTGGCATGCAGCACGCTGCATAGTTGTAATATTCTTTGCACTCGGGCAACGCAGCCATCTGTCACCCGATCCAAAATTTCAGCATCCCACAACCAATCATCCCATTCTAGATCTGAATTTAATGCCCAAAAATGTACAAAAAACTAGATTTTTTACGAGGTTAGGGTTCGAAAATTAGCAGAATCTTGGCAAAAATTTGGACAACCCACACTGAGAACATCTACAACACCCATCTTGTACGCTAGACTTGGACCCTGCACGCTGAGCATACAGCCTCCACGCTGTGCCTACAGTCTGAACCAGCACACTATCACACCTCTGCATCCACTGGGGCTTTTCATCCACCTTGTGTCAAATTTACAACTACATCTAGACCGATGCCTTGTAATTTTCATTATGCAATAATATTGTTGTATTTTTGGCCAAGATTTGTTACAGTTTTCATTCATATTTCTTTATCTCTTATTTACATTCTTGCACACTGATTTACATTTTCATACCATTTACGTATAACCCAGCATATCGTATATTAGCATATGTTTGGGGAAATCCTTTTCTGATCCGCGTGCGGACCACCCAAGGTACTCTACCTTCGTCAATTCTAGATCGCCCTCAAGCGAAGGTAGGGTCTTCTATGCCTATCTGTAGATCTCTCGGTGTATATTTCATTCCAGCTACGCATCGACGATTTCAGACAGTACACCTTATGTAATTGATGAAACCTTTCCTTCTAGGACCATGATCATATATAAACTTGAAAGCCGAAAAAAGAAGTAGTTGGTCGACATCCAATAGATAAAGCTTTTCCATGAGCCCAAGCAAGCCAGTGCAACAAATACCTCAACGAATAAATAACCCTACTTAATTTTTCAATATCCTTCTTCTAAGTTAGTCATGGGGGAGATGACCATCCATGCTAATCACATACGTAGCTTCTCATTTTTTCTATTTTTTTATTTTACAGATTTTTATTTTAAACTTTTTCTTGTTTCTATTTTTGAATTTTTGTACTGATAGCTAAGACATGATTTCTTTTTCATAAAATAGGTAGTGAGTCCATGTCATCCACCCATCCACAAACTCTATGGTTTTCCTTGTTTTGGGAATTTGAGATCCCTTGCATTAAATAAAATTTTAATAAATTTATAACCTTGGTTATTTCTAGAATTAGGAAGGATTCAAAGGTTTACACATGGTGTGACTTCAAGGGAACTCAATACTCTTTGTACTCTTCCACTTACTTGGTGCATGTGTGTTTTTATGGATTTCTTACTATTCCATGTTGACCAATAACAAGAAGTTGAATAAGTCTTTGCATGGTGTGGTTCCCATCAAGGAGAAAAAGAGCAAAAAAAGTAAAAATAAAATAAAATAAAATAAAATATGATGTAAATTCAAAACACACTCCTTAGATAAATAAATGGGCTACAAGCACTAGTTATGGGACTAGAAAGACATGTTTAGGGTTTAGGATTTAGGAACTAGTGGTTTTTCTATGGAAGTACTTTTGTATCTCAGGGAGGTGGATTAGTCTTGAAATGATGATGTAAACTCACTAAAAGCAATTGGTTTTGGTCTAGATTAAGGATGAATCTTCTTAAATAATTTAAACATAAATCCACAAGGGACTTCTTCTGACCTCAATTCAGAACTCCATTTCACATCCTTCATCATCTAACCATGCTACCATAACTCACCTCACTACTGGTATCCATGTTCTTGATTCAGTATCTTTCTCTAACATACTTGAATTCTTTGGTAGAATCTTCTGAGTTTTGGTCCTTAACTTTCATCAACCATTAGTCACCTATGGGGCCCATAGACTCGTTAGGTTGAGGTTATGTAAGGGAAAACAGGGTAGGTGCCTATTATGGGAAGGACCCACTTGCATATCTCTTGGTTGGATTCATTAAGCACCTTATCCTTAGACATTATTGTAATCAAAATCTTTTGTATGTCCATCTTCTACATCCGACTATGTGCTCCTTTATATATTTTCTTTAATTCACATATTCTCCATCAAATTTTTGAATTTTTGAGCTTTTCAAGACCCTCTTCAATGATTCCATCATATTCTTGGATTTTATGGGACTCCATAAACCCCAAATTCATTCATAAATTCCTTGTATTTTTTTAAATATTTAAGTTTGAAAATTTTGTTTATGGACCTTGTAAATGGGGCATTATTGATGGAGCACATGCATATACAAGGCCCCATATACATAGACCCATCGGTAGAATGAAAAAATACTATAGATATGCATGATCCTCCTTAGAAATTTTCATATTTTCTCACAAATGCCAAGGGAGTTTTTGTAATTTTCAAAGCCTAGAAATTTACAAAGCCCATGACTTCCTAATTGTTTATCCAAATCACTTTGTTCTTTGACGCTATAGCTACTGAAGGTAAGCTCTTAGTCATGGGGGCCACAAATATGCCATTTTTGACAAAAACGTTTTCACCATTTTTCTAACTCCCATAAAGGTTTAACTAGGAAATCAACATTTAAACATCAAATTACAAAAGTTAAACTCTTCCAACAAGCTTCAGTGACACTTATAATATAAATTAATTCATGAAATAAGAATAAAATAATCAATCTACCATAGTCAAACCATAGCCAAGTGTAACTAATAAATGAGATAAGGTATCTAAATATTTTAAGTTACACATTATATCTACTAATCCATGAATGTGTTGTGACTGCAAATGGCATCAAAAGGCAAACACACACATAGGAAGGAGGATTGTCTCAACCAAGGGAGAAATAACCAAGAATGAGAAGGGGCCAAGAACAAGTCCAGGAAGAATCAATTGCAACCTATGCCATGAGACCTCTTAGGGAAGAGGTTGAAGTGGAGTTTATTTGTCAGACTCTAGAACAAGTAGCAACAACAGAACATGCCCACAAGAATGAGGCATTATCTTAATAAGTAAACCTAGAGGTGACCTTGATGGAGGCCTACCTAACTCAAATTAGATTAAGAGAGTTCTAAAAGATAATGCTCAGGAAGTTAAACTTTGGCTCTTTCTTGGAGCAAGCACCTAAGAAGGTATTGGACCAATTAAAGACCTCTTCCATGTGGCCAATTATAACTTCTAGCAAGTGGTATATGGGAGATATGTTTTTATTTTTAAACATCAGGTAGGCTAGTTCAATGGTCAAAATCAAAGATATTTCAACGTTCTACTTGGTGCAAGCCATTGTAGAGGCACTTGGGTTGCCAAAAATTGGGGCAAATCTCACCAAGATTCTAATGCAAGTGGCATCAAAAAGATATGGATTCAATGATGCTATGGTGTTGAATACAAGGAGTATGATGCACTCACACTAGCAGAAAGAATCCACTACAAGATTGTAGCCTTTCACCTAAATCCCATAGTGAGGCCCAACAAGATCACTACTTTTTCTACCTGTGCATGTGCTGCTCTAAGTGCGAGATTCTTGGTCAACCTTCCACAGCTAATCTATCTAGAGATAGAGAAGTGGATCAAGGAGAATGAATGTGGAAGGAAGGCACTTCCCCTTTTCATGCCTCTCCACTACACTAATGATGATGTTTGATGCATTCCAACCACTAGTTGGGTAGAGATGATGAAGGAAAAAATGCCTATAACAACCATCCAAGAACAAGAGTAGCAGCCACCACTTCCACCTGCCAGTCAAAAACTTATGTTAGACATCATTGCAACATCCCAATGGTTGCACAAATACCAAAAATGGCTCTTAAGTGAGCAAGAGTAATAAGTAGGCATGAGTGGTGAAGATCCATCCTTGTACTAG
Source organism: Gnetum montanum (assembly GCA_015680685.1). NCBI lineage: Eukaryota > Viridiplantae > Streptophyta > Gnetopsida > Gnetales > Gnetaceae > Gnetum > Gnetum montanum. The sequence goes on from MNCI01008454.1 coordinate 665,506, forward strand.
CCAATGATGAGTCACCTAAATGAGGTGGCCTAAATAGTTAGTATGATGGTAGGAGGTGGATCCATTTTCTTAACCCAATGAATGTAGTTATCTACGAGGTCAAATCCTAGTGATAGAGAGGTAATGGTATCTCTCTCAAAATAGTAGCAACTCCTAAATATTTCTATGAATGCCATGACCTTCTCAGTGTGCTTAGAGAAGGACAAGGAGGCAATAGTATTGGTGATGTAGCATTAGGAATGAGAAACAATAGCGGAGGTGGTTGTTGATAGAATTGCTGAAACACTCAATGCACCTAAAAAATTTGTACTAGACATCACTACACTTAAAGATGTGCAAATGTTTGCAAAGATCATAAGTAATAGATTAAGTACAACATAACATGAACAACTATTGGACTGATTGGTAGGAACTAGGCAACCACTTCTAAATGTTTTTGATCTTCTAGATAGTATAACTAAAACCTAGTTAGAGCTACTAGAGGCAAGGGGCAAGAACATTAATTTGGAAGGGCAACTCAAAACAACCAAGGAGCTAAATGAATGCTTAGCTACAAAATTTGTTGAATTAAGAACCCAAATTTGCATTTCTCAACCTAGCATTAACAAGAGATGAAGTTCTTGAATAGCTTCACACCAGGTTGAAAGGAGTTGGGGCTGTGATGAAGACAATGGTGTTTTATCGATCCTTAGTAGAGGCCACCCAGCATAAAATTCAAAAGGCCTTAGATTTGATCCACTAAGAGAATGTACAATTGACTATAAAAAATCATCTCTTGTAAAATGTTGATGAATATAAACAAAAATTAACTAATTTTATCCATCAACAATAGGCACAACTAGCTAGAGCAAACACAGATTTAAGAAGATTGGCAGCTAAGAATAGAAACCTCTCCATGGAGGAGGTTAGTGCCCTTTGCCAAAAGACTACAATAAATGTAGCCACCTGAAAATCAGAGGCTCTCAAATTTGAGAAAGTTAAGGATCACTACAAAGATCAATTTTGCCTCAAAAAGAAAGTAAATGAAAAACACATTCAAGTGGTGAAGGCAAAGGTAAACGAGATCCTCCAAAAACTTCAAAATGGACATGAATTATGGCAATCCATCATTGATGGGATTGATTAATAAAATAAAGCAAAAATTTACCTGAAGGAGTTGTAGATAGAGGAAATGACTAAATATACAAAGCTTGCCAATATCTAGTATGCAAACCTAGCTATGTTGACTACCAAACGACTACAATCAAAACTAGAAAAGAAAGTGGCTAGCTCATACTTATTGTACCATGCTGAGTTTAGGCATCACAAGGACACTAAGCAAAATCTTATGGTGGTAAATCCTAAGCTCAAGGTTCTCAACAGTAAATACACTGATCAAAGATCTACTTCCAAGAGCCTAGCCAAAAGAATGAATGACTGGCAAGAGTTTTAGAATGCAATAAAGGTGTTTGATGTCAAATGTAAATAATTCACTACCTAGTTTTTCATTTTCAAGGAGTTGTTCTCAATAATGTCTTTTCTGTGGGATATCCCCATTCTAGCCCACATTAGTAATGCTACATGAACTTTGAATGATCCCTGGAGTAAGGAGGAAAAGATGAAGGCATTACTAGATGCCTTTAATCTTCCATCAGAAGTAGCAGCCATAGCAGGACAACCGTAGCCACCTCAGCCACCGCGCACACCTAAAGTTAGCGAAGGTCCTTCAAAACCTTAGCAGTGTCCACCACCTGGGACTGTTTGATCTTTTCAACCACCTTCATGGCATCATAAGATGTGGTGTCCAATTTGAATAGTCAAATCATGGTGTTTAATTTTGTGTCATGAACACAACAAAGTTTTGTAATGATGTGTATCTATACACTTGGGCACTCAGTTTTGTTATGTCAAGAGTTAATTAATAATTCTATACCTTTTCAATATTGTAAAGGAACTTAAGAATCAGTTTTTATTTAGTCATGGGGGTATGATGAAGTGTCAAAGTGTCATGTCGATGGGTCCCCATTGATGTGGTGTTGCCCCATTAATAGAGCCACATTGATGTAGCATTTTTTGTATTTATGATGCCCTGTCAATGTAGCTCCACAATAAAGTCTATAAATATGTCCTCACTAGCTATGTTTATGGAATGTCTTATCATAGTTGTAGTAGAGATCTTGTAGTTGTGTCATTTGAGAGTTAGAATATTTTTCTGAATGCCTATACCAGGAGTCAAAAGGTATATGCATCCTTATTCAAGCACTATTGTACTTGAGCACACTAGTGTGAATGATAATAAAGATAAGCCTTTTGATCAAACATTGCAACACTTGGAATAGATTAATGATTTATTTCTGCATTTACTATTTTCATTAATGATGTAATTAATTAATATAAACTAAAATTTAATTAATTAATTAATTAAAATAAATATATTAAACACATAAGTACAACCACTTTGAGCATAACATACAATGCTTTGTAATCCCAACAACACCTAATGCATGGTAACCTAGTAGTGTTGTATGCATTCAAAATGTGTACGAAAAGTGGGACTAGATACTTATGTTAGGATAGTTAGTTATTAATTAGCAATTAGCTTAGGTAAATTGCTTCATAAATTTATTTTCAACTTGTTATTAATCATAGATGAATAAAATATGAAATAATAAAATCATGTGCCCCAATTATACTTAGCCATACAATTAAGCTTCACAAGTGTAGTTGGGAAGACAACAATCATCATGATTAGATTTCACCTTTTAGAACCAATGTACTTAGGAACTTAAGGTCTAAAAAATTTGACTAGATTACATATGAATGCTTATAATTTGTATGGTTGGGTGTAGGGTATACTTGCTACTCATCACCAATGAAGGACCCAACTCCTCTAATTCTTTGATGAATGGGCTGAACTTTGTGTAAATATTTAAAGAATTGGTAAATGTGTCTTTTCTTAGGATTGAAAGGTGCACCTTCATTCCTATTTGGAGCTCTAAAACTCCACACTTCCAAAGAATTGCTGAAATTAGAAAATGAAAGCATAGTTTCAAAGAATCATCATTATAGTGGTGAACTAAATAAGAGGTCAACAAATTTTTTTCCTCCCCAAACCTCAATGCTTTCATAACATGGAGTGCAAGGTTGAGCACATAAGTGATGTTCATGAAAGGTAGGACATTCATCACAATCATCTATGCCATCACACAGTGTTCAAGTTGAAGATTCACAAAATATAGCCTTGTGTTTGCAGCCATCTAGAATTAGACTCACTAATGAACTAGTAAAAGAAATTATATTTATTTTTTGTGCTTTCTTTTAGCCAAAATATTTTACCCCCACCCCCTCCTCTCTCTCTCTCTCTCTCT
>MNCI01008454.1:668922-754102 GCA_015680685.1 Gnetum montanum
TTGGTAGCTCAAACCACCCTTGCAACATGGTCATCATTGCCTTAACTCGTGTCTTCCAAACAAAAGAAACAAAATAGTGGTCCAAACGATCTACCTTGGTGAGGTGAAACTTGAGGTTCTTGTAAAATTCCAAATCCTCTTGGATAAACCAATTGATGGAGGATTTGATAAAAGCCTCATAGCCCATCATTTTAAGCTACTATCGCACTACCATGTCCATGTGATCAAACCACTCGAAGTAATCAATCTCATAGTGCCAACAAGTGATTTTCAAGCATTCACTCCTTGGTAGGTGTATTACACAACCAATGTATTTTTCATATTACAATTATTAGGGTTTTCCTTAGTAAACCCCATTCTTACCTTGGTATGCTTCTCAATGCTTGATTCTTTGACCATCTTATAATGGAGAAAGTTATCCACTAGAAGAAAAGCAAGATTAACATTTCATCCCTAATTTGCAAAAATTGGTTACGACAGGTAAATTGGGCTTACCATCCTAGAAGAATGGTGAGGATTGAGCAATGAGATTGACATGGATGTAGAAACCCCACTCCTTGTCGTGGTCCTTGCTATGGTTTTTATTAAAAAAAATGAAGGCCATGTACAATGCAAATGGAGGCCCTAATCTACACTAGTATAGGGGTTTGTGTAATAATGGACATCCAACCTCATGAGGTGGTGGATTTTATAATAAAGCCATCATATTACTATTACTTTTTATTTTTTCCAAATTTGGCTATATCGATATTCATCGCAACCTCGATGTGGATCATAATCTTTTGGGTTGAATTTCATGGATTAATCAATACATATCAGTATATAAAATATTTATACCTTTGATATATTAATTTATATCACAATCACAATGATAACACTTGAGACACTTGGAAAATTTTAGACTTATCAATTGCCATCAATTTGAGAGAGATGAATCAATATGTTTGACGAACATATCGAATATATCGAAGCTGCATTGTTTAGATGCAAAATATTTCATTGAATTTTTCTTTCCTTGATTCATATCTATTCAATCTATATGAATTGATATCTTCTATATTTCAAATTTCGATTTAAGTTAATTAAATTGATAGTTAAGTTGATAACCTAAATTTTATCTTTCACTTTATCGAACCATATCGCTAGAATAAGTATATCTTGTTTTTTCTTTTAATGAGACATCGATCCCTCTATGTGTCACAATATGACCAATTCCAAGGGCTTTAAGTTTCTATCACTAACTTCTATAGACATCAATGCCTCAATATCCCTTAATAGAATAACTTATCCAAATCATGAAATGCAATACCAATCGATATCAATGTAATGGTTTTATTCACTTAATAATGTACATAATTTTATACTTTTTTTTACTCGAGATTAATTCTCATTATTTGGGTAGGAGTCTACATATAACTATTTTAGGAAGGTCATTCCTAGGATTAAATGGGCTAAAACATCACCTCATAAGGTTTACTTCATTTTGTGCAAGAATGTCTTACAAACTCAAGGTTTTCACCTTTCCTATGTTCTAAGGATCCAAGATGCATTTCTTGCATCAAATTCATTCCTTAACTTTCTCCTGGATAAACTTCCATATTGATTATATCCTACTTTCCTATCCATTTAAAGTTGGTCATCTTCACCCCCTCCCCCCTCCTCTAATTAAACTAGGACATACCTAGGTTAATTAGTAAAAATTTAATAAATAATTGAAAAATGGCCTAACCAAGTGGATATACTAAAAAGCAAAAATTGTCATGGATTTTATAAATTTTCTATTATGTATAATGCACTAGTAGCCTTGGGCCTTGCAAATGTTAGGATCCAAAATGGTCCACCATAGTAGGGATCTCAACCACTAACATCTATGGAGGGCATAATGAGAAACACATGTAAGACCCTAGTACTAAAAGTACCACTAAACATAATAGATGGTAGCTCAAAAAGAAAGAGATGGAAGAGAATCACAAAGAAGGAAGCAAATATAATACTAGAGAAAGTAAGTATGAAACATTATTACTCCATCCTTAGACACTCTACTTATGAAAAGAATTTCTTGAGAGATGCTAGAAAGTGTAAGCCATGAGCATCACTCCAATCGTAAGGTTCTTGTCGAAGTGTAGCCCTGCTCATGACTGAAGGTTCTTATGGGATCTTTTTACTCATATTGGCTTTTTTTACAATCAAATAAGGCTTTCTTCAATCATGAGATTCTTGTGGGGGAAAGAGTTCTCTTTAAATGTGTTTGATGGTGGTTGACTTGATTACTAATGAAATTTCTCATGGTAAAGGCACCTTTATGGATAGTTCTAATATGGCAAGCTCTTTTCTCCTTATTGACTTATTAGGAAGCTAGTCACTATAACCATTCATAAATGCTCCATATCCAAAATTGGTTATTATTTCTATAATTGATGAAGCTTAGAAATTTAAAGAATATTGTAAGGAAAAAGATAATAATTAATTAACATAATTTATTAGTTTATTAATCTAAGGCTTACCCTTAGATGGATTTGGGTTTAAACAAACCTATCTCAAGGTAGGGGGAGTTGTCCTTCTCCCTTGCATTCCAAACATGATGCTAATGAATTCTTTAAAGTTCCAAATAATAATAGAATTTTCTATTGTCCTCCACATTTTTCAAGGCAAAATTTGTAGACTAAAATACTTTATTTATTATATTACAATATGACATAAGGTGCTTGCTAAACATTAATACCCATGGCTTGGACTTCTAGTTGACTTTTTTTATTTCCTTCATCATCTTGAGGATAAGCTGGTTCACTTAGCTCTAGTAGTTCATCCTCTCCCAGTTCTTCAATGTGATGTTGATGATATAACTTAAGTCTTTGGCCATTGACTACGAATGTAGTTGATGAATCATCAATTGGTGAAATTAAAACACTTCCATTATTATGGGATTGTACCACTATATAAGGGCCTTCCCACCAAGTTGTTAACTTACCTGGAAATTTATGTAATCTCATATTATACAAAAGAACTTTATCACCTATTGAAAAACATTTCTTAAAAATGTTCTTATTGTGTAGGCTCTTCATATTTTTTTAATTATTTTTTTTTACTTATCAAGAGCATTCAATCTCATTTCATCAAGTTTATTTATTTGAATCATTCTAAAGTCTTGATTTGTTTCATCATCAAAATTAAATTGTTGTGCTAATCATAAAGATTGGTATTTGATTTCTACAGGCAACAAACATTGTTTGCCATAAATCAATTTATATGGTGAGTAAACTAAACTTGGTTTATATGTTCTATAAGCCCAAAGTGCATCTTGTAATTTTTAGACCAATCTTTCTTTTTAGCACATACGATTATTGTTAATATCTTTGAAATGATTCTATTTGCATTTTCTACTTAACCATTTGTTTAAAAATGATATGAATTATTTATCTTATGTTGAATTCCACAAGACTTAAGGAATTTTTCTATTATTCTATTTACAAAATGGGTTCCTTAATTACCTATGATCACCCAATGAGTTTCAATTTGTGTTAAAATATTTTTTATTAAGAAAAGTTACCACTAATTTAACATCATTTGTTGGGATGGATTTATCTTCTACACACTTAGTAACATAGTCTATATAAACCAAAATGTATTGACATCCATTAGATGGTTGAAATGATCCTAAAAAGTCTATACCCAACATATCAAATGGTTCAGTTATTAAAATTGGGTTTAGCAACATTTTTTGTCTTTTAGTTATGGTCCCTATTTATTCGCATTTGTCACATTCTTGTACATATTTATATGCATCTAGAAATCGTGAAGGTCAATAAAATCCACTTTGCTACTATCAAAATGTCCATCTCCAAGGTCATCATGACACATATATAAAATTTCTTGTTGTTCATCCTTAGCCACACATCTTCTTGCTACATTATCTTTACCTATTCCATAAAGGTATGATTCATTCCAAATGTATTTTCTTAAGAAAGATTTATTTTCCTCTTTAATTCATTGGATGGAGGTTTTCATAATGATAAGTTAGTTTGCTATATCAACAAACCAAGGATTATTCTTTATGGAAAAGAGTTGTTCATCAAGGAATTCATCATGAAATACTCCTTTTGTCCTATTTTCATCCCTTTTTTTCAATCTAGAAACATTGTCTACCACAACATTTTTTCTACCCTTTTTATCTAAAATGTTAAGGTCAAATTATTGGAGTAATAGCTAACATCTCTTTGTTCTAGCCTTTTCTATTTTTTAGTAGCTAAAAATTTAATGGCTAAATGATCAGTGTAAACTTTGGTTTTATATCCTATTGAATAATTTCTAAATTTATCCAAAGCATATACAATGGGCAAGAGTTATTTTCCCATAGTGGTATAACTTACTTAGACTTGAACTCACCTTTTACACACATAATAGATGGCTCATGGCTTATTATCTATATATTTGTCTAAGACTACCCCTTCAATGATGTCACTAGCATAACACATCAAATCAAATGGAAAATTGCAATTAGGTGGATTAAGTATAGGGGTAGTGATTACTCTTTTCTTTAATTCTAAAAATGTTTCTTGACAATCATCAATCCATACAAAAGGAACATCCTTTTCTAGGAGCATGTAAAGTGGTGTAGGAATTTTTGAGAAATATTTAATAAATCGCCTATAATATTTAGCATTTCATAGAAAAAATTGAAGAGTCTTTAAGTTGGTTGGAGCTAGGAGTGTACTTATTACTTTTACTTTTTCCTCACCCATTCTTAGCCTATCCTTGGAAATAACATGTCCTAATACCATACCACTTGTAACCATTAGATGACTCTTTTCTTAACTCAATTTTATATTTTTATCAATACACCTATCTAAAACACATTCTAAATGTTGTAATGTTTATTCATAAGTATCCCCATACATAAAAAATTCATCCATAAATACTTACACATAATCTTCTAACATATCAAAGAATATTGATATCATGGCTCTTTAGAAGGTAGCAAGGGTGTTACAAATGCTGAAAGGCATCTATTTGTAAGTAAAATTTCTATATGGAGATGTAAAATTTATTTTATGTTGGTTCTTAGGTGTAATTGGTACTTGATTATAAGCACTAAACCCATCCAAATAATAATAATACTTATGCCTTTCTAAATTCTCCAAAATTTGGTCTATGTAAGGTAAAGGAAAATAATCTTTCTTTGTGTTTTAATTGAGCTTCCTATAATCTATACAAACTCTTCATTTTCCATCCTTTTTAGAAACTACAGTAATAGGACTTACACATTTCTTGTCAACTATTGGATAAATAATTCCTTACTTTCAAAGTTTTGAAATTTCATTCTCAACAATTTGTTTTAAAGCTAGATTAATTCATCTAGGGGGAATACTTACCAATTTCACATTGTCTTCTAGATGGATGTGATGTTGGTAGATGTTGGATGAGATTCCCTAATGAAGGTTCTCATAACTCCATGTAAATGCCTGAGACTTTCTATATAAAACTTCTAACAATTTTTCTTCTTTCTCATTAGAATGTTAAGAATTTATTATTAACAGTTTATTATCATCAAGGAAAATGTCCTTAAGAGTACTAGGTAAATCTCTAAGATTCAAAGAATCATTATTTGATGGTTGAATTTTTTCCCCAATATTTTCCAATCCCAAATTCAAAATTTGGTTAGGAAGATGTTGTTATTTTCTAGAGTGATCTAAAAGGTCCTTCCTTAAAATTATTTAATACTAATGTTTCCCTATCTTGTGCCATTGTTGAAGTTGGTATTGTGTAGAGTACTCTTGCTTCTTTTAAACCTTGATTCAATTGATCCTATTTTGTTTTATCATATATGCTAAGCATAAAAGTAATATTAGAAAAAGATAAATCAAGTTTCCCTAATCTATAATTGATTACTGCATCAGTTGCTACTAACCAAGGTCTAACTAGTATGATGGGAAAATGATATGGATCTTTTACTTCCAAAACTACAAAATCAATGGGATATTTTCCCCTTTTAACCTCTACTATTAAATCTTCCATTACTCCTATAGGTTTTACATTGGAACCATTAGCCAAAGATATTATCATGTTTAACTTTCTTATATAGTCTAAATCAAGTGACCTAGCCATTTCAAGTGGCATGATATAGATACTAGCTTCTAGATTTAATAGGACATTCTCAATAGTCTACCCATTTATCTTAATTGGAATTGTAGGAGCCCCTTGATCTTGGTATTTTGGAACTTCATGGCTTTTATTAAGTTAAGATATATTATCAACCAAATAAACTTTCCTAGGAATCTTTTCTTTTCTTTTCTTTGTGCATAGTTCCCTTAGGTATTTAGCATAGAGAGGTGTGTTCTTTACAACTTGTTCTAAAGGGATATGTAAATATAACTCACTAAACAATTTTTCTATATGGGCTTTGTTTGTAAAGTCCTCTTGCAATCTTTTAAGACAAGGAGGTAAAGTTCTTTATCTAGGCAAATGAGAAGAGGTTAATTATTGTTCTCTTTTCTTTATTAACTAATTGTTTTCCTTCTCATTTAATACTTGTAGCTGAACTATTTCTTGTATCTCAAATTTTTGAAATCTAACCTTCTTTTGGGGTTTAGGCTCAATGGTCTTTCCACTCCTAGTAGTGATGAAATGCACTTGTTTCTTACCCTTCTGTTGAGATGTAGGATTTGGCTTAGGTTGAAAAGATAATTTATTCATTGTTAGGTCTTGAAACCTTCTCCTTGCTTCATTCATGAATTGCTTACTATATTCAATGAAGGAAGTAACACTTTGAATGAGGTTATCCAAATTTTTATTAGTTGGGCTCTTAATAGGTCTAAAATTATTTTGAGGATATTTTTGTTGAAAAGGTGATCTTTTTTGGAGAGTTGTTGTTCATTGGCCTCTATATTATGGAAAAGCCTTCACCGATTCTTACACTTCCTCATGACAAGATAATAAGGCTAGACAAGTGGTGTAATCATGTTACAAGATATCACAAAGACTACATACTTCACTTTGAACAACATGATCTTGTTTCTTTATTAACCATGCCAACTTTTCCACCTTTTTATTTAATTATTTAGTTTTTTTGGTCATGCTTTTCACGATGTTGGGTTTTGACCATCTCTTGTTCTAATCTACCATTGAATCTATTATCCACCAACCATCCTCCTATGTTACATTCAATATATTTGCATCACATGCAAAGTCAATATTTTTTCTACAATATGGTAATAGACCTTCTACAAATATTGGAATAAGTTAATGGGTTGGAAATCCATGGTTGGGATTTTTTAAATACAACCCCTTAAACCTATCAAAAGTACTCTCATAATCCTCATCTTCTTGTTGCATAAAACTCATTAGTTGCTTCCTTAATGAATACATCCTATCATTAAATAGAAATATTTAGAGAAAGGCAACAGTGAATTCATCCCATAAACTAATTTGTGTTGTAAGGATTTCTAGCCAAAAATCAGCTTTACCTTTCAAGGTTGATTAAAAAGTAATCATTTTAGTTCTATCCCCACTTTGAGGTGCCAACATTGCTAATGTGATTTCAAATTCTCTTATGTGAGTAACTAGATATTCATAATTTATTCCCCTAAAAGTAGGTGATAAGTGAATGTATTTGACCTCCACATCTCTTCCTTGTGGAAAAACTAATAGCCCTTGAGTTATGATTGATTTCCTTTGATTTGATAAATCCCCAAGAATTTGTCCTTGGTAGGCCTATCCAATCGAAATATTAGAACCTATACTACCAAAGGAAAAAGGAATTGAACCAAAAGAAAGTGAAGTAGGTATATGGTGTTAAGGAGATCCAATTATAAAAGTGGAAGTTACTATTGGAGTTACAATTGAACTTGGTATGGAAACAAAGGGTACTAATGTAATTGGAATTTCCAAATTTAATGTATTTACAATTTGGATGATTCCTTCCATCATGGTTACATTACTTAATATTTGGCTAAAACTTAGATTTTGGCAACCTTCCACCATTATTGAACTCATATTTTGCATTGTAATAGTTGAAATATTAATAGAGGATTAAAAGATATGGAAAAATTAGATTGTATCATTTCCCTTTTTGTTACAATGGTGCTCTTCAAAAGAGGAAAAATGGATTGGATTTGGTTGCCTTTTTTTCTCTTGATTTTGTCTTAAATTAATTCATGTATGTTTATAAAGGCTAATGGTATTCCTAGGAGGTTGAATTTGTGTTGGGTTTTTAGGTTTCTTTGTTGGTTTCATTTAACAATCACATTCCTCTTTAGCACATTCATGGATAAGCAATCCTAAGACCCTATAAATTGATTTAATTACCATTGAAATTGTTGCCTTAATTGCAAATTTCTTAACAATTTCTATATGTTGGGCAATAAGAGGGGCTGATTCTTGGAATTTTACTTTTTCCTTATTTTTAAATTTTTTAATAAATAAAAATAATTAAAAGAAACCATTTCTAAAACTACTCAACAAAAGAAAAGAAAAGAAAAGATAAAAATAAAGCGTGCCTGTTGAGAAGTGCTAAATATATAAAATAAATCTAAAAATGTATAGAATCTTTGATGATGATTAACACTGCCAACCTTCCTGGCAATGACACCAAATTAACAAGCTATCTAAAGTTTGATACTGAATTACCTTTGTAGTTATCTTCATTGTAAAATTGTCACCTTATTTGTGACTAATACGCAAGTCGTATCCATGGAGGAATGGTTACAAAGTCAAAAATATCATCAAGACAATAAACAATTAGATTCAAATTTAATTAAAGACTCCACAATTATGACTATCACTCATAAACAATAAAAATTTCTCATCCTAACTTTTAATTTTAGGTTCAAAGATGGAAACAATTAATTTAACCAAATTAAAAGTATATAAATTTATCATAAATATCAAAAGATTACAAAGGAGACATCACCTAATTTGTAACTCTACTTTACTTCCTTCACAATGTAGCAACTTCATAGCCTCAACAAACATCAAATGGTTGTTCATTGCCACAAGATTTCAATAATCTTCCTTAACAACTTTTAATACAAGTAAAGAAGGATTCACTTTGATGTGGGTTCTTTCTTGAGTTTGGCCTCCCCCCCATTCATAGATGAGTTTCTTATTTATATTGAAGAGTATTTAACAAGAATTAGAAAATTCATCATTTTTTAAATCGATTAGTATCGAAGAATTTGATAACAATCAATTGTAGAGTTGTCAAACTATATTACAATTTCTGGCATCTTTGATACTTGATTTAGATTGCCCAGTCACTCAAATCAATATCTTGATTTCTTTGCAAGATGCTTTCTCCCCAGAAATCATCATTATCAATCCATATCATAACTACTATGGAGATCGATATAATTGGCATTGATTTCTACTACTCCCACAATTTCCTGCATAGAACTTTAGAAAGAAATTAATACTTATTGATATCTACCACAAAAATTGATGATCTTTAATAAAGTAAAATAGTAAAATAAAAATAAAAGCATAAACTTATAAGTTTAAAAAATTGGGGTAATAAGGGGTTCAACATATCACCCTTTGAACTTGGAGATATTATACATATCTAGCCATTTAATCTTGCTATCCTTTTGATGTCTAGTAAGAATTTTGACTACTTCTAAAACATTGAACATGTTTATAGTATTTAGTAATTGTTCATCATTATCATCACATCCACGGTGACCCCTATTATGATCATGCCCCTTATGGTGACTTTTGCTATGCCTCCTTTCGTGGTGATGTTATTGCTCCTCTCTTAGTTAGCTCCCATATTGATTCCTATCATTATGATGGGATCTTAGATCATCTTCATCTCGATCCCAATAATCCTATCTTCATCTTTGTCATTGATCCTCCTATTAGAATTTGATGATGAAGAGGATGAAGAAGATGGAGAACTAGGAGAACAATGCCTTCTAGTCCTTTTCTTTTGATCCTTTTATTAATCCTTCTTTTGATCCTTCTCCTTTTCATCCTCGTTCTTAGATAAATGACAAGAAGACTTGTCTTTTAAGGCTCCTTGACCTTTGAACCCTATTTTTCCTTTATTAAGATTCTCCAATGTTGATTGCAAATATTGGTGAAAGGTGTCCTCCTCAAAGAAATGAGGAGAATATGTATATTAAAAGTGACTAGAAAAAAAAATCTTTGCCTTCTTTATGAAATTGTAGGAATAATGATGTCAAGATTTTTTTTGTCCTTGGATGCATCATAGTAGGCCTCCATACATTTATATTTCTTTAGCTAAGATATTGTATGCTATTATTCCCTAGAGACTTGCTTCGTGCTTTCATACTCAAGCCCTCATCAGCATGGCAGGAACAGATCGATCAGGAGGTAACACAATGCTACCATCCATATCTCTCCAACCTAATTGTTCATCTTGATGAAGAATGAAGGTGAAGTCTAGATAATAGGGATCCAAATGGGTGCAAATGACTTTCAACTATTGAGACTTCTCACCAGTAGTCATATGTGTCCTTTCTTATTCTCTTTCTTGTTACCTATTAGACTTATGCCCATGTAGTGGAGATTCATTCTTGTGAGCTAAAGCCATTTCAGTGATGTATCATAAGTATGCCTTAGAATGATATTATTAGTATTATTATTATTATGGATGAGAGATAGTTCATTATGTTCTCTGACAATGCTTGTATATGAATTCACTAGTTAATAATATTTAGCATAATTAGCTAAACTAAGTTCTCAATAATGACACCAATGATGAGTGGAAAGTATCTCCTATGCCTAATCATAAAAATCATAAGTGTTCACTAGTTATCTGGTCAAATTTCATAGACTTAGTTACCTAAGTGGCCCATATTCTTGAGTAGTGAATCATGTGGTTGCAAAATCGTTGTATTCTTAATCCACACTTGTGTTTATCTGTGTGTATGATTAGGTGTGGTTACGGCATAAGATGTATATGTTTGTAATTATTTTTTAAAATATATTTTCTCCTAATGACTAGATGATTAAGTAAAGGTTGAATAATTAATTATCTAACTAATCAACTAGTTTATTAACAAACTACCCTAACATGCTGTATCCATTTCCAACTATCGTACACATCCCGAACTAGAATTAACACTACTAGGTTACTAAGTGGCTATTACTAGGTGTACCAAATATACACTTTTGGGATGACCAAACATTAATAAGTATCATGATGTAGTCTATCTAAGTTAAATTATTATTTTTTCTGAAATTCATTAAGTATTCAACATTTTCCTTAAAATAAATATTAGCTATCATAAGATTAAATGCTTATGCAAACATTTTTTAGAGGAAAAAGAAAAATCCAATTCTATAATAGTCAAGGCACTTCTAAAAAGTAAATATAGATTCAAAGAGAAATATATAAGGACTAGAAGACCCAAAGGAAGAGGTGGAGAAACCATCAACTAGTCCAAATACTAAAGCCAAATGAAAAGAAACTAAAGGCTTAGAAACAAGATTCAACCTAGAAAAAAGTATTAAAGTGAAAAAAATTATACAATCCCAACAAATTACTTGAGAAAAAAAATAAAATAGATCAAAAGTCCCTACAAATAAACAAAAGAAACTAAGATGGACCTAGGTTCACAGCAAAAGACACTAGTTCATTATCTACTCTATTCAATCTCTATTTGTTGCCCTTGTTTATTATTTCTTAAGGGAGTCCAACTATTAATGTAGTTTTCTATGAGCAAGTTACATTGTCTTCAGCATTCCTATAATCCAAGTAGGGATCGAAAACTACTACTTCCTTTGTTAAGTCTTATGTTGAACTTGCTCTTTTATATAAATAAATCCAAGGAGAAGATTAAGTAGGATCCAATCTCTTCTCACTAACTTCACTATTTTGAAAACATTTTAAAGCCCCACCAGTACACAGCAGTGCTACTTGGGTAGTGGTGGGACTGTAATATTCATATAAATTTATATTTTAGAAACAAGTTTGCAAATACTAATAAAAAGCATGATGTCAACACTTCCCATGCTCTCATGGGACCATGATTATTAACGTCTCTACTTAAAAAAAGAAAAAAAAAAGATATAGACATTGAAACTGCTAGCAACAATTTTTGCAATAGGATGAAAGATTGTGTTGATCAAGAAAGAGGCTATATATTATATTAAAGAGTTATAAGGCAACTTATTAGTTTTCTTCACCAATGTGTTTTCAAATGGATCGTTTTTTTAAAAGGTAACTTAGCTTTTTGTAAGAATAGGACATGGGGTTGTTATGGGTACAAAATAATAGTAACAATAATAATCATAATAATACTATGTTTTATTCACCCGAGTGATAACTCGGTGGCCAAACCAAAGTTGACATGGTTTATTATACATATGAATTACAGTAATGTTTTACCAAACAAAACAACATTCCCTATGAATATTCATAGTTCTTATGAATAACCATTGATGCCACGTGACGGAAAACATTAAAATAGGGAGACTTTCATACTTCTAAAATTATTTCTTTGCAACTGAAGAAAGTTCACAATATTGCTTATCGAGATTGGCCCGCATTGCTGGAATTTGTCTACGCTTCAAAAGCATAACAAAATCATTCATTCAAGTTAGTTCTACCTCTCACACCTGCTATTAACCTCCCAATAACCACTAAGAATCATGCAAGGAGCAGTGATAGTGAACGTTATTGTCAGAGATTGCTAAATTGGTATTTCAGAATCTTCCACCGATCTCAATCAATAACAGCATGCATGCCTCAGTCTAAGTTTAGACCAAGATTCATGCTTAGGCAGCCTTGAAACCTGCATTGTCCAGTGTAGCAACCGCTAGCAATTAAGGAAAAAAGAACTGGCACAGTATCCCAACAGGGATTTTAGAAAACAAAAAAGTGCCTGCGTTAACTATTTGTGATTCTCTAGCATTATGAATGCTGAAGCAAAGTAAAAGGCTGGCCTAGCTAGGTTTGCACAGGATGCCAAGGCTGAATCAACAGAAATTGAAAAGACAATTGCTAGAATTGCAACGTAAACTTTTACCTAATACAAGTATTGTCCTTATAAATTTGTTTTTTGCATCTCTTGGAGTAATTTAAGTTTAATTTCTGAATTCAAAACCTTTTCTTGTGTTTAGGTTTAATGCAATAGTTAATACCAATACATCCAAAGCTGATAATAGCTTGGAACCTAGGCTTGCATAAGCGGTTCCATCATCTTGCTTTTTTAAGGTTTTTTTCTTTTCCCTAAATTTATTACTCAGTGGAATCATCATCCAACCTATCACCTAATTCTTAAAGGCTTGGCATGGCTCTACAACTGTTCGAGGAGTAACGCAAGTCTCGTGCTGGTAGGTAAATTTCTTATATTTTTTATTTCTGTGAATCTGACTATCAAGTTTACTCTTACATTTTTGATTTCTGTGCATCTGACCATCAAGTTATTTAGAGAGGGCATAAGGAAAATGTTTGACTGGGATTGAGGTAATTCATGAACTTTAATGAGAATAGAATGAGCGCATAGGTTAATTTTGATGGAATTAAATGATTTATGAACTTTATTCTACTTATGAATTAAAGCAAAATACGAAGCTTTGACTTTATTGATTTAGGTGTCATACATTTTTTATGATAATTTGTTTGATGACAAATCAATAGACGTGTTTAAGAGGATTTAGTTCCAGTGCTGTCAGAAGATTATATTTTGTGCATAAAGTCCTTTGACATTAAAATACCGTATACTTTGCAACATCTGTGTCATCATATTGTCCTGCATTCTTATTCATCCAGCAATTTCCCTACGATTTTCATTTGTTAACATAATATTTAAAGTGAAGCATCATCATCCTACCCTTCTTCAACCGTATGGTTATGTGAATTCTTTTCAGCCATTCACTTTCATTAAGAGCCAAATAAGCATGAATGCCCAAATTTTGGATGTCTTTATTTATGCTTGCAAGTCATGTATTGTTGTTAGGTTAACCTCTTTGCCCTTGTCTTTAACAAAGTGATTTCTTTTGAAACATACATTATTTAGTCTTCTTATCAAATGATCAAACTGTCTAACTTTCCTAGATTTTCTTATCTATAGGTGCTACTGTTAAACTTCTTTTATTTGCTAATATAATATTTAAAGTCAATATAAAAAATATTATTTAATGAAGCTATAGTTGTATCCAAGGAATACATCATAAATGGTAGGATTTTTTTTTAAAAAAAAATTGGTCTTCTTTTAGTTTGTTTTATATCTCACATTTACTTTCTATTTCATTTTTGTATCCTCTGTAATTCCACATATAGCCATACACTTCCAATTACTACTTTACATAGTTTTTTGTTTATAAAATATGAACAAGAAAGTGATATCTTGCAAATGGCTTATCTATGATCTTACAGCTAATGTGAAGCAGTTTTGTCAAGACTTTGGTTTTAGATGTTTAGCTTATTCCCCTAAGACAGTTGTAAAATAGGCTATGCAAATAAATTGATTCCAGGAATACCTTTCTTTCCAATTTAGTCCACCATGTGAACGTTATGCCCTACCATGATGGAAAGATTCCTGTTACCATTTAACATGGAAACCCATGAACATTTATGTTTACTCTCTGATTGCTTGGTCATTACCTTGGTAGGTGAATTCATTTTTTTGTTTGAGACCATGTAGAACTTGCCAATTATATAGGTCATCTGGACTACCAAAGCCATATCATTACTAATGCTATATGACATAAATTTAGTATGCACATTGGGATCCCATCCTCTTCTATTCAAATTCAAATGCTTATGGATCTCTTTTGAAACGGAATACTAATAATTATATTGATTATTAATAGAATCTTCCTTTTATCTATTCTTTTAAAAAGAGAATAATTGAAAACCCCTTTTGATCTATCAAACAAGATTTTGTTTCATTGGTTCTCTATGTCAAAAATATTCTATACCTTAGCAGAAGCCAGGATGCAAGATACACACCCTATAAAACAAGTCACATGTTGATGCATGATGTCTTTTCATGGTTTTAATCATGGGGCATGATACTAATTTGATTTAATACTTTGAAGTGTACATGGTGATTTTTGATATTTTCAAGTCTGCAAATCTTTTGTGGATCTTTTAGCACAAGTCAATGTGCTTTTAGGTTTCTTAGAACTTGTTAATTATACATGTTTGTTGTATGGTTGTTTTTCTTGTGTATGGAAACAACCAACAGTTAAACTCATATACAAAGTCTATATCATATTGTAAATATCTACTAACTACATCTTGAAGTTTGCTATGATAAAATTTCAAATCCATCAATATGGGTCAGGTTAATATTTAGTATTATATGATATGTTTATGGTATTTACAACTATCCATGTATAGCTTGCACGAGGATAACAAGCTATACCTTATTGATGAGTCTTGATACTGGACCTGTTATCGAACCCCTAATATCAGGTACAAGATATCAAGTTTGATGAGTCCTGATATCGGACCCCCGATATTGAGTACCTGATATCGTAGCCTAGATTCAATATCGAATACATGATATCGTGACTCCTATGTGAGCCTATAAATACACATTTGGGCACACAGGAAGAGTCAATTAGAGTAAGTAGATCATAGAAATAGATTCTTTTTGTTCATTTTTTCCTCTCAACTCCCTCTCCCAGTGCATGCCTGCAGTGTAATGATTGAAATTGTACGGCACCTTTATTCGAGTGTGACGTACTTGGACACGCACATGACCAGCAATAAAGATCGAGATTACTTCATCATTGTAGCATCCACTTAACTCTTAATTGATTTAATTGTTATTTACTATTTTCGTTAGTTAATAATTACTTTCTTAAAATTTACATTTCATGCTGTTAATACAGAATGAGTACAACTTAATCACAAGCATTTAAGTGTGACTGCTTGGTATCCTAGTAGCGTACCTAGGACATGCGCTTGGTAATCCTAGCAGTACACAAGGTCCAAGATGTGTACGGATGATTAAGGGACGGATGCTCATTACACTTAGGCTAGCTTAGACTCTCTTCACCCTTTCCCTATTAGCTTAAACAAACTTATTTCCATTGTCCCTAGGAGTAGCACTAGTTAGGACCATATCATACACCTCACTCTGGAGTAAAACATATGTGACAAAGCAAATACTAGTCCAAGTGGGAAGATAGTGAACTGCAATCAACATATAATGCGTGAACACTTGTATTTGTATGGTTGAGTGTAGGGATACCTAGCCACTCATCACTCATCAATTTAGGTTTTTCTATTACCTATTTGTGGTTCTCTAGCATTATGAATGATGAAGCAAGATAAGAGGCTTGCCTAGCTAGATTTGGACAAGATGCCAAGGCTAAATCAACAGAAATTGAAAAGACAAATGTTAGAGGTGCAAGGTAAACTTTTACTTGATACAAGTATTGTCCTTATAAGCTTGTTATTTGCATCTCTTGGAGTAATTTAAGCTTACTTTCTGAATTTAAAACCTTTTCTTGTGTTTAGGTTTAATGCAATAGTTGATACTAGTACATCCAAAACTGATAATAGCTTGGAACCTAGGCTTGCATAAATGGTTCCATCATCTTGCTTTTTTAAGGGTTTTTTTTTCTTTTCTTTAAATTTATTACTCAATTATCCCTAGTGGAATCATCAAACCTATGACCTAATTCTTACTACTAAGGTTAACATTTTATTGTATTATTAAAAAAGGTTAGGAGTAGCCATGTGCATCCCAATAATTATAGAGGATACAAGGATGCTTCAAGTATGACTCCACCCTTATTTAATAAGATAATGAGTGAAAACATTATATATATATATATATATACGAGGAAGAGGGAGTAAAATTAAAAAAAAAAAAAAGATTGCAGAAAGGATGCCTTGTCTGGTTGGTGATGGGATTCTTATGCCCTATTAACCAGCAAAATCTGTGGAAGTTAACATTCTTACGGTTCCCTTGAAATTATTTGCAGACAGAGGGAGACAAGGCAAGATGAAGAAAAGTGTAGATAGTTTGAACAAGCATGATGACCACATGGAACGATCTGTCGATTGACATGGTACGCAAGATATTCCTACATTGCTGCTCCATAACTGCATCAACCATGAAAGGCCTCAACAAAGAAGCCAGATCCATCATCACCTCAAACCATTTCAAACAGCAGAAGAACACCCATGATCCAGTGCAAAGAAAGTATCTGCTTCTTCCAACCTTACACGGGGTAAGCATGATCGGCACAGACAATGGTAGGATCGTATCACTCACATTCCCACAATTCTCAGATGTTACAATTGTGGGCTCAGGCGTAGGGCTACTGTTACTAATTGTTAGGCAAGGGGCTGAGCTGCAATGGCAACTGCAAATGTGCAATCCTTTAACTAAACAATGTCAAAAACTGCCGGAGCTTCCAATTGATTTAGGGGCATTTGTGAGCCACTGGGGCCGTGGTTGGAGTGTGAAACAACATGGAAAAAAGCAGCAACTGTGGAGCAGAATATTTACAGAGCAGAATGGGAAGGATTACAAGGTAATCATTTTTGTGAAGGAGCCTGATGGTCTGCAGTGTTTGCTTGTGTATGCTTATGACAGTGGTAAGCAAAGTTGGGTCTCCCTTTCACGTGGTGTGTTAGTTACGCTGCTTCAAATCGCTTGTTTGCACATGGAGAATGAATCCAAACATGAATGCTGGGTTTGTTGTGGTAAAAGCTATTTTTCTGTTGGTTTCATCCCAGGTCGAATTTTCGGCTTTCATGGCGGCAGCAGCAGCAGATGCCTGATAATGATAATGGAAGCCTTGATGATTATATTTCAGTATGGTGTGATGAACAGGATAACAAATTGTGGGTATGTCGTGGCCCTTTTAGAGGAAGCAGACATATCCTCACTGTGCAGTGTTTTGACATTCATAATGGGAAGCCAGGATCGCTGTTGCAGATTACTAAGCCGCTGCAAATCCCACCTAGGCCAGGTGTTAGGTTAGAACGGGTTCAGCTTATTCATTTTGTAACTTTCAGTTTCATTAGAAGCCCTTAATTTAAGATTTGGGATTGTGAGATGCAAACTTGTTCAGGTTGTGATTTATTTGAATGTGTAAGCTAGGAGTTTTAGATGAATATGTTGTTCAATTATTACCTAAAAGCAAAACTTTAACCCTGTTAATGCTTCTTGTTTAGGTTATAAATCAGATAGTAATTTGACTTGCTACATTCTTGATTATCTACGTCACTGTGTTTCTATCTAAGCATTCACTATGTTTCTATTTTAATTCTTAGACCAATTTATTTGTTTTTCTTGAATTTATTTGTCCCCTCTTTAATATTGAAGATTGTTGGGTACGTTGTTTTTTCCATGGGATTGATATAGGAAGGAGCCTGCAACCAGGCCTGAAAGACAGGCATCAAACCTAATTGAACAAAATTTGGTTAAGTTTCAATGTCTCAGCCTTCTTTGATATGTTTCAATTGATTTCATTTTTTGCATTCAGATAGAGGTTTTCAGATTAAAACTAGCAAATACATAAGGTAACATCAGTGTTAATATGTGGGCTTTTTTACATTGGGTTGTGCTTCTCTGTTCCTTTTGTAGATATGGTTCAATTTATGGAAATGGAAATGCTTTATTTTTTTCTTGCATCTTTAAGATGCATCAAAGGGTTTATAGGGGAAAATTAGAAGGAAAAAGAAATACAATTTTCAGATGTTCTTGATGACTCATTAAGAAAGGCAAGTTTGATAATTATAGCAAATGTTTTTCTTGAATGCTATATTTAAATCTTAATAATTTTAAAAAAGAGCAAGTGAGATAGATACATTTTTCATCCTTCACTACTAGCTTTACACAAAATTTATATAAATTATTATCTTGGAACATTATTCTTTTCTTGTATCTCACACTACCAATACAAGTAGAAAGAATGTAACTTTAATTTATGTTACAATTGTAGCAAACATATAAGTAGATTTTTTGCATTAAGTATCCTTCTTGATCCTAATGCAAGTAGATTTGCTTTTTTCCCTCTAATATATTGCCACATGCTCTTAAGAATTTTCTATTTAAATAATTTTTCTAAGTTGTTTGGGCTTCAAATTTACATTTTGATTTCCAATGTTTTATTTTAAAAGTTATTTTTTCTTTCATGAAACTATCCTTTTTCTTGTGTTGCATTATAAACTTCCATGTAAAAATGTACTCTAGGTGTAAATGGAGAGCTATAATGTCTTTAGGAAATATGTCTATTTCAATTATCAAACTATTATATGGAGATTGAAGAAGTTATCCTGAACACTTATAGATAACTTCATTGTGTTGTTAAAAGTCTTGGTTCTCAAACTTTACAATTTTAGAACAAAATTGTTAAACAATCTTGTAGTACATTTGCTTTTAGATGTTCCATTTCAAATTTGTCCTTTTGCTCACTAGTCACTTGAAGTGTAAATTGTGTGCATGCTAATAGAGAATCTTTTAGGACAGAATCTTAGGCTAATAAAAAATATAGTGCCTAAATACTTATATGAGGAAACAACTTTAATTTGTTTAAAAGCAAAGATCTAGTCCTACATATCATTTAGTAATATTCATTTTTGATGAGTCGAGATATTGGGACCATGATATCACATCCACGATATCGGTATGTGATATCGGAACCTTCCAAGTGATATCAAACATCCGATATCAAGTCTTTTCTCGTTGCCTATAAATAAGAGGCAGATGCACTTGGTTTGGCAAGAGTGAGTTAATTAGTCTTAGTCCCTTACCTAAACTCTTGCCTTTTTCCCTTTTCAAAGTTAGAATTATTTCTAAGTGCCTGCAGTAGGAGTCATAAAGCAATTGGATCTTTATTTGAGCATTGTGTACCTGAGCATGAACTTTGTAATAAACCTTGCAGCATTCAAAATAGCTTATATAATGTTATTTATAGTTATTTAATGCTTTCCTTAGTTAATTAATGTTCTCTCTCTCCCTCTCTCTCCTTGTTAACTCCCCCAAGTAAGCACACTTAGTACAACCACTTCCAGCATCCGTGGAACACTTGGTAACCTAGTAACAATTAGCGTTTCGTAATCCCAATAGTGTTGCACTAGTTTAGGATGTGTACGGAAAGTAGGAACGAATACTAGTGTTAGGACTACTTAGAGCATAGTTGATCAATTAAATTAAATTATTTCACTTCTCCCTTTGTAGCACTAGGAAATAAAACATCAAAAAATATATAAAAATCATATACCTCAAGTTTACTTAACCATACAATTGTGTTATATAAGTAAGCTTGGGAAGACAATGATTAACTAACCCACCCGAGTTCTGTAGAGGCGCATAAGCACTTAGTCCTTGGAATTTGACCAGATCGTGCATGGATGCTTATATTCGTATGGTTGAGCATAGAGATACCTCATTGCTCATCATTGGCGCCATTGATGGGGACTTTCTTGTTTTTGCGCTAGCTAGAACTTAGGAAATTCTCACATCATTGGAATGAACCCTTAGGGTTGGTTATCTTACAATTAGTGAAATGAAAAGTATTGCACACTGAATAGACAATTATGTCTCCTTCTTCTTACAAGAGTGTTTCGCTGCCTAGGTCTGATATAGGGAACAATTGGAGGTGTCCAAAAATCTTTGGAGCTTTGATATAGGGTAGCAAGTAGGAGGTTATCTAAGTTCAGGACCCATCAAGTACAAATATTGTTGGAGCAAGTTTCTAAAGAGCAAGGTGAGTTAAGAAAAAGAGAGAGTGCAGAAGAATATAATAGAAATCCTTTCCTCTAGAAGAAGGGAGTTAGATTTTGTGAGGATGAAAAAGAGTCACGACATGAAGAGATGATGAATAGGAAAAACTTGCCCATTCAAAAAATTTCATCAAAAGTATTACCAAAGGTAGACCAAATGTGGGATTCCCTAGATAATAGATTTCATACAATTCTCAAAATAGTAGAAAAGTCTAGAGTGGAAGGTAGTGATCAAGAAAGGAGAACAAAGAAAGAAGCTGAATATGCACGTAACAAAGGTAAGGGCAATGTTTTCATCATCGAAGAGGTTGTGGATTCAAATACAAACAATGATGGTGGATGTGAGATATGCCAATATGACCATCCTAAGGGATGTTGCCCTGTAATCTCACATCTGCAAGAGTCTAGGATGTATGCACTCAACCCATGATTAAACAGAAGGCAGACACCCCCGAAGGTTACCTTATCCTCAAGGTAACCCAAGGCGATTCCACCAACCCTTCATGTATTATCTAAGTGGAACTCCACCACAACCAAATGAGTATTATCAATAGTGGCAGCACCCACAATCATGAGGAATGCCACCACCACGTCAACAGTACCCTTGCCATCAACCTAACTTGTATTGATACTACGTGTAGTAGCCAATCTCTCCACATGACTCTATTAGTCATGTTGCTCCCCAACCTCACTACCAAACGCATGAGTATTATAGAACTCTTTCTCCTAGGGGTGATGTTGAACAAACATACTATCCTTCTCATCCAACTACATCTCTTCCTCCCTTAACTCCATTACCACCTGCTCCAGCCATGCAGGGTGAGCTCCCTGCCTAGTAGTAGCAACGTAACGCTACAAGGGCTATTAATCCTCATCCTACTATTGGTTTAGATAACCACGTAAAGAAGAGACATTTCTTTAGGACCAATAGTCTAACCAAGTCCTTGCAGTCACAAGTGGCTAACTCTACAAAGGCCTCACCATCATTCGAAACTTTGAAACTCCGTAAAAACTAAAGGCCACATTCAACGCACATGGTCATGTTGATGCATGTCATTACTAATTACATTAAGGCTAACCATCTTTCTAGGAAATTCTATGATCCTGAGAGTCCTCTTATATACTTACAAACCACTAGGAATGAACCTTGCAAGGCTCTTTTGGATTCAGGGTTTGGTGTCAACTTAATCTCTTAAGAAATGTACAAAGCCTAGAACCTGCCTCCACTAAAAAAGAGTAACATTCATTTAGAGCTGGCCAAAAAATCCATCACTTTTCCATTAGGAGTAGTGGAGAACATTATTACCATTGTTTGTGGATGGTCGTATCCAGCCAACTTTCTAGTGGTTCAAGTCAACAACTATAAGGGGGACTTCCCTATCATAATGGGAAGACCATGGCTAATAACAATTAATGCATGCCTAGGAATACATGATCTTTCCCTAGAGATATCAAAGAAAAATACGTTTGAAAATATCTAGAAGAAGAAAGTTCCATGCATTGCATACAGTGACATAGGGTGTAGTTGCATGCAGAAGTCCTAGTTTGTACAACGTTTAACATTGCATGCATGCAACTAGTGTGCACAAGTAACTAACATACAAAGGTTCTTGTATGCAGTAACCACAAGATAGGAAGGCACCTAGTGGATGATAGCTAACTAAGAGAGCAACTCAACTATATGCATGGAACCAACCGAGGGTTTGACTTATGCCTACATCGATAGCATAGACAGATTAGAGCAAGTCCATTGCCAACTTCCAAGTCTTAACATTGAAAATATCAACTGGGGGAAGTTGGAAATCCCTAACAACTTTAAGCAAGAGCCCCTAGATTTAAAATCATTGCCCATTGGTATGGATTACACATTTCTCAAAAATGGAAAACTGATAATTATTAATGCTAAGTTCACTCCTCAACAAAAAGAGAGGCTACTAAAAATGTTGAACAAATGGTCAAAACCCTTTGCTTGGTCATATTCCAAATTAACTAGAATAAACCCTAGGATATGCCAACATTGAATTTACATTGACCCCTCTATAAAGCCTCAATGACAATCATAGAGATGACTGAACCCAAAGCTGAAGCAAGTGGTTAAAGAAGAAATTGAACAACTTTTAAAAGCTGGGTTCACCTACCCCATCGCTAAGAGTGAATGGGTTAGTCCATTAGTTATTGTACCCAAAAAGGAAGGTAAATGGAGGGTGTGTATAGACTTTAGGCTACAAAAAATGGCAACATTCAAAGACCACTTTCCATTGCCATTCTTTGACCAAGTCTTAGAAACCATTGCAGGGCATCGCTACTATAGTTTTCTGGATGGATACAGTGGATACAACCAAATCCAAATAGCATCAAAAGACCAAGCCAAGACCATGTTCACAAGTCCTTTGGGGACATGTGCATACAAAAAAATGTCTTTTGGCTTGTGCAATGCTCCTATAATGTTTCAACATTTGGTTCTAAGTATCTTTTAGTACCAAATAGGGAATGGTGTAGAAGTCTGCATGGATGATTTCTCCACCTATGGAGCGAACTTCGATCAAGCATTGGATTGATTAGAGCAAGTACTAAAATGATGTGTTGAAACCAATTTAAGGCTCAACTAGCAAAAAAGATATTTAATGGTCCAAGAAGATGTAGTATTAGGGCATAAGATTTCACAAATAGGGATAGAGGTAGACCCAGAAAAGATTAAAGTCATCCAAGGAATTACGTAGCAACTTGAAACTGTAAAAGACATCTGATAATTCCTTTGACACACTAGCTATTATAGAAGATTCATAGAGAACTTTTCAAAGGTTAAAAAACCATTAGTTAAACTAACAAAAAAGGATGTACCTTTTGAATGAACCAGAGAATGTGAGTTAGCTTTTCAAACTTTAAAACAAAAGCTTGTAGAAACACTTATTCTACAAGCTCTTGACTAGTCTAGACCATTCCATATAATGACTAAATAGGTATTTCCAATCTAGATAAATTACGAGTTCTCTACGATGCTCATGAGGGTCCTTGTGGGGGGCATTATGCAAAATTGATGTAACGTTTAGAACCCTTCAACATATGGAAAATTGATTTTATGGGGCCTATTACACCAATGTCCAATGGAAAATCTTACATTATTGTTGCCATTGACTACTTTACAAAATGGGTAGAAGTAGCTATGGTTATGGACTGTACACTATCTACCACTGCATGATTTGTTCAACAACAAATTGTTGACAGGTTTGGTATGCCTTGTGCACTTATTTCAAATAATGGTACACATTTTATGGGCACGAATTTTCGAAAGTTTATGCAATGCTTAGGAGTTGAACATAAATTGACTACACCATACCACCCTCAAGCGAATGGTCAAGCCGAACTAACCAATAGAGAGATTACGAAAATATTGACAAGAACCATTAGCAAATATAGGTGAGACTAGAGCACCAAACTGAATGATGCTCTTTGGGCATACCGCTCCACATGGAAAGTCCCTATAGGCTACTCTCCCTATGAGTTAGTGTATAGAAAACTCCCAATGCTTCCTATTGAAGCACAACTCCATACACTATCTACGACATGTGATCTCAACCTTGACCTTAATCTAGCACAAAAAGAATGGTTAATGAACCTAAACCTGCTAGATGAGAACTGATTAGTCACCCTATCATCTAATGAATTGCACAAGGCTTTTAATAAATGATGTCATGTCCTAAAAATTAGAAAAGTTAAGTACCAATTGGAAGATAAGGTCCTTTATTGGAACCCCACACCTGTGCCACAACATACTAAATTTCAAACACTATGGGAAGGACCTTATATTATTCATGTAACTTTTCCTTCAGGAGCCATGATGATTTACAAACCTAATAGCCCAGATAAGAAATTGTTGGTCAACATCCAACAAATCAAACCTTTTTGTGAGGCTAGAATAGCTATCAATACTACCTCTGTTGGTTGACAACCCTACTTGCTATTTCACATCTCCTCCCTCACTAGAGGGCCACTAATGCTAATCATTCTCAGCCCTCAGTTCCTTTTGTATTTTTGTTTTACACATTTTTATTTTACACATTTTTGTTCTACATATTTTTTTACACATTTTTTCATATTTACATATTTTTTATTTTACACCATCATTACCATTTTTACTATTTCTTTTTTTGTTTGATTTACTTTCGTTTGTCATACAATAAGTGCTCATGATGTTGGATTATCCTATAATGGTGTTGATTGATAATGTTTGGTTTTTACCTTTGATTTTCAATGTTGATACTAAGATACGGTTTCTTTTGATAAAATAGGCAATGATTCCACATCATCCATTCATCCATTCAACTCTACGGTTCCCATTTTTTTGGAATTGTACTATCCTTTTTTTCTAAGAAAAACTTATTAATGAACTGGTGGCTTAGTACTTTTCAAACCAAGGAAAGATTCAAATGGATTCAAAAGGGTGTGAATTCAAGGGGATTCGACACATTTGTGCTGAGTATTCTCTTGGGTACTTGGATGCTTTTCATGAGTCTTCTACCATTCCACTATTGACCAACTATCAGGAAGTTGAATGAATCTAAATAAGTCTTTGCATGGTGTTGTTCTCATGGGAAAAAAACCTAGTGGGAATTCAAAGCATACTCCTTAGACATCATAAAGAAACATGGGCTGCAAACACTAGTTATGGCGCTATAAAGACATGTTACCCATGCCTGAAGGTTCCCTCTAACTAAGGTCCTTTCTTGCTTCCTACTTCCCTATCTTTCTCTCCTTGGAATGGTGGTAACTCAATGGATGCATTCTTGTTGCTTCACGAGGATGGGTTGGTCAAATGTATTCATGTGAGGTCATTAGGTGTGGTTGGTGAGTCCAGACTTGGGATGAATTTTATTCAATCACCTTAACCATACAATACATAAGGGACTTTACACAACCTTGCTCTTGGGATTCCATTCCCTTTCCTCCTCTCCTTCCATATTTCTTCCCATATTCCACCTCATTGTCAATTTTATGATTAGTCTATGTCTTGGTTGATGCATTATTAGTCTTCGGTAAACTTTTGTGGGTAAGTTCTTAACCATTGTTTCCATATGTCATTCTGAGAGCCTATGGACTCTTTGGTTTGTGGATTTGTTGGGGCATAAAAGGGATGGGCCTACTTTGGGGAGGACCCACTAGCATTCCTTTTTGATGCAATTGTTAAGTTCTTTTCCTTAAACATTCTTTGCAATTAACCATTTCTTATTTCATCCAGATCCATGACATCCATTGTATTAGCTTCACCATTGTTATATCCCTCATCTTCATTGTTTCTTTAGTTTTTCCACCCTATCGCTACTAGAGGTTCACTCTTAGTTGTGGGGGCCTTGTCATAAATTTTACATTCAATTACCTATCTCACCCCTACACCTTGGGTAGTTATCAGTTAAAAACCTCTAACCCAGTATGTGCCATACCCACAACCTAGCCAATGCACTTATATCGAGGCAAGGTATCAACTGCATTATGGCTTATCTATCCTTGCTAATTCATAACTATGTTATGTGTGCAAATGGAAATTACATGAACAATGGACTAGGATAGGAGGAAGCAGTCGGGATGGACTAGAGCTAGAGCATTTATGCAAGGAACAAGTTTGATCATGTGGCTATGAATGATCAACAAAATGCACATTTCTAACATCGGAAGTAATGCACCTCATTTTCTTTTCTCTCTCTCTTTCTCTTCAAGCTGTCGGATGCGGGTTTGGATGTCATCTATGTACAGTGTTCACCACAATGGGCATGAACACCAATGTTGTAATATGTTTGTCGATCTATTGACTGGGCACTTTGAATCTATTATTCCCTATTACTATCAGTTCTCATTTAGTTAATAATCCCATAGCTTCCCAATATTTTGTAAGGAACTCGAGGATGAGTTTTCATTTAGTTGTGGCGATATGATGAGCGCAATATCACATCTGCGATATCGGGTACATAATATCAAAGCCTTCCAAGTGATATCAAACATCCGATATTGGGTTCTGTCTTGTCATCTATAAATAAGAGGTGGGTGCACTTGGTTTGGCAAGAGTGAGTTAATTAGTCTTAGCCCCTTACCTGAACTCTTGCCTTTTTTCCTTCTCAGAGTTAGAATTATTTCTAAGTGCCTGCAAGAGGAGACATAAAGCAAATGGATCTTTATTTGAGCATTATGTACCTGAGCACACCTTATGGTAAAAAATAAAGACGAACTTTGTGATAATTCTTGCAGCATTCAAAATAGCTTATTTAATGTTATTTATAGTTATTTAATGCTTTTCTTAGTTAATTAATGTTCTCTCTCTCCCTCTCTCTCCTTGTTAATTCCCCCAAGTAAGCACACTTGGTACTACCACTTTGAGCATGCATGGAACATTTGGTAACCCAGTAACAATTAGCGTTTGGTAATCCTAGTAGTGTTGCACTAGTTCAAGATGTGTATAGCAAGTGGGAATGGATCCTGGTGTTAGGACTAGTTAGAGCATAGTCGATCAATTAAATTAAATTAGTTACTTAATTAGTTCACTTCTCCCTTTGTAACACCAGGACATAAAACATCAAAAAATATATAAAAATCATATACCTCAAGTTTACTTAACGATATAATCGCACTATACAAGTAAGCTTGGGAAGACAACAATTGACTAACCCACCCAGGTTCTATAAAGGCGCATAAGCACTTAGTCCTTGGAATTAGACCGAATCGTGTGTGGACACTTGTATTCGTATGGTTGAGCATAGGCATACCTCGCTGCTCATCAAATTTGATTCCTCAAAACACCAAAATAATGTTTGATTTGCATCATGCATTTTATTTAAGCTTTAGTTTATGTTATTAGGACCACATCATTAGCAAATATTAAAACATATATAGGAAAATTTTCAGCCTTAATAAGCTTCACTGCAACTAAATTTATCTACTGTTCCAAATTATTAATAAAAATGCTAAATCATTTGGAATAATTTGGGCATTTTTATTTCACTTTAATAGAGTTTAACACTATATTTTCCGAAGTATTCTAGATAGCATATGTAAGCTCTTCAAGAGTATTTATATTTATTAAACATTTTCATAATTTGTAATGAATAACAAAGTCACAAACTTTGTAGAAATCAACAAAGCAAAGATAAACTATAATATTTGGTCACTGTTGTTGTTCAACACAATATCATAAGGGTTCCTTTTTAAAAAAATTTCATTAGGGAAACATTTTTAACAATCCACAAGGCATGCTTAATCATCTTCATAGAACATAGTTGCTTTTATTAAGGTGTAGTACTAAACAGAATTAAATAAAGATAGAGCTAATGTTTGGAAAGCCTTGCATTTTCAACAAAAGTAGCATCACCTAGAATTATTATGAATGAATGTATTAATGTTGTGAAAAGACCTAGTACATTTTAAAAGAATTTTCAAAAGGAAGCCAATGATGAATATATTTTCTAGACTAATTTTATTCTTTGTTGTGATTCATAGTTGCATGATATCTCTAGCATTATGAATCATATTCATTATTCTTTAAGACATACATTTAGAATTTTAATCATGAATTGTTATCATGACCCAACCACTACAGACTTAGGTTGTCTTTTACTTATCATTTGATAATGGAAAATATCATAGGATAACAAGGTGCTTCATAGTAAGATGCTACCAAAAACCTATATTTGAAAGTGCCTTACTATCTCTTAGTTTTACAAAACTATTAAGTCATTTCTGTAATATATTACCAAATAATTTTGCAAAACCATAGCTTATCATAATAATTCTCTACTTATTGAAGTTGATTCTATCACATTTGTTGAAAGCATAACTACTCTATTGATGTTCTAGTCTTATGGTAGTCCATTCTTCATATTACTATTTAACAATTTTCTCTAGATCAATAATACTTACTTGTGTCTCAACCTATATAATGGATAGAAATGTCTAAGAATTAGATGGAATATAAATAAATTGTTTGTAAACACTAATTGTTGAGGAATTTAAATACCAAATTTTTTATAGAAAAAACTATTGAAAAGCTTTAGGATTCTTCTTAACTATAGTAAGGAATCAAGAGTTGTATTTGATGCTCCTCAATAAATTTTCTTTCTTCCAACAAAAAATATTTCTATATTATTTTATAATCTTTAGATCTTTCTATGTTGCTTAACCAATAAACCAATTTGTTTGCAAGTTGCAACAAACCAAGAGTTCCTGTTTTATAAACTCATAGAGATTGATGTCAAATTAGTTAGAGGAAGCTATTACTAAGATTTCTTTGATGTTTTTATGACATATACAATAAGCCCAAAGATAGAGATTGGCTTTGTACTTTCACATTTTCTAGAAGAGTTGTAGTAAAAAAATCCAACTCTTTGGTTGGTTTCCTTAACTTTTGTTTTGGATGAGATTCAAACTACCAATTAGCTAGACTTTGGTATGGAAAATAAATAATTATGGCCATAATAAAATTTAATTATCAATTGCCTAGATTTGTGACAAAAAATCAATAATTATGACTATAACTTAGTTACAAGTTGGCTAAATGTTGGACCAAGAGATGAACTTTTTTGATAGGAAAAAGAAAGATTCTGTTAGGCTAACTAATAGATATATATTATAAATATATAATTAAACTAGTCATACATCATCTACATCCTTGAATCACCATGTTAGTACTATGATCATTATCATCATCCAAGCCTTATCCCAACAAAATTAGGTTAGCTACATAAGTTCTCTTTTGCCATTCATCTTAATGAAGAGTTAGATTTTTTTTCATTTGTAATTTATTCAAATAATCTTCAATTATTTTTCCATGTTCTTTTTGGTCTTCCTTCTTGTGGCTTTCATGGATCAATGATCTAGCAACCTTTTAGAATAGGCTCATTATGTGACCTTCTTTGCATAGGCCCAAACCATTTATGATGACATTTTTATTCGAAATAAAAGGACTCCAAGTCTTCCTCTAATATTTGTATTTTATAGTTTATCTCTTCTTGTAACATTCAAGAATCATCTATGCATTCACATGTGTAAGTGCCCATTGTTTATGTTGCCATTTGAAATTTCTATGGCTAGACTTGCTTCTTTATTGACATTTGTCCCTGATGTGGAAACTCTTTATTCATACTAGTAGTGTAGTATAAATTAATTGATGTATATAGCAACTTCAAAAATATTTATGATAAATTAAAAATTTCAACATAAAGAAATATTTAGAAAAAAAGCATCCCTAGGAATCTTTATGAAATATTTTGTTGTCTTCCACAATAATAATACATCAAAAAAGGTGATATGATCTTTCTTGTATTTTTGCATTAAGCAATGTTTCAAAATTAAACACTATAGTTGAGTTCCACCTATTAAGAAATCTAAATATATATAATATGGTATACAAAAATCTATACAAGACTCTATATAAGATTTTTATAAAATGATCTTAAAAGTAGACCTACTTTAGTCGTGATTTTCTTCTCTAAGAAATGTAATAAAAAAATCTTTTCTTGTGAGCACATTTATGCATAAATCATGTTGGCTATATTATTTGCCTTTCCTTTAAGAGTGAGATGAACCTAATGAAATGGATTTTTACAAAAATATTAGCATTAAAAAATCAAATAAAAAATTACAAGATCTTCCATGCTTACTTTTGTTAGAGTTTAATATACCTTATATAGAAGTTGAAGCTATTTGTCAATTTATTATTATACTAAAAAATTAATAAAATTAAAATAGAACAAATTTTCTAAAGTAATTCTTAAAGACACAAAAATATAAGGATAGTATATTCAATGGATATAATGGTTGAAGACTTGGAATATCTTATTTGAGAAGATACAAAGTAATGAAAGGCTATAAGTTGCTTAGATACTAAGTTCTAACAAGGT
Source organism: Gnetum montanum (assembly GCA_015680685.1). NCBI lineage: Eukaryota > Viridiplantae > Streptophyta > Gnetopsida > Gnetales > Gnetaceae > Gnetum > Gnetum montanum. The sequence goes on from MNCI01008454.1 coordinate 699,463, forward strand.
TATGACCAAATGTAGATGGAAATAAAGAATTATATTTAGAATGTATAACAGGTAATCAGTTAAATTTAGAAGTTTACTATTTGTCAACTACAATCAAAATGAGATGTTGCACTTCATTAGAAAACTTCTATTAGTTTACATTAGTAGAATAAAAAATTAAAGATGGATGGAAATTCATAAAGAAGAATGCACATATAAATTATGTGGTTCAAGAGATCTTGAAGGAGGGTAGCATGTTTTTCTTTATTTCCCTCACACTAAATATTTGAGATAAAAATATTATATTACGATAAATGATCTATATAATCATTTCTTATTACATGGATGATGAGGCATCTGTTGGCTACATTGATGGGGTCTCTTCGATGAAGTCACATCAACACAATTTCTTCAATGTAATTGCCTCAATGTAGCCACGTCAATGAATATTCATTGACACATACAATTATGCATTGATGCATACCTATCAACACAGTGTCTACTTTTGCCTATAAATACACATGCTTCTATCCTATATTGACATTCTTTTGTCAATAGAGTAGCTAAATTCTTGTAGGTTTATTTTGTAGTCTTAGAGAATAATCAGTGAGTGCCTGCAGTGTGGATCTGAGATAGTTTTACAGTGTCTTATTCGAGTGGAAATAGGCCTAAACACATTACATGAACAACAATAAGATCAAGATTTATTCTTATTCATTGTAGCACTTTGACTTAGATTGGATTTACTTTCTATGCAATTTACTTTTCATGTACCTAGTTAATATCTATATTTCATGTAAGTTAATCAATTTGTGGAATGAGCATGACCTTTTATGAGTGTAAACACATATTTGCTTAGTAATCCTAGTAGTGTTATTGCTTAATTTTCCCAATAGCATAGCACTTGGTAATCCCAATAGTGGATAAGTGGGTTTAAGATGTGTATGGTGAGCTAGAAATGAATACTCATTGCTCGTAGGATAGTTTAGCCTTTACTTTTTGTTGTTAATTAGTTTAAATAATTGATTTCTCTATTATCATGAGTAGCATAAGGCCAAAACAAAATCAACCATCATATGCCTCACCTTAGACTAAACCATATGTGACAAAGCTACCACTAGTCCAAGTGGAAAGATAGCAAACTACAATAAATGCTTAATGATCTAGATGCACAACTAGTTCCATCAATGGAATGCAACTGGATCATGTATGAATGCTTGTGATTTGTATGGTTGAGCATAGGGGGTACCCGCCGTTCATCATTGGCATCATTGCTAGGGATGGTGCTAGTTATCTAGATTAGTTATATTATAAATGATTACTATAAAAGTATTAATGATTTATATTTTAGAAAATATTAATATTTTATTTTAAGTTACACACGTTAAAAACATGTCTTCTTCACATAAGACTAATAATGCATCATATGATGAAAACACTCATAGGAGAAACAATAGGTTTTATATTGAAGAGAATTGAAGTGAACAACCTTAGGCAGGGATTTCATATGCTCATTTCCATTCTTACTACATGCAAGGACTACGTTTAGCTAGTACAAATAATCCTAGAGAAGATGAAGAAAGTCCTAGAACAAGGAGGGCCTCAACGTCTAGGACTTTCTCTAAACCTAGAAAAGATAGATCAAGGGACCATGGGGAGAGATATAAAAGCCATGGTGATTCTCATAGTTTCTCATCTTTCTCTTCCTCTTGAACCTTTAGTTTTAATGAAGATGAATGTAGGTATAAAGATAGAGCTCCACTAAAGGATCAAGATGATGATAGAAATAGAACCCAAGGGCAAGATCAAAGACATCAAAGTGATCATAGGCAAGATCATCAATATGCGACAAATAGAAATACATATTATCACCATGACATGTCTAATATAGATGAACCATTATTAACTATTAGGGGCATGACACATATTAGGAAGGTAGTTCAAATATCCCAAAGGCATCAAACGGACAACCGCATCAAATGGCTTGATATTGACAACATTTCTAAATTTATGGAAGGCTGTAATTTTTATCCACAACATCATTTACAAGCCTTCCATGATTCCTATGCCTTGCAAAACATTGAACACATGTGGCAAAAGCTTAAGCTCTTTCTTAGAACACTAGTTGACAAAGTTGAAAGTTGGTATAAATTGTTGGAACCAAATTCAATCCATTAGCGGTTCACAATGCTGGAACTCTTCAATGAAAAATACCAAACTTGCTCAAGTGTGTTCAACCTTAGAAAATAAATCCAAGGATGGAAGCAAGAAAATAATGAACCCTTGGATGTGGCCTCAGATAGATACTATTTTCTACTACATAGATGTCTTAAACATGATTTCTCTCAAAAAGAGCAACTTTCCACATCATGGATGGGCTTTGTAATCAAATTAGAGACCATTGGGATTAATTCCCAAGGTTGATTATTCAAATTATAAGTTCATTAGATATATAGTCTAATTTAGCTAATGGAAAAAGAATAAGGAGAGCTATCTAAAGGAGAGAATGTAAAGGAAAATAACTAGGACCCAACTCTTCAAATGAAAAGGATCCATATCTATGATGAGGAAAAAGAGATAGCTCTTAATGAGGTGATTTCACAACAAACCTTTTCATTACAAAAGTATATCGATGAGCTTGAGGTAAGGCTAGATAAGATATGGGAGTTGATGAATGATAAAGTTGCAACTTACGTGAAAACTGTAGAGGATAAATTAACACAAAATGAATCGAGTGATCAAAAAAAGAGGAGGGAAAATGGCTATAGAAGAAGAGGCTATAGACGCAACCACGGAAGAAGATGATGGATGTGACATCTACCTATATGATCATCCAAAGGGCTATTGCCCAGTCATGTTACATCTAAATGAGTATTGGGCTTTTGCTTTGAAACCCAAGTTCTTACAAAAGTAAATGCCTAGGGATCTAACCTTTTCATAAGGTAATTATAAAGAGTCCTACAACCAATCATACTATCCTAGTGGAACTTCTTACCAACCTCAACATTATCATCCACCATAGTGGCAAAATCCATAATCGTGAGGGAAGCCATCATCAAACCAACACTACCCTTACTGCCAGCTAGACCCATATGTATATTATGTTCAACAACATATTTTCCCTATTGGTTAAGGATCATCACCTCATGCCTCTCATCCTTTATCATATCCTCAATATTCTCATACTTCCCTCCATCATATGTCACCACCAACAACATAGGAAGGTTCGACACCACAACATCAATGGAAAAATACCACTTGTGCTATGAACATAGACAAAAATGATAAGGCTAGTGGACCTCCACCACAACCTCAGAAACATCCTTTCTTTAGGACGGTTCCTATGTGTGAGCACAAAACTCGTAGACCTACTAGCACATTGAAACCTACACAAGGTTAATTTGGTGCAACATCCTTCCTCATCAAAATGATGTCTCCTAATCATATGCAAAAGCCAATAATAATTGCTACTCCAACACATTGAAATATTAACATAACCCTTGATGGGACACGATATCGCATGGGCCGTGATATCATGTACACGATATCGCAATGCGCCGTCAAATCTATAAATAAGAGGTGGCTCTCCCTTGTTTCTCATTCTAGGCCTAGACCTTAGCAAAAATTTGGCAATTTAATTTCTCCAGAGATAGAATATTTTCCATGTGCCCGTAGTAGGAGCTCCAAAGTGAACAGATCTTTATTCGAGCAAATATTGTACTTGAACACATGTTTGTGTGCAAAAATAAAGATGAACTTCTTGGATAAACCTTGCAGTGCATGGAATAGGATAAATAGGATTTTATTTATTATTAATTACTATTTATCATTTAATCACTTTATTAGTCATTAAATCTCTCTCAACCCTTCTCTCCTAGTTAAGTGCCTCGGTATGACCGCTTCAAGCACGTGCGTTATGCTTGGTGATCACAGCAACGACTAGCGTTTGGTAACCAAGGTTGCATTGGTTCAGGGTGTGAATAGTAAGTGGGAACGGATGCTGATGCTAGGTTAATTAAGGCTTAGTTAGTTAGTTAAAGTTAGTTAATTAGTCTCTTCACCCTTCACCTCTTTAGCATAGGAGATAAAACAGAAAAGATATAAAAATCATATACCTTAGACTTAGTTAACCATACAACTGTGACAAATACAAGTAAGTCTGGGAAGACAACGAATAATTAACCTTAAGTGTTCCATAAGGTGTGTAGGCACTTAGTCTATGAAGTTCGACTGCATCACACATGCTATGCTTGTATTCGTATGGTTGAGTGTAGGGGTACCTCGTCACTCATCATTGGCGGCATTACCGGGGACTAAGTGTTTGTGCGCTAAGTAGAACATAGGAGATCACTCACATCGTTGGGAGCTTAAATGAACCTTAGGGTTAATTAAACAAAACATTTATGTAATGGTTAATCGGCACACCGAATAAGACACAATGTCTTCTTCTTTTTCTCATAAGAGCATTACACCACCTAGGGATCATACAAGAAACAATCGGTAATCTAAAACACATAACCAAAATCAGCCAGTTCCTCAACAATATGGGATGGTATATACTCATCCTGATGAGTACATACCCAATTTTACTTTTATCCTCCATCAGGATGAATAGATGCGCTAGAGAGATGTGCAAGGTAACATAGTGTTACCTCTAGATCGTGCAATCCCCAACATGCTCCTTCGTACTCTGGCACAGATAGGCATGACACAGCTCTATGCTGAATATGTTGTGGTAGATTTTGACATAAGGGATTATCATCCCATAGAAGCACAACATCGAAGGGACTCAAGGGAGGAGAGCCACTATACATTTTTGAAGGGCAAAGGGGTCTTGCACGTCTTAAGTGAAATTGGAGATGGTGAACCACTTAGTGAGGAGGTGGGGTATCGAAACCTACATTCCATGATACACAACTCTGGTTCTGATCCTCGTGAATGCCAATTGTTCACTGAGGGAACAAAAACACATGACAAGGATGGGTACTTAGATCGTCATCACGATCGAGGCTGTAGCCATCGAAGAGAAGGTAAGAAACATCGTCATGGCGATGGTTCTCCTTCTTCTTCCCCTTCATCTCATCATTCACCCTCTCCTTTCATGTCAGGGCATAGTCATAAAGAGCATAACGGTGAGGATAGAGGTAGGAAAAATGAGAGACCTCGACAAGAGAGTGGAGAGTGAGGACAAGGGCATGAACGAAGGGAAAGTAGGGAACAACGTAGAAATCATAGATGTCAGGAAAAGGATGATCATGAAGAACCCCTACTTGCTACCCGAAGCATGCTAAATATAACAGAGGCAGTGAGAATACCAACAAGGCATCAAAAAGATAGTCGGATCAAGCACTTAGATATGAATAATATCCCACGATATGAAGGGGGATACAACGCTAATCCACAACATCATTTACAGAAATTCCACGATGCCTACACCTTGAAGAACATAGAGAATGAGTGGTAGAAACTAAAGTTATTTCCCAGGACACTCATAAAGGAAGCAGAGAGTTGGTACCGGTCCTTAGAACCAGAAACCATTAAGAGGTGGAGTACGATGTTAGAACTCTTCAACGATAAATATCAAACATACTCCAGAGTGTCTAACTTGCGTAAGTAGATCCAAGGACGGAAGCAAGGTACTCATAAACCCTTGGATGCTACCATGGGCCGCTACTATGCATTGTTACATCATTGCCTGGGCCATGGTTACACACAACGGGATCAACTTCGATATCTCGTAGATGAGCTAAGGCATGAAACTAGGAGAACCCTTGGGACTTATGCCCAAGGGAGACTATCAGAACTTAGATTCCATGTGATTTATCGATTGTTAGAAAAAGTAGCCAAAGAAGAAGGGGAGCTACAAAAAAGAGAGTGTAAAAGAATATAAGCATGCTCCTTCCCTTCGAAAGAAGGGAGTGAGATTTTTTGATGAAGAGGATGAGTCACCACTGGAAGAGTTTGTGAACAAAAAAACCTTGCTGCTTCAAAAACTAACAACGGAAGTATCGGCTAAGGTAGATGAAGTATGGAGCTCCTTAGACAGTAAAATTGAAACTGTCCTAAAGATTGTAGAGGAGTCTATGGAGGAACGAAGTAGTGACAGAGATAAGAGAAAGCAGAGAGATTCAGGCCCTGCCCATGACAAGGGTAAGGGGAAAATAACTATCTCCAATGAGGTTGTGGATTCGGACATAGATAATGATGGTGGATGTGAGATCTACCAATATGACCATCCTAAGGGATGTTTTCCAATCATCTCATATCTACAAGAGTCTTGGGTGTATGCACTCAACCCGAGACTTAACAGATGGTAGACACCCCGAAGGTTACCTTATCCCCAAGATAACCTAAGACAGTTCTACCAACCATTGATGTACTATCCAAGTGGAACTCCACCACAACCCATTGGGCAACAACAACAGTGGCAATACCTACAATCATGGGGGATGCCACCACTGAAACAACAATACCCTTACCAACAACCAGACCCATATGGATACTATGTGCAGAAGCTGATTTCTCCAAGTGACTCTATGGGTCACACAACTCCCCAACGTTACTACCAAGTTCAGGAGCACTTTAGAAGGACTCCTTCTCCTCCAAGAGACACTCCACATCCATATCATCCTCTAAATCTATTTGCCACTCTTTTTCCGGTAGTTCCCATACCAACTGCTCCAACAATGCAAGGGGAACTCCCCACTCAACCGCGGCAACGTAACACTACGAGAGCCGTAACCATTCAACCCACTGCTAGTTCTGACAACTGCAAAAAGAGAAGACCTTTCTTCAAAATCAAAAGCCCAAACAAGCTCTCACAACCACAAGTAGTTGAGTCTAGGTATGCTCCTCCAACACATAAGGCTTCGGAGCACCCTTCAGTCCAACAATAGAGCTTAATGCATACGGTTATGTTAACAAATATCATAACCAATTGGATCAAGGTAGGCCATCTTCCTAGGAAACTATATGACCCCGGAAGTCCCTTAATCTACCTCCAAGTCACCGGGAACGAATCACATAAGGCTCTTCTTAACTCAGGTTCTGGAGTTAACTTAATATCATGAGAAATGTATCAAGCCTGGAACCTACCCCAACTCAAGAAGAGCAACATTCAACTAGAGATGGCTGACCAGTCCATCACCATTCCCTTAGGATTGGTGGAGGACATCGTTACCACTATGTGTGGTTGGTCATACCTAGCTAATTTCCTGGTGATAGAGTTCAACAACAATGAAGGGGACTTCCCAATTATAATGGGGAGGGCATGGATGAGTACAATAGACGCATGCTTAGGGATTCGTGATCTTTCCTTGGGGATATCTAAGGTAAATATTTATGGAAAGATCGACAAGAAAAAAGTTTCATGCATCACATACAGTGACTCATCAAGTGATGACATGGAGGAATGCACAGCATCTCCTACATGCAACCAGTATGCCCTAGAAACTATGAGACAAAGATGTCTATATGTAGCAACCACATAATAAGAAAACACCCAGTGGTTGATAGCTGATCTAGGAAGTAGCCCACCAACTTGCATGAAATAAACTGGGGGAATAAATCATGCCAATAATGAAAGCATAGATACATTGGAGTATGAGCGTCGTCGACTTCCACCCCTTAATCTAAGAACACCTATGGGGAGAAGCTGGGCACTTTTAATAAATTTAAATAGAAATTCATTATTTTGGATCTCTCCCTTTCTATTTAGTCATGGGGGAGATGGCCACTTATGCTAATCATTTGGGGCCCTTAGTTCTTTTTAAGTTTTTGTTTTACACATTTTTTTTACATGTTTTTTTCTTACACATCCGTGTTTTACAAATTTCTTTAACTTTTCTTATTTTGTTTTACAACATCATTATACTTTTTCATTTGTGTGTGTGTGTGTGTGTGTGTGTGTGTGTTATCCATCTTGTAAGTTTGTCACCCAATAAGTGTTCATAATGATGGTATGAACTGTTTTCCTATTGATTGCTAATATTTGGTTTTTACCTTTAAGTTATGATGTTGATACTAAGGTATGGTTCTTTTGATATGACAGGCAATGAGTCCATGTCATCCATTCATCTGCAATTTTTCTATGGTCTCTCTCGGCTTAGAAATGTACAGTCCCTCTCATAAGAAGAACTATAATGAATCGGTGATTGGGCATTTCTCAAACTAAGGAAGGACTCAAGGATTGAAAAGGGTGTGACTTCAAAGGAACTTGATACATTTGTGTTGGCCATTCTCTTGGGTGCTTAGATGTTTTCTTCATGATTTTTCTTACCATTTTGACGTTACTCAATCATCAGGAAGCTGAGCAAATCAAAATAATGAAGTCTTTGTATGGTGTGGTTCTCACGCATAAGCACATAAAGTAAAGAAAAAAAAAGTGAGAATTCAAAGCACACCCCTTAGAAGAAATAATTATTTGGGCTACAAGCACTGGTTATGGAACTAAAATAAAGGGTTCCCTCTAACTAAGGCCCTTCTCGCTTCCCACTCTCTCCTCCTTATTTTGTCAGAATGGTGGTGGCTCTTGGGTGAAGACATTCTTGTTACTTCAAGTGGATGGCTTAGCCGAATGCATTAATGCGAAGTCATTGGATGTGGTTTTTTTGAGGCCGGACTTGGAATGGGACTTACTAAGTCACATTAGTCATGAAATCCACAAGGGGCTGTACACCACCTTGTTCTTGGGATTCCATTCCATTCTCTTCTCTCCGCCTTTCTCCCCATTGTTCACCTCATTGTCGGTTGTATCATTATTGTATATCCTGGTGGATGCATTGTTTTCTTTTTGGTAAATTCTTGTGGTTAAGACTTTAACTCTTGTTCCAAATCACATTCCAAGAGCCTACGGACTCTTTGAATTTGGGTTTGTTAGGGCATTAAGAGCATGAGCCTGCTTTGGGGAGGACCCACTGGCATTCCTATTTGGTGCACTAGTTAAATTCTTTGCCTTAACATTTTTGCACTCCATTTTAGTTTGTTCATTTCCATCTTGACATCCATTTCATCAATGTCATAGTTGTCTCTTTTTCTCCATCTTTCTTGTTCCTTTTCTTTCTCCATTCTATCACTACCAGAGGTTCACTCTTAGTCATGGAGGTCCAGACCCAAATTTTTTTGATTTTCTCCTAACCCCTACACCTTCGGTAGTCACCACTATCATATCTCCAAATTCGTATCAGCCATACCACAACTCAGCCAATGGACCTTTCACCGAAGCAAGGTATCAACTGCGTTGAAATTCATTTACCCTTGCTAATATAAGACTGTGTTGTGTGTGTATATGACAATCATGCAACAATGGATTGGATCTAGCAGGAACACTTGGAATGGAGTGGTGCTGAAGTAGCTATGCAAGGAGCAAAATCAATGGTGTGCTTATGGATAGACAAAAAAAGGTGCAATCTTGGTGTTGGTAGCAACAAAACTTCTTTTTCTCTCTCTCTTTCTCAGCTGCCAAATAAGGCCTAATGTCAAATGTAATAAGGTGTTCACTCTTGTTGTCATGAACACCCATTTTTTCATGTCTTGTAATGATGATCCGTTCACATGTCATCCCATTAGTTCCATTTTGAGTCAATAATCCCATATCATCCCAATGTTTTATAAGGAACTCAAGGATGAGTTTTTATTCAGTCATGGGGGTATGATAGGATGTAATATCGCACCTACCATGATATCACATCCCCTGCAATATTGCATATGCGATATCACGTCTTCCCCTGCGATATCGTAGTGCGTCATCAAATCTATAAATAAGAGGTAGCTCTCCCTTATTTCTCATTCTAGGCCTAGACCGTAGCAAAACTTTGGTAGTTTGATCTCTCCAGAGATAGAATATTTTCCATGTGCCCGTAGTAGGAGCTCCAAAGTGAACGGATCTTTATTCGAGCAAATATTGTACTTGAACACATGTTTGTGTACAAAAATAAAGATGAACTTCTTGGATAAACCTTGTAATGCATAGAATAGGCTAAATAGGATTTTATTTATTGTTAATTACTATTTATCATTTAATCGCTTTATTAGTCATTAAATCTCTCTCAACCCTTCTCTTCTAGTTAAGTGCCTCAGTATGACTACTTCGAGCACGTGCGTTATGCTTGGTGATCCTAGCAATGACTAGCGTTTGGTAACCAAGGTTGCATTGGTTCAGGGTGAGAATGGTAAGTGGGAATGGATGATGATGCTAGGTTAATTAAGGCTTAGTTAGTTAGTTAAATTTAGTTAATTAGTCTCTTCACCCTTCACCTCTTCAGCATAGGAGATAAAACAAAAAGATATAAAAATCATATACCTCAGACTTACTTAACCATACAACCATGACAAATATAAGTAAGTCTGAGAAGACAACGAATAATTAACCTTAAGTGTTCCATAAGGCGTGTAGGCACTTAGTCTATGGAGTTCGACCGAATCACGCGTGCTACACTTGTATTCGTATGGTTGAGTGTAGGGGTACCTTGCCACTCATCAACCCCTATACCAATCCATCATAAAGTTTAGAAAAAATTGTGAGAGCAAAAACCAGTCTATGCAGTAGCCACTAAGCCATAAGACACCTAGTGGCTTGAAAATGAGAATATAAAATTGTTTCAAAGATGCATGGAAACAACTGATCCACTTATTATTTCTAGATTTAAGAAAATAGATCAAATAGAGGACTTAGACGCATATATCTTACACTCTAATTATACACTAGAAAAGGATATTAAACATAGAGACCCAAGAATTAAAATAGAAAATCAAGAAGAAGAAGTGAACACATCTGAACCCCCCAAAACAAAAATACCTTCAAGTCCAAATGAAGATACATCTTTGAATGATCCAAAAAAGACTATCACCAATGTTAGATGTGCTACCACATGATTAATAAAAACTAGTAATGATGATAGATGGGAAACCAATGGTGTATAACTAGGGGATTATGTAGTCCATATCCCAAATTTGCAGCCATAAGATTAGTCATGGGGGAGATGTTCCATCTTAGTTCAATAACTAATAAGTGTTTCTCACTTTTGTGTTTTGCAATTTTTTATCATTTTCCTATTTCTTCCAAAATTGTTTGATTCTTAATATGTTTTCCATTTCTTAATATTTTTCTTTTCTTTTCTTTAATATTTTTCTCTTTTCTTGAGTCATTTTCTTTATGTTTTATAAATGCCTTTTATCTTTTCATTAATAATATTGCCAAGTCATGATGTAGAAGTCAACGCTATGTGTTGGGTTTCTGTGTTATGCTATCAAGATGATTAGGTAAGTAATTTTGTAAAGTAGTGACACCACCTCATCCATCCCTCTAGTTCTTGAAATAAAATGTCTTTTTTATGAAAGTAATTTGATTCTCCTTTCATGAAACTAAAATTCATCAATGATCATTGTACCTTGAAGAAAAATGAAGTGATCAAGTGGGAATGGCAAATGGTGTGACCTTAAGGGGACTTGTTAGGTTCCCTTATTGACTTCCTTTGTGTGGATTATGACTCCTCTTGGAATGTATCATCACTCCATCAACCAATAAAAAGGAAGTTATGTATTTCAGAAAAATTTTTAAAATTCAAAAAAAATGACAAACGAGAAAAAATAATAATGGGGATTCAATGGACATCCCTTAGACACAATAATGGGCTATAAGAATTGGTTATGGAGCTGGAAAAACATCTTACTCATGCCTAAAAGTACCCCTCTAAGTAAGGCCCTTTCTTCCTTCTTTTCTTTTCTTTTGTTTTTGGAGTGATGATTGTTCTTTGAGGTGGTTGTGGAATCATGATGGTAGGTAGGAGGGAAAACATCAATGTGAGATCATTGTTAATGGTATGGACTTGGTCTAAACTTAAATAGATAGGTATGCTAAGCATTTTAATCACATTTGACACAAGAACCTATTGTGAACATCATAAAGCACCTTACATCCTGATCTCTATAGTCCCTTCCAATACCATTCATTCACCTCACTATTACATGCAATTATGAGCCTTTTGGTTTTATGTAGTATAGTGTAACATCCCAACCAAGGTAGTTGTGTTTTGTTTGGAATAAAGGCATGGTCTACATTTAACTTCTCAAGTGCCCACGGACATCTATAGAAGTGGTTATGCAAGGGAATTATGGTAGCAACCTACTTTGGGAAGGACCCACTTGCATAACTTTTTTTGATTATGACTTTGAGCTAACCTTCACATCTTCCAGAACATCAGTGAAAGTTTCTCTAAATTTATGCATAATTTTGGGACTACTTCTCATCCCTTTCAATTAATTTTTACCTTTTTTGTTATAATATTCTTCAAATTAAAAATTTCTTGGCCATCTTCTACATTAGACCTTTGGTTTTCATTGTTCAAAAACTTGTGCACTTTTGGAGTTATGCTTATTGGTTATGGGGGCTAGGGATGGCTGCTTTGAAATTTTTGAAATTTCTCCAACATCCTATTTTTGAACATTGTGGTAACTAATAGTAATTGATCAAAATAAGATGAATAGCTTGATGTTTTTAGTTACCTCATAGCCTTCACAGCACAATACCCCATCATCACCTTGTGCTTAAATGCAAACTAAGGGATCCAAAAAGGGTTAAGTATTAAGAAAACTCATCAAACCTAATGTTGATCTTTTGGTGATTTTAAGTAAGGCTAAAAGAAATGCCCAAGGAAGAAGGTCTTTTTCTAGATAGGGAAACAAAGCCTAGAGAGTGATAATGGAGGATATGCCCATAGACAAATCATAGCGCATACAAGATTATAACTCAAACATCACATGTTTTCTAGATCCATGGGAAAATGAGAAGAAAGTTTTGTCCATCCTACAAGAATGTTTTCCATAACTAGAGAAGCATCGACATAATAATCAAGGTTGGAAGTTTGCCACTGCTAGTAGCAACAAGTAGAATAATCTTCAATGGATTTTTGAAGACCTCTACAAATTTGTAATCTTCAATGTCTGTCTAGTCTTTTTGTCACTTTGTCATTTTGTATGCATCCACTCAAATAAATTTTTAATGTAGCACTCAAAGTTAGTCAGTAGTTGCGTTAGTTAATAATTCCATCATTCCCAATTTTTTTTGTAAAAAAAGCTTAGTCCTATCCTATTAACTAGAAGAAAATTTTTTACTTAGTCATGGGGGTATGATGAAGCATCAATTGGCTGCATCAACAGGGCTACTTGGATGTAGTCGAGTTGATACAACTACTTTGACATAGCTACATTGACGTAGCTACTTCAACATAGCTACCTCAATGGAATCACATCAATCTGTACCCATCAATGCTATCCCGTCAATGCATGCAATGACGTGTTGATGGGTACTTGTCAACACAATGTCTATTTTTTCCTATAAATATGTGTGCTCTTGTCGTGTATTGACATTCTTTTATCAATAGAGTAGCCAAACTCTTGTAGTTTTATTTTGTAGTCTTAGAGAATAGTAAGTGAGTGCTTGTAGTGTGGATTAGAGTCAATTGTATGACATCTTATTCTAGTGGCAATGTACCAAGACAGATTTCATAAATGCTAATAAGATCAAGATTGATTGTTATTCATTGTAGCACTTTGACTTAGATTAGATTTACTTTCCATGCAATTTACTTTTCATGTACCCAGTTAATATCTATATTTCATGCAAGTTAGTTAATTGGTGGAATAAGTATGAGTGTTTTTGAGCATAAACACATATTCACTTAGCAATCCCAACAATGTTATTGCTTGGTTCACCTAGTAGCATAGCACTTGGTAATCCCAATAGCAGATATGTGGGTTCAGAATGGGTACAACAAGTTGGAAATGAACACTCATTGTCCATAGGATGGTTTAAACTTTACTTTATGCTTTTAATTAATTTAAATAATTAAATTTTCTATTATCATTAGTGAAACACCACAAAAATCTGAGCTTAGTACTTCCCTGGCACCCGCAGACGACCACAGCGACATCTAGTATCAAACATGGCAACTTCAAAGCTCAAGATGCTTGGTTTTCACTAAGTATGTAGCGTATACACCCAACGTACATGCCCAGAATTGACGTGTATGCCCAGCCTGAGATTCCAAAGATGGGATGGAAACGACACTCTAGAGTAAGACTTGGTACAAGGCATCAACTCACAGGAACAGAGCAATTAGCAGGTGACATCACGGGCTCCAAGAGGACAAATTTTGGTCTCGACATCATGTACTTGGGAGTTCATATGCGGAGCATGTGTGACCTGCACGCCAGCTTAGACGCTCAGCGTATACACCCAGCATATGTATCCTACATGCCAGCGTATACGCCCAACGTATATGCTCGACATGGACAATGTGTTCGTCCAGTATACCAATCAAATCTCTCCAGAACTGTGTCAGATCAAGGCCAACTGAGCTGAACATCCACAGGCAACATTCTCATGACATCTAAGTGCAAATCCGAGCATCGAATAACTTCTTTTGTTCCAGTCAAGTCTGTACGGCGAGTTCACATGCCCAGTGCATATACGCCGGCGTATAGCACTGTGTGCCGACGTACATCAGTATACACTGGCGTACAGCACGTTGTACAGTTGTAAAATTTCATTCTTTCACACTTGGTCAATGTGCCACATGTCACCCGACCTGAGAGTCTAGCACTCCGCAGCCAATCATTCCCTCTTAGACCCGAGTCTAATGTCTAAACCCATATAAAAGCCTCCATTTTTTACCAGATCCAGGTTCAAAAAATTGGAGGCATCTTGGCAAAAATCGAGGTAGACCACACTAAGAAAATTGAGAACATTGGCATCCTATACGCTAGACTTGAACCCTGCACGTCGAACATACAGCCTCTATGCTGTGCCTGGAACCTGAACCAGCACGTTGCCACACCCTTGCATTCACCGGGGCTCTTCGTTCACCTTGTGTCAGATCCACAATTGCTTTAAGGCCGGTGCATTGTAACTCCTATTATGCAATAATATTGCCACATATCTTTGCTAAGATTTATTACAGTTTTTCGTTCATTACTGCATGCTCATCGTTTACATTCCTATACATTTACGCTCAGTTTTTACATTAGTTATGCTATTTACATATAACCCGACGTACAACATATCGGTATACACCCGGGGAAATCCTTGTCTAATTTGTGTGCAGACCACTCGAGGTACTCTGCCTTTGTTAATTCCAGCTTGCCCTCAAGCGAAGGTAGGGTCTTCTGTGCTTGTCCAGGGATCCCCTGGTCTCTGTTTCATTCCAGCCGGAGATCGACGATTTCGGACAGTACAGAAAAATGGTGCTAGAAGGAGGGTCGACTGCATAAACTTACTCTGATCTCATTAAACTCGTCTCCGATCTGACTACACGCTATTCATCCCGCTCTATGCTCTACGCTATAAGCTATATGCTCTACGCTGTACCCTGTACACTGTAAGCTATACGTTGTACGCTGCACGCTGCACACTGCACACTACACGCTCTATGTTGTATGCTGCATGCTACACGCTCTATGCTCTACACTGCACGCTGCATGCTCTACGCTGTACGTTGCACGCTGCACACTCTACGCTGCACGCTCTACGCTGTACGCTGCACGCTGCATGTTGCAAACTTAAGTATACGCTCTGGTAAGTATACTAATCTTATATTCTTTCCACTATCCTATACTCACTACAGCTTCACCATGAACACTACAAACCCCAACGCTTCAACCAAGCTTGTCACGAATATTGTAGGCCCCATGGTCATTCAACAACCCGTAGTACAACCAACGGTAGGACCTCGCCGATCGCTCAGACTGCAAGGGAGGGATCCATCATTTAACATTATACCCCAGGAGCAATACAATTTTATATGCATGAAAATAAAAGCTGGCCTAGCCGTGGACCAAACTGAGATGGAGGTTAAAAGATAATATGAATTGTTTCACAAGGGAGGACATGAGTTCATCCCTTCACCATATGATATCATCCCTCTCCTAGAGCATTACTCTGAGCTTATCTCTCAACTCCTACTACTAAAGAATCAGCCTCTAGACCAGTCTGTGGTGAATCCTCAATTGGAAGAGGAGGATAACTTCGCAGCTCAGTCCAAGCACGAAGATTCGTACCACACCCTCAGCCCGCAAACTTATGCAAACCCATCATTTCACCCATTCACGGGCGAAACTGCGTCCCTCTAGCCATTCAAAATCACTCAAGCACATGTGCCTCAACAAGAGGCACCCACTCTCATCCCCACTCCTCCAACGACCGATGCTCAAGTCAACACGCTTCCCCTCGTAATTCCTCCTGTGGCCATAGTACCCCCATTCTTACAAATACAACCTCCTCAAAATAATGTAGGAGTAACCTTCCCACCCCGAGTGATTGGGATGCCGCATGTGATACCGGCTTCTACATCCGCTCACTACATACCGCAGATCCAAACCCGAGAGGCACCCCTTACAAATGTAACACAACAAGTTCAAGGTGTCCCTATACAAGGTGTGACCGGGAAATGGGCTGCGATTAGTATTCAACTGCATCAACCCCCTCACTATAACGTACCGCCTCACAAAATTTTACCTGCTAACATCCCACAATTACAACTGCAACAACAACAACAACCCTTTGTCTACAATGTGCCACCCCTAGCACCATCCACCACAAATATTCCACAAGTACAACCTCCAACTACACAACTTTCTTCCTTCCAGCCCACTCTCCAACAATCTAATTTGTATACTGTACAACATCAAAAACCCACTATCTCACCTAGTGCCCAGGACTAGGATGATGCCAAAAAGCTAATGCAGGAGCTAACTGACGAGGTCAAATGCCTCAAAATAGCCACCGATGGGGAGCTTAAGGTAGTGGACTTCTATCACGATGACCCTATCAACTCTTCAATTCCACCTCTGACATTACCCAAGGGTGTATCCTTACCCACGCTGACTAAATACAACGGGGAGACAGACCCCAACGCCCACCTTATAAGATTTAGATTAGAGTGCATGCTACTTCAAGCATGATCACATGCCATTCTACGAGTGTTCCCCATGTCCCTCACAGGGAGAGCACTTGATTGGTATCAGGCCTTGCCCTGAAACTCAATATCCTCTCTAGAAGATTTGATACACCAATTTGTTACCAGGTTCAAATATAACTTGAAGCCTGAAGCAACACTTGATAGCCTCATACAAGTCAAGCAAGCACCGCTTGAACATGTCCAAAAATTTATCCAACGGTGGAGTGCGGCTCTCAACGAGCTCCACGAGCCTATCTCGGAGACATATCTCCTCACCATCCTAAAAGGGGCTGTCAACAATTTCGTCAAATCCAAACTATATTATCTCAATGCACGCACTCTTAGTTAAGCATTTGTACATATCAAGAACATAGAGGAGGCTGCCCAAAATAGCCACAACCCTACATATTCAGCCTTTAAGAATCAACACAATAAGAAAGACAAAGAAAAGGCTAAAACAACTATAGCGGTAGTAGCAGAAACACAACAAGCGAATGTGGGAGAACAAAGCAAACCACCCGTTGCCCCTGCCAATTACGCTAAACCTACTCCTACAACCATACCCGAATCATCCGCATCACAAAACCCTACACCGAGTCGTACGAGAAACTTCGAGAGGAAGGACCCCTCTCAATATACGCAATTGCCCATGAAATCGTTGCAACTATTCGACCAACTCTTTAAGGCTGAATTGATAAAGCATAAATAGTTATCCCCTGTGGTGATCCAAAGACATGATCGGTTCTATCAATTGGTTCAGAACTCAAGCCTGGCAACCCCAGATGAGCCCCCGGTTCCAAAAGGCTTTAGAATGGATTGTTTTTGTGATTATCATCAATGTAATGGGTATGGCACTGATTATTGTTTCACCTTAAAACAAGATATCCAACGGATGATCGACGGAGGTCAAATCACTTTTGATGAAGCCAACCCGGTCCAACCAAAAAACCAGGTCATGGGCATATATAAAGATCCTCTAAATACTAAAGAAGCACCGTACATAATTAACATCATCTACTGTGATGAAAAACTGGAAACACCTAGGATTAACATCGTCCATTCCGATCATGAACAGCAAATTCCTAACAAACCATTTGTAGTACATATTTCGCCCAGTCCACAACCCCCTGTGCCTCAATCATCATACTCCCCACAGAAACCTTATGTCATCTAGATACCCCCTTCCGTAGCAACTTCTATCATACCACCATGTGAAAAACCATATGTGGTGCGTATACCTCCTGCCACTACTACTGCAAACATACAATCACCTCCCACTCGGCCTGCTCCCTATATAGTTCAAATACCACCTGCGATCGCAACTATGGAGGCACAACCTCTAGCTAGGCTAGCTCCATATGTTGTCAAGATACCCAAACGGCCTGATGACCACCAATCATCCACTCCACAAGCACAGAACAAACCAACCTCCTATGTCGTTAGGATTCCCAACTAGCCTGACATTCAACCATCCAACAGCAACCCTGCCCTACTCCATACGTTGTACAGATCCCAAAACAACCTGAGATTTTGAAACCAACAGTTCCCCCACGTCACACACGAGAACGCCTAGCAGACAAGCTTACACGGGAACGCTTAGAGAAGGAATGCCAACGACTGGCCTTAGGACCTCCCAAGCCTACCCTGCTAAGTGCAATACTCATGACATCATCCAACAATAAACCAAGCACAAGCCATGAGGGTGAATCATCTGAAGAGCATGATACGTGTAAATCAATGGTTGCGGATAAAAGTGATAGACCAACTACGCATGCGATAAAACTGTTGGGCCCGATGGATCAAGTAACTGTCGACAAAAATACGCCTAACAGTAAGGATTTAGCAACAGCTTTAACACAAGTCACGCAGGCGCTCAAACAAAAAAACACTTTATTAACCTCTCAAACCCATTGCGAAGCCTTAGTGCACATGTTGACATCCATCCCAGTAAGCAAAGACTTATTCCCAAATGAACCTTCGATTCATGTGATCATGTATTCGTCTCAAGGATCGACTCCTAAACCACTAAGTTTCCACAATGACAACATCAAAATGGATGAAAAAACAGGAGAAGTGACAACCGTACCTATGTTCATAACGATACGAATAAATCAATTCAAGATACATAGAGTGCATGTAGATGATGGAGCCGCTACAAATGTAGTACCTTATCCCATCGTCGAACAATTAGAACTTATGGAGCTAATTAGATCAACCACGACCACTTGTTTAAAATCGTTTAGTGGATTGCGCATAGTAGTCAAAGGCACTGTGACTTTGGATTTTATAGTGGGGGATCAATTCCCCACATCTGCCGACTTTGTGGTCATCGATGAAATGCTAGGGTTCAATTTAATATTGGGAAGGCCTTGGTTACTCCAACTGAGAGCCGTCTCTTCCCCCATACACCAAGAGATTCACCTTCCTTATGAAGGTGGTGAAATCATTATACATGGGGAGACGACTACACCTACCATCTCATCATATATAGATACGGATCAAGGTTTAGAGGTTAAGCTCGAAGAGCCTAAACAAGATGACATAAGTGAACAACAAAACTACACGCAACTAGCAAGTGAAAATCCCTCAAATGTAAAGAAAAATTTACCCAACACAGAAATACTCAAACTTTAAATTGCACATACACCTCCTAACCTAGAAACTACCATAAACATAGAAACTACAACACATGCAGAAACACCCAAAAGCACCAATGCGGGAACTATTCCATCAAACGTCCCTTGGACAGAATTACCGTTCAACATGATCAGTGAAGGGGACACCGAATATAGAATCATATCCATTAACGCTACTCCTAATGTTAAAATGAAGAAAATTAAAAAATTACTAAGCCATTAAATGATATTCAAGTTCGAAATGACCTTAAAATACCTTCACAGTCCGGAATGACGTTAAACTACCATGTCCGCAACGACATAAAACTAGCCACGATCAGAAATGGTCGGTCTATTTAGAAATCCACCCATGTCACTTAAAACTTCCCTTGTTTATGCATGGCCCGAAATGGCCTTAAACTAGTGCATGCCACCCAAAAGGGCCTTAAACTAAACCACTCGCTTACACTTTGTCTTTCTCGCAAATTCAGGTTCATAGTTCGAATTTACACTTGCATTGTCATGTTATCAATTACAGTTTTTCTTCGCGTTTTCCTTTTCACAATTATCCTTTGCTTATAATTACATTCCTACTTGCATTCCCACTTTGTGCATTACACTTAAACAACAAAACAAACCAAAACATTTTACATTACCGCGTTGTGTTTACATTTAAACTCAAAATCCACAACAATAATTATGTAGAACTATATATACAGTTAGACAAGTACAACAATTACCTAGTTCCATTTACCAGTTCAATATAACTCTAGAAAAAACATGGTCCAAGATAGTTTTGAAATTAAAATTAAACATTAGGGATGGGAGGGTTGCCCCCTTCAGCTCCGCCGGCACCTTGGGTCCTTGCTCCGCTGGGGCCACCTTCTTCAACATCGTCGTCGCCTCGACCCTATAAAAGGTAAAAGAAACAATCAACACAAAAAGAAAAGGAGAAGATCCCAAACATTATTCAACGAAAAAATTAATAACAAAAAAATTCTTATCGTAGGAGACCCTCCTAAACTGAATTCCAACCGATGGAGAATTTCTTCCTCTGAGACGCTAGCCCAGTCAGTCCCATCAAGGCCCAGATTGACATCCACCAAGGCCTTCCCCTTGTCAACCACTGACCATGTGAGACGTTTCAAGGGAAATTCACCCATAGACACCTCCCCAGAGGTAGTCATAATTACTCTTGTGGGTGATTCCATCTCAAGAGTGGTATTCTTAGTAAAGGTATTGAATGCAGAACGTAGACCCAGACCCTCTATGAACATTTCAAGCTGATGCTTTTCTATGAATACTTCCTTCAATGATTTCTTGTAATGATGCTTGTGGTTCTTCTCATCTTGACCCCACTTATGCACCTTGGAAGTGAAAGCCTTCCAATCCTAGCACTTGAGGTTCAGTAGATCTATCTGGGCCTTACGCTCTGCTAGTTTCCGAGTTAGAGATGCATGGCAATTTAGCAGGTTCCAATATCTAGTATAAGTGATCTCGAAAGTTCACCAAGAACGATCACCCGTTAGTTTGGCTGAGGTGAACTCATAACGAGCCTTGAGATCATTGCGTTTAGCAAATAACTCAGAAACCTCTTTTTCCTTTGCCTGGATTTGCAACCACAGTTGTTCAATGGAACGCCTACAGGTCCAAAGCGATTTGGCGTTATGCACGAGACCTTCTGCCACCTCGTCATAGACCGGCCTTGGTATCTGTTCAACTTCTGGCAGTAGAGCAGGTAAGCTTTCAATACTAATGGTCTCAGATGGATCCCACTTCAACTTGGCTCCTACACACACGAAAAGAATAGGCATTAAATCTTAGATGGCAAAAAATGCGTGAAACTCGAAGGCTGCAAAACACTGGAGATACCTGTACCTATTTCAGGGTGGGCTTGCTGAATGCATTCGACCACCTCGTCAATGATACTGGTCATGAAATCTATCTTACTCAACATCTTAGTCCAAGTAAATGATTCATGAGTACGAGATGGACGAGCCTCCGTGGTCATTTCAGGGGGAGCTACCTTCATGGGCACTTCCAACCGCATCGTAGGAATCGTCCTTTCTTCGTCTGGAAGTACAAAAAAACATAAAGTTAAAACCACATAATGAAAATAACGATTCACAAGCCAACACAATAAAACAAAAGGGAATATACCATGTTCTCTGTCCTCTTCCCAATCTGGAGGGTCACCAAGGTCCAATCTCCCTTTAAGGAAGCTACTGAACATCTCATCGACACCATCCTAGTCATTGACTAGTTTTGTCTCTGTGGTGTCTTCTGCCAACTCTTCCATCACTTCCACTTGATCTTTGCCAGCCTCTTCCTCCTCAATTATTAAGTCCGTCGGGACCTCCTCCTCCTCAATGATGGTTTCTAGCTCCTGTCTCCTCACTTCTTGAGTTAAGTCTGAAGACATTAGTTTCATGTAAATGGTCAAAACAAAAAAATGAATAAGACGAAAATGATAATACAATTAGTGTACCAAGCTTATTTACCTCGAACAGGCATTTTGAATCATATTCGCTTCACCCTTGGCTCTTCCATAGTTGAGGCCACCTCTTTAGCGCATTCGCGCTTCTAAATCTTCGACTTTGCTTTCCCGATGGTTTCTTTGATGACCCGATCAGCTCTCTTTGCAATGTAGGGCACATTCTCTGGTTCCAACCCAACACTGTTAGGTGTATGGATTGAAGTACCAGATGAACCCTCTGTTGTGATGGAAACTGATTCATCAATCCCCTCGGGTGCATCTTGGGACTCAGCTACCTTGAACAAATGACTAATCCACGGGCGACATAACTGAGTGCGATCCCGCAAAACATACTTATTGTCTGCGCGAACCACTAGAAATTCAGCCAAGTGATGTAGACAACCTGCGAAAAATGCGAAGGTAAAATGGGATTACACCTCAACATTTAAACGCAATCGCATTATCTCCTTATGGAAACCCGACAAAAAAAATTGGGCCCAATTATAGCTCATCCCAGTCTCTAAAATGGTCCACAGGATGCGCATGGCCTCCATCCCAAGACTCTTCACTTGAGACAAGGATTTAGGAAACACCCGTGCCCTAAACAGGGGATATAATTCATTGACTTCCATCACCTTTGATGTTCTCTGCATAAGGAATCCTTTAGAGCCCTTGGGAATCCCCAACCAATCTTCTAGCTCATGTACCACATGGAGCTCTTTCTGTGCCCTGTCCAAAACCACGTTCACGCCATCTGCCGGGACACCAAAGAGGTCTAAAAAAAACTCACCTGACAGATGGAAAACTATTTTAACACCCTTGATACGGGTGTTGTAGTAGGTGATAGAGTTGTCAAACGAATCGACAATTCCAATCATTTCAGCTATGGAAACATCAGGGCTTGGGGTTGTGAACAACTCCATGAGGCCGGCATCATCCAAACAACGGACAAGAGACGGTGGGGCACTGGTATGCAACCATTGCTGCACCTTGCTAATCTCCCCAAACTTCATCAATAGGGTGCTCTCAGTTCACCCTGTTGTAACAGGGTCTTCGCTGGGGGGGACATTAACTATAAACATAATTTAAAACCATACACCAGTATGACCAATGTTGCAGCTGAATAAAAGACTAAGGCGTCAAGCAAATATCATCACTTACCTTCAATCGTGGGTTTCGAGGTGCTAGGACCCAAGTCAGTATCACGAGGGAAAACCGGCCCATTGCGTGACCAATCTCCATGCAGCCACCCTCGAGCCGTGCATTGTGCGAACGCCCTGGAAAACTGCTTGTGGAAATGAATAATATCACACTTAGTCTGAGCTAATATAGCTCTGCAGAGGGTGGGACCCGCCATGAAGGTCTCCAAAGCG
The DNA here is from genome assembly GCA_015680685.1 of Gnetum montanum. NCBI lineage: Eukaryota > Viridiplantae > Streptophyta > Gnetopsida > Gnetales > Gnetaceae > Gnetum > Gnetum montanum. Next base: position 722,858 of record MNCI01008454.1, read on the forward strand.
GTGTGAGCCAGTGCGAGCCCGTCATCATTGACGCATATCCCATCTTTATCAACTTGGGGCCTGCAAAAGAACGGTCGTCAAAACAGGAACAAACACTAAACGACAAAATAGAAACAACAAACTAAACAACCTTACCTCTCTACCTTGTACACCGTGCCCGGAGGGTTCTGAAATAATGTGTGCACACGTGTAGCCAAAAACAAAGTGTTATTAAGATAATGAGGCCCACGTTGCAACAAGTCCCATATGCGCAATAGCGGATAGGTAGATCTGGGCCCTCCAAAAGGACCCTCCTCTATCGCAAGCGGTCCCTCGTCAATGTCCTCCATGAAAATCATGATGTCGTTTGCAGATCTTGGCAACATCTCTTCGAGCACGCTCCGCGCCACTTGTTCGCTCAGGTGTGACCAAATCACTACCTTGAATTTGTCTAGGATAAAGGCAAGGAACACACAGGCCCCTTCCTTGAACCATACCCCATTGTTATCAATAGTCAGATCAGTGGCAAGTTCGTCGGTATCAAGGGGCCCAAACCATGCCAGTACCCCAACCAGCTCAACTACTAGGACGAAAGGCTCAGGATCCCTGCACATAACCAGAATGCCATGGTAAATCAGCCATACACCAAAATGAAATAGAGAAATGAAATTCTACGTTGAAAATCAATATTTCAAAAAAACAATTTGCTAACTGTTTACCCTCAGCGTATATGCCATCAATAAACTATTTATGCTCGGTGTATACGCCATCAATAAACTGTTTACGCTTAGCATATACGCCATCGAAGAACTATTTACACTCAGCGTACACACTGTGAAACCTGTTTTCACCGAACTGTCAAGACCGTCTAAGCCCAGCGTACAGACCGTATACGTTGTCAAGACTGTCTACGCTCAACATAGAGACCCTGTATGCTATCAAGACCGTCTACACCCAGCGTACAGACCCTGTACACTGTCAAGACTATCTACGCTCAGCTTAGAGACCCCGTATGCTGTCAAAACCGTCTACGCCCGGATAACAAACACAAATGAAAGTAATTAATAGAAATGAGATCAAAGCCTACCTATGTGCCGGTTCAGACCACGATGGAATCGTCGGCCTAGGCAAACACTGCAGCATGGCCTCACTTTCCTCCACGAAAGTCAAGTCAGGCTCCTTCCTCCCTTAGCCTTCTACTTCCTTTCCCTTGCCCATTCTAGCGTCCTGTACGCTGAATCTCACAGGTCTACATTGGGGTTCAAGCCTTCACGCTTACACTGGGTTTGGAGCCTCTACGCTCATGCTTACACTGGGTTTGGAGCCTCTACGCTGATGCTTACGTTGGGTTTGGAGCCTCTACACTCATGCTTACGCTAGGTTTAGAGCCTCTACACTCACACTTACACTAGGTTTGGAGCCTCTACGCTCACACTTACGCTGGGTTTAGAGCCTCTACGCTCATGCTTATGCTAGGTTTGGAGCCTCTACGCTCATGCTTACGCCGGGGTTTGGTGCTTTACGCTTACGCTGTGACTTAAGTTTACGCTCACACTCCGGTCTGATGCAGGCTTTCGCTGCCTCTCTCAACTGACAGCCTTATGCTATATATAGCCCCCTGCTGATGTCGCCGCCACCACCGCCGCCTTCCATTTTTTATTTATTTTATTTTATTTTATCAAATTTAATCAAAAATGATTCAAAGTACAAAATGCGGAAAAATGGAAGATAAAATAACAAGATAATGAACACTACCACATACCATATTCCCTAGTAAACCAATTTTGGTGGCCCACACTGAACATTCTGGCATAAACTCTTCGGTACGAATCATGCATCAACTAGGCAGCATCAAGTCACACATTTGGCCCGGTAAGGCATTAAACTACCACATTAGGCCCGGTAAGGCGTTAAACTACCACAGTCAGCCCAGTAAGGCGTTAAACTACCACATTTGGCCCAGTAAGGCGTTAAACTGCCACATTCGGCCCGATAAGACATTAAACTGCCACATTCAGCCCGGTAAGGCGTTAAACTGCCACATTCGGCCCGGTAAGGCGTTAAACTGCCACATTTGGCCCGGTAAGGCGTTAAACTGCCACATTCGGCCTGGTAAGGCGTTAAACTGCCACATTCGGCCTAGCAAGGCATTAAACTGCCATGCATCCCAGTATGACGATAAACCATCACCGTACACATACACATGATTTACATCGCCAAGAAACGTGTAACAACACCTACCAGCTCACTCCACTCTCTGTTTATTAGCAAGAGCAAGCCTGATGGACTATCAGCATTTATCCACACCATTGACCATCGATGGACCATATGGAAAGATCATAAGAGAAATCAACATAAATTCCATCAACTTAGGTCTATCAACGAACAACACAGTCATAGCTTCAACAAAACAAACGCTAGATAGCTACAAAGGTATGACAAAATCCCTCGACATAGAAGCTGATAACATCACTGAAGACCTGTTGACTCAAACCCCCATTGCCATGCCTGACGGTGAAATCAAAGTGTTAAAATTAAGTACATTATTGCAACCTCAACTAGCCAAAGACATAGAAGATGTGCTTCGAGACAATATAAAAGCGTTCGCTTGGTCTTACACTAACATGCCTGGGTTATATCCTCGAATCATCCAGCACAATATCATACTCGATCCAAAGTTAAGGCCAGTGAAACAAAAAGCACGAAAGGTTAAGCCTGAGGTAGCGTTGGCAGTTTGCAATGAGATCACCAAACTCTATCAGGAAGGTTTCATTCGGGCTGTAGACTACGCTGATTGGGTATCCAACATGTTCATTGTCCCGAAGAAGAACGGAAGCATTCGCCTATGTATTGACTTCCGGGACCTCAACGTTGCAACCATAAAAGATGATTTCCCCCTGCCCAGCATCGATCAACTTGTTGATTCAATAGCTGGGCATGCCTTGTTATCTTTTATGGATGGTTTCTCAGGATATAACCAGATACGCATTAAGCCGGAGCATCAGCTCTGAACTACCTTTATGACACCATGGGGTACCTTCTACTACACGATGATGTCATTCGGTCTCAAGAACGCTAGGGCCACATATCAAGGGGTAATGACATTTATTTTCAGCGATTACATACTTTAGTCACTCAATGATTATGTAGATGACATCGCAATTAAATCGAAAACACCAGAACAACACGTATAAGACTTAGATTTAATCCTAAAATGTTGCTTGAAATACGAACTTAGGCTCAACCCAAAGAAATGTGTTTTCGGAGTAAAAATAGGCAAGATGCTAGCCTTTGTAGTGTCAGAAACAGGAATACGAGTGGACCCAAATAAGGTTAAAGCTATCATCAATCTAAAACCACCAAGCAACATTACTAAACTTCGGGGTCTACAAGGTAGACTCCAGTTCATCAGGCATTTCATAGAAAAACTGACAGACAAATTAAAACCCATGAACCACTTGTTACGAAAGAATGTTCATTTTGAATGGACTTAGTGCTAGGAAGCCTTTGACCATATTAAAACAGTATTGGCTCAGCTACCAATAGTGTACCCTCCACAAAACAATAAACCCTTCTACATCTATCTCGCTACATCGGATGCGTCCATCACTTCTGTGCTCTGCCAGAAATGAGACGATGGGACTGAAGTTCCTATTTATTATTTGATCCATGCATTAATGGCCCATGAAAAGAAGTGCAATGAGGTAGAGAGGTCATGTTTAGCCCTTGTCTTTTCCCTAAAGAAATGGTGACATTACCTCTTCCATAATCAAACCAACATAATCTGTAAAGACAATGTGCTCAAAGCCATTACCAGTAACATTTACGAGTCGAGCAAAATAGCACGATGGAAAGCCATAATAGCCGAATTCGACCTACATTACATAGCCCAGTCATCGGTCAAGGGTCAAGCCATAGCGAAACAACTGGTTACATCACCAACACATGATCAAGCAACAATAGAGCCAGAGTTCCCAAACGAAAACATGAGTGCAATAGACATAGTTCCCGATGAGTACGAAGCTATTTTGAATTTTGATGGAGCATCCCCCTCGCGAGGGGGAAGTGCTGCTGCCATCATCACCTATCCCTCTGGGGAGATCTGACCCTTTTCTTACCGCTTCAACTTTCATTGTACCAACAACATAGCAGAATATGAAGGTCTCCTTAGGGGCCTTACGGTAGCATTAGCTTCCAACATCACGCAACTTGTGGTAAGGGGAGACTCACAACTAGTTTCAAACCAAGTCACAGACATTTATACATGCAACACGCAACATCTACAACCATACTGTGACTTAGCTAAACACTTACTGAAGCAATTCAAAAACATGGATGTGCAACATGTCTCTAGAAACGACAACACCGTTGCAGATGCACTTGCTATACTAGCTCTAAACATATCGCCTGACACATTCCATATGTTGCCAAGCTCTATAATCAGTTGTGCTAAACCCATAACTGATACTCTCAATGAATTGCCGATCACATCCGTTAGTACAACACATGCAATAGAGTGGTATGATAACATAAAAGAGTATCTTCTACACGGTGAAACACCGCAACACCTAACAAATGCGTAAAAGGATGCAGTACGAAAATGGTCTCGACAATATGCATTGATAGGGGACACGTTGTGTTGTCGATCCTATGAAGGCATACTATTAACATGCGTTAGTAGTATTGATGCCCAAACAATCATCGAGCAAGTACATGATGGATTATGCGGAAGGCACATAGCACCTAAAGCGATGGCAACGAAAATAAGACATTTGGGATATTATTGGCTACACATGGAGTATGACTGTCTATCCAAAGCCAAAACGTGTAGTGTCTATCAAAAACACAGCAATTTGATACATGTTCCACCAAATGAGTTGCATACAGCGCAAATCACCTGGCCCTTTCAAAAGTGGGGATTGGACCTTATCGGACCAATAACACCCTCATCTTCTGCGGGGCATAGCTTCATCATAACCGTGATAGAGTATTTCACGAAGTGGGTAGAAGCTATTCCCCTTAGAAAAACCACATCCAAACATATATGCAACTTCATTCTTGAAAACATTATGACCCGTTTCGGCATCCCCATGACCATCATCACCGATAACAGGCCACAATTCAGTAGTGCCGAAAATAAAACTTTCTGTGAAAGCCTAGGGATCAAACATTCATTTTCATCCCCTTACTACCCTCAAAGCAATGGACAAGCTAAAGCCACAAACAAAACCATCATTATAATACTCAAAAAGATGCTTACCCAAAGCAAGAAAAGATGGCATGAACAGCTAGTATACACGCTGTTGGCTTATCGTACTACACATCGGACCTCCACAGGTAAAATGCCATATAGTCTTGTTTATGGTTCAGAAGTTGTTTTACCCTTGGAGTTACAAGTACCATCTCTAAGGATCACACTCTTGGGACTCCTCAACGAAGGGCAAAACAATGACCTACGCATTGTTGACTTGGACTTAGTGGAGGAGGAACATATACGCGCACTCGATCAGATTGAGTGGTATCAAAAATGACAACAACAACACCATCAACATGATGTTTATAAGCGCCTCATCAAGGAAGGTGACCTTGTACTCAAAGCCGTTCGGGAACACCCAGATAAATTCTCAGCCAATTGGGAAGGGCCCTACTTAGTCATCAAAGCGTACGACAACGGAGCATTCAAGTTAGCCGACATGGAAGGAAATGAGTTTGCAAATCTAACCAATCATTTGTTCTTGAAATCGTTTCACGTCTAAGCATGGATTCAGGTACGCGTTCGTCCTAGCATCATGACGGTAAACTGATACCATAGCTCGTCCTAGCATCATGACAGTAAACTGATACCACAACTCGTCCTGACATCATGACAGTAAACTAATACCGCAGCTCGTCCTGGCATCATGATGGTAAACTGATACCATAGCTCGTCCTGGCATCATGATGGTAAACTGATACCATAGCTCGTCTTGGCATCATGACGGTAAACTGATACCATAGCTCATCCTGGCATCATGACGATAAACTGGTACCACAGAATGTTTGCAATAACAATAAACTAGCACCTATCTGCTACGACATCAAATTGCCACAGTCTCATTCACCAGAGTCTGCTAAGACTATAAACTGGTTTGCTCTTCATAGTCTGCCACGACTATAAACTAGCATTGTACCATCCGCTACGATGATAAACTGGCAATGTCCAATGGGTTATGACGTAAAACTAACCCACTACAGTCCGCTAAGACTATAAATTGGCAAGATCATCTCTGGTACATTCATCTGCAACTATCATTTATGACATTTCTTCATCAATGCCTACTACATCATTCATCACATCAGCTCTGACAACACTACTGCTACTCATTTTGCTCACCTTCAGTTTCACATGGTGCCTCCATTCGCATTAGTCACGTTCACATCTACAATATTTGCTAACTCGTTCACTTGTGGTTTTCTTGTCTTCTTGGAGTTGTGTTTCCAAGATGACACCCAGTGGGGTTCGTACATGGATACACTTCATCACGGCGACAAGGTGCCACATTGTTTCTGACGCATGCAACCAGGTTAATCAATCTATTCAAAAGTACATTCCCCATTTCCCCCAACACTCTTATTCCCTTTCCTACCCAGTTATAGTTCCCAAATACACCCAGTACACCCCAAAAATTTGAGCACACTGTTATACGCTGCGACACTCTCGAACAATTGTAACACACAATATGGCACATGAACATGAGTCCAAAAAAATGAATGAAAGATGAGCCACAAGACCCTTGGCACTTCCCATAAGCCCCAGGTGGGAAGGTAGTTGTCTTGCAAATAAATACTCAAGTGATATCTCGTTGCATGGCTTTGGCTCTCTACCAACAGGTTCCCTCGAAATACTAAACAAAGGCCATGTTCCTCCAAAGAACACAACACATCATCACGTGGCTTTAGTTGTGTCAACATGTCCTCTTAAACACCAAACAAGAGTCTTGTGCCGCCAAAGGACGTACATCTCATGTCTTGATTCTGAGTCTGCTAAACAATGGCTATTGACAAGGATCAGCATAACCCATATACACACCAGAACATTCCCTTAACCGTGCACAATCCCTTGATCAATTACCAATCCCTGTAATTTCCATTTCCCTATCCAGCTATAAAATTCATCTCTCCAATCCTATGTACTATTGAACATGGTACGATGACATCTGGCTAGGTGCCAAAGGACAATGTTTCTACCAAGTTGCTTGTGCTATTTTGTACTTCTTTGTTGACGCTTCTCAGGTTGATTTCTCCAAGCGTCAACAAAGAGGGACCAATGAAACACCACAAAAATCTGAGCTTAGTACTTCCCTGGCACCCGCAGACGACCACGGCAACATCTAGTATCAAATATGGCAACTTCGAAGCTCAAGATGCTTGGTTTTCACCAAGTATGTAGCATATACGCCCAGCGTACATGCCCAGCATTGACATGTATGCCCAGCCTAAGATTCCAAAGATGGCATGGAAACGGCACTCTAGAGTAAGACTTGGTACAAGGCATCAACTCACAAGAACAGAGCAATTAGCAAGTGACATCACGGGCTCCAAGAGGATGAATTCATATGCAAAGCATGTGTGACCTACACGCCAGCGTAGACACTCAGCGTATACACCCAGCATATGTATCCTACACACCAGCGTAGATGCTTAGCATATACGCCCAACGTATACACTCGGCATGGACAATGTATACACCTAGTATACCAATCAAATCTCTCCAGAACCATGTCAGATCAAGGCCAACCGAGGTGAACATCCACAGACAACATTCTCGTGACATCTAAGTGCAAATCCGAGCGTCGAATGACTTCTTTTGTTCCAGTCAAGTCTGTACACCGAGTTCACACGCCCAGTGCATATACACCAGTGTATAGCACTGTACGCCGACGTACCGCAGTATACGCTGGCGTACAGCATGTTGTACAGTTGTAAAATTTCATTCTTTCGCACTCGGTCAACGCGCCACATGTCACCCGACCCGAGAGTCTAGCACTCCGCAGCCAATCATTCCCTCTTAGACCCGAGTCTAATGTCTAAACTCATATAAAAACCCTGATTTTTGACCAGATCTGGGTTCGAAAAATTGGAGGCATCTTGGCAAAAATCGGGGCAGACCACACTAAGCAAATTGAGAACCCTGGCATCCTATACGTTGGACTTGAACCCTGCACGCCGAACATACAGCCTCTACGCTGTGCCTACAACCTAAACTAGCACGCTGCTTGCATTCACTAGGGCTCTTCGTCCGCCTTGTGTCAGATCCACAACTACGTTAAGGCCGGTGCATTGTAACTCCTATTACGCAATAATATTTCCACATTTCTTTGCTAAGATTTATTACAGTTTTTCGTTCATTATTGCATGCTCATTGTTTACATTCCTATATATTTACGCTCAATTTTTACATTAGTTACGCTATTTACATATAACCCGGCGTACAACATATCAATATATGCTTGGGGAAATCCTTGTCTGATCCGCGTGCGGACCACTCGAGGTACTCTACCTTCGTTAATTCCAGCTTGCCTCAAGTGAAGGTAGGGTCTTCTGTGCTTGTCCAAGGGTCCCCTGGTTTCTGTTTCATTCCAGCCGGAGACCAACGATTTCGGACAGTACAATTAGGAATAGCATAAGGCCAAAATAACATCAACCATCATATGCCTCACCTTGGACTAAATCATACATGAAAAAAGCTACCACTAGTTTAAGTGGGAAGATAATGAATTGTAATCAATGCTTAATGATCTAGATGCACAACTAGTTCCATCCATGAAATTCAACTAGATTATGTATGAATGCTTGTGATTTGTATGGTTGGGCATAGGGGGTACCTCTTGTTCATCAATGGAGTAACAGTCGACCTCTTTGTTAAGTCGATATTTAATTTTCATTATACAAATGTACTTTCTATCCAATTGATCCATTTGATCTTTAGACATAATAAAGCCCTAGGTTTAGTTTCAATTTCACAAATAAGCAAGTTATTACAAGTCATAATATTGGAATGTGTTCCTTTCTATATTATTTTTGGTCATTTCTACTCAAGGTTAAGTATGTGATGTACTCTGAATTTTTTTCCTTATTCTTAATATTATTTTTAGGCTTCAAGAGCCTACTAAATATAACAATGAGGTTAGCTTAGTTGTATAAGTCTTAGTATGAAAACCCAAGTCTTAACATCAAATTACTAATTCATAAGTTCAATTCTAGTGAGAACTATTAAATTATAGATTAAAAATTCTTTAAAATAAACTTTAATACTAAGTAGTTCTATAGAACCAAGAGAGTCTCATTGGAGATAAATAAATGTATTCAATTTAAATTTCAATAAAATTTAGTTAACATTACATACTTGATTAAAGTATGTATCTTATGGTAGTGCATATTACCAATTTACTTTAAAAGAGGCATTTTTCCTCTTTTGAGAGAGAGAGAGAGAGAGAGAGAGAGAGAGAGAGTTCAAAAATATGGATGTTAACATAAATACAATATTTTAACAAAAGATAAAATTGTCCTTAGTAAAACTACTAGGGCATGGGATCCATATAAAACAAAAAATTAGTAACATGGTAGGACCATGTAAAAGTCCATTTAATAGGATTTATCTATCAATAACATGCCCATGATATCAAACAACATGTAGTCAATGAAGCCCATCAACATTGTCATCACAAAACATTGTCAGGTTGGGCACATCTCCTCCTATAGGTTTATCAATTACAACTACTAGTATTAGTTATAGGATGAGGTGTCATGGAGATTAATGGAAACACTTGCTGGTCATCAAGAAAGGTATGTATGGAGAAGACATTAGTAGTGTAGATCATATAGTAGGAAGCAAAAAAATCATCATCGCCATAAAAAACTTATAACTATTTCTAATGGATGTTGATGCATTGTTATTTGGGATATGATTGTTTGCATAATTATAGTTGTAATTTCAGTCATGTTTGCTCAAGCATATGGATTGGTCATCACTAGAGGGGCTTGGTGGATGTAAGGAATGGAGATGATGAAAGACATACTCTAAGCACAATGGGGGCTGTGGGGGATCATTAGGGAATAGGTTCAACATACATGTAAGGGGGTGGAAAGGGAAAGGGATAAAATACAATATTTAAATGATAGGTTAAGGCTTTATTAATACATGTATCACATGGAGACATGAGAAAAATATAGTAGATAGCATTGACAATGTGGCTACAAAAGCATGTAATCTGTGTTTGAAGGTGTACAATTTAACTAATGGCCTAAGGTCCACATATTTTCCAATGTGAGTTAACTAATTATTTTCATATTCTTAATGAAATATTTTCTCATTTTATTGTTGAAGTGGTTATGTGTTCATGTGGTGATTAATTGGTGTTATAATAGTGATTTAAATGATGATGTAATGTGATAATACTAGTAATGAATGAACCTGGTATAGAATTCTAACTAACAAGCATGATGATCATGTTAACCACATTGCACCCACTATAACCATGATAGGGTATCTCACATTCCATTTCCTTCATCTATACTAAATTAGTCTTACCTCATTCGCATTATGCAATTATGAGTGTTGGAACCTTGAAATAATTGTAATATAAATACACCCTAAGATATATAATCCAATTAGAACTTTATAACTCAGGATCATCCACCAGAATTGAATCCATAAAATGGAGCTCTCAAATCAAGAGTCTTACCACTAGGCTAATACTTGAATGTTATGATCTCTTTGGTTGTGTGTAACATAGTACAAGTTATCCAACCAAGACAAATGTATGCTAATTAGAATATGGACATGATTAATATTTAGCTTCTAAGATTCCTAGAGACATCTTTTGAAGTAATTATGTAAGAGCAATATGGGTAAGAGCTTCCTTTCGGAAGGACCCATTTATATGCCTCTTGTTAACCATGGTTACAAACTAACCTAACACTAATTAGCTTTAACAATAGTGTCATGGGTAGCCTTTCTAATTTTCATGTAAATTTTTGGAACCTAATTTTCATGATTTTCTAATGACTTTTATTGAATTTTAATGGTTTTTTATATTTTCCCACAAATTTTTGTTATTTTTATATTTTCTAATTTTTAAAATATCTTAAACTATGGATGAGAAGGTTTATCTTAAACTTACCATGTATAACATTAATATGATAATATGTCTAAATAACATCATCTCCTTCTTTACCCATGCCTATCTAGTCCTAAATAGCTAGTTTTCTACCTATTTGGCCTACCTCCTCTTTTGGAAGATCAAGTGTAACTTTGAAGAGAATAAGTCTACCAAGAAAAGCCTTTCATTTTCATGCTTAATTAGCAAGCTCTTTGTTACATCCCTTCCAAATACATTGGGTATAGCCATATGACTATGATTTATACATTATGTTCATAGTCTCGGTGGATTATCAAGGATGAGCTAGTTTAGTATGATTACACTTTATATGTTATGAGGCTTTCATCTTTATGTTATGATTATGATGTCTTTACATGCTTAAATAACATGATTATGTCCACTATCCTCATGTGATGTGTAAATAGGTGATGTGACTAGCAAGGATATTGGATTGGAATCCAAGAGCAACTATTTGGTCTATGCTTTGCTTTATGCATGATTTTGATATTTATCTATTTGAATTGTAGCACTATGTTATGTGATGCTTGAATGTGATTTTGGCATGTGGATGTGTAGATTGTTCAAAATGGATCTCATAGGTTCGAATGGATTTTTATTTAGAGTTTCGGTGTGTTTGTTATACATGTTGGAAAAACATGGCATTAATTAGAAAAGGAAAAATTAAAATGAACTTAAGAAAATATTTATAATAAAGGTGGAAATTGGATTTTGCACATGATGTGAATAATGAAAAAAAAAAACACTTTGGGTTTATGTGTAAGTTTTATACTTTATTCTTACAAAAAAAAATTTAAAAATAAAAAGCACCAATGTTTTTCTTTAGTTTTCACCACCACAATAAAATCACACTACCTCCCACATCTTTACCCATGGAATTTGGGATTTTTTTTCTGTTTATGAAAAGAAATGAAATAGAACCCTATTTTTTTCTTGTTCTTACATTGACTTTCATTTTCCATTTCTATTTATTTTTTGAAGTTTGTGCTTTGTAGATGGATTTCTCTTTACTATGAACCTAGATTTGGAATTGTTGTGGTTGTGTTTACATAGGTGTGGAACTTGTTTGGAGAAAAATGGAGTTTTGTTAGATTTTTAAGGAATTTATGCTTGTTTTAGAATTTCTACTACAACTATTTTAATTGGTTGGTTCCCTTTCCATTTTTCCTTATATTTATATGCCAAATTAGTATATATGAGCATGCAATGTGGGCATGTGAGGAAAATAGTAATGTTTTGTAGATTTCCCAAAATTCTACAATTTTGGTTATCAATTGTTTATTAATAAATATGTAATGTATGGAATGATGTGAACTTATGGAATATTAAATGTGAAGTTGATGAGAGTAGCATGGTTGAAGTCTTTTATTTTATGGACCTATTATTGCATAGGAGTTTTTAGGTGTTTTCAATGATCACTAGCTCAAAGTAAATATTATTATTTGATTATTTTATTAATTAAACTTTAAATGCACATAACTTTGCTTCCAATAGTCCAATTGAGGTGAAATTAGATGTTAGGATTTTCTTGAGATGTACTTTTTAATTTTTGAACTCATTTTCTCATTTGGCATCTATCATCTTGGAGGTTATAATTATGGTCATTTCTACAAAATTATATGTAGCTCACAGAGTATAGTTCTCACACAAAATTTTAGTAAGTCATGTTGTGATATTGTGTTTATAGAATGAATGTGATTGTTAGGTGAGGACATATGGCATCATGTTATGTTTGTTTTGGATGTGTTATGCTTGCAACATGTGTTGGCTTAAGCTAGCCTAGATTTATACATGTCTTCACAATGATGTTTATGTGGTCATTGGTGAGTGGTTATAGCATAAGGGTGTAGACTAATTGATGATGAGGGATCCTGGAGGTAGTTATGGATTGACCTCCACTATGATGCATTAGTGAGGCTGTTGTCTCAAGCCTCATCCTAAGAGTGAAAGAACGTAGTTGTGTTTATCCCTACGGCTAGTACGTGCATAGGTATGTTCGTCCCTATGGCTAGTTCTCTGAAAGGCTAGTGGGTATGGGCCATCATTTGATGGGCCATAGCACTAGTTAGGTAACTAAAAGACTAATAAAAGAATTGCTGGTAGTGGTTGTTTATGAGTACTCATGGCAACATTTTACATGCTACAATGAGTGTGGATATGCTACTGACCATATGCATAAGGTATACATGATGGCATTGGTTTTTGAGTTAAAGCATGTCTAATATATATAACTAACCTATGATTATGTGGAACATGTTTTTTCTTGTTCGTATGGAGTGGGTATGATGGCATGGACATGATAGTAGGGATGTATGTGGGATGATGCAATTGTTATATAATTTTTTATGTCTAATAGTGATTATGTCTATGAATATGCAATAGTCATCTATTTACCTTAGTAATGATTATGCTAGTATTATGCATGATATCATATGTACATGTGTTGCTTAGAGCATGTGCAAGATTGACAGTTGATGCAGGTTATCTTGTATCCCATTCCTCTCCTCTAGTGCAACACTTGTTGATCATCTAGCAGGGAAAATATAAAGGCTTTCCCCTTAATTTTAACTAACATTATTTAGTTACAAGTGAAAGCTACAGACTTGTAAGTAAGCACTAAGAGAGAGCAAAGGAGAAAGAAATCCTTAGGGATTGGTTGATGTATATTTCCTTATATAGTATTGTGAATTGTTTCTATTTGTCGAACTCTTACTATACTCTGATGTATATGATGATGATGTTTATGTTTATTTATCCTGTGAGATCAGTATAGATTTTTCATTTATGTAAAGACACTTAGTTTTATAAAATGAAATGTATGCTCAGTCCTTAGTTTGACATGGATTTTCATGTAGTTTGACCTTCCATTATATATATGGAATCGTTTATGCATTATCATCTTTTAGTTTTTCATGCTTTTGTTGTGTTATTACTAGGAATCCTAGGCATCACTCTACCCTACCTAGGTAGGGTAATGTGGGGTGTTACACTTTGCAAGCAAGAAGGGATTGCATAATAGATAAATAACACTATGTGCATGGCACTAATGGCCTTGTGAAGAGAGATGATGAACATTTTTCTGGCCAAAAAGGTGTAGGAGCCATCATCAACTATCATAGAGGTAGCATCATTGAGCACATTAGCAATAGCAATTACTTCGACACTAGCAACTACCATCCTAGTAGTAGAAACCATAGGTGTAAGTCTGAGCATTATACAAACTAGTTTTACTAACACTAGTACATAAGCACCTATAGAAAGTTCCAGTGTATACTATCATACAATGAGACATTTATAAGAGGTTATATGAATCACTAGTTGAAGAAGCTAAGAACTAGAAAACATGCCATCTAGGTAGAGTAATAGTGCTCATATGATAATGTGCCCACAAATTGGTGAAGTTACTATTACATTGTCGAGGGATAAATAGCTAGAAATTTCAAACAATGTTGTATCATTTCAACTCATGATAGAGACTAGTGATGGGGCCATAATTACATAATCATTATGTTTCTACATGATCAATTATCTTTTACATGGATGCATTGATGTATTAACATTAATCCAAGTACATCAATGCTTCATTAGCATGGACATAGCATAAGCTACATTGATATAGTAGACATAAATGCCTATAAATAAGAGCATATAAAATACATTTATGACATTGATAGCATTAATTATAAGGAAACTCCATCAATTTGATTCCATAGAAGTTAGAAAATTTTCAACTAGTGCCAATAGCATGGTTTCAAGTGATTATACAAAGTTCTTATTTAAGTACATTGTACTTAGACACATCACATGAATAATAATATATATTAAAATTATTTCACTTCACTACAACACTTTGACTTAGCATAAAATCTATTTTTGCAATAATATATTTTCCATGTAATTAGCGTAATATTTACTTTTTCTTGTACTTAGAATAATACTTTTTTTATATGCATGTTAGAATATGGCAAAGTAAGTGCAACTAATCTCAGTCATAAACATGGATCATGTGGTAATCCAAGTAGTGCTCTTACTTACTATGCCTAGCAATAAACACTTAATAACCTAGCAAGGATTACATGATTTTAGGATGTGTACAGAATATTAGGAATAGATGTTTATCACCTAAGCTAATATAGATTTTACTTCTTTCATTTAGATTAATTAGATAGTTTCCTATATTTTAACATTTTGATATTACTTTAATCATGATCCAACAACATCAATCATCATATGTCTCAATTAGACTTAACCATATGAGTTAAGAATCATCACAAGTGTAATTGGAAAGATAGCAACCCATGATCCAAATTACAACCATCTAGAAGTTTTGCTAATTTCCTCCACAAATTATGATAAGGTCACCCATGAATGCTTGTAATATATATGGTAGATCATATAAGACACTTAGTACTCATCATTGGCATCATTGCTATGGAATGATGCTAGTATTCTAGATTAGTAACATCATTAACAATCATTGTTAAAAGCTTCAAGATTCATCTTCTACAAATATTAAAATTTTATTAAGACATACACACTAATTCAATTAGTTTGTTCTCATAGAAATGATTTTTTCCTATTGATAACTCTATAAGAAGAACTAATAAAACCAATCAGAGTAAGAATGATATCTCCTATTAAGTTAAATTCATATATTGACATCTAAATCCATATTATCCAAGGTTTATTTTCATCTTTTATTAGGATAAAGAAATGAGATGGAGAGATCTAGAAAAAAATCATGTTACTACTTGATCATGTAATCCCATTAATGCTAATGATATCCTTGATGAAATTTAAACTAGAAGTTGTTACAAGTAACTACATGATGGCTAATAAAATTTTCAAGCCTTATTAATCTACCAAGACCCAGCTTCAAAAAGACCATTTCATGGAGGCATTCCATGAAGAAGCATAGAGTAGCATAGCAGGTCCCACCATTAGAAAACTTGCCAAACTGTTTAGTCCATCCTAAACACCTTTGACAACTCCTAGCATGGTCCCTGGGTAGACCATCAACTAGGTCATGTGTCAAGCTGGGCAAGCTAGAGAGTGTAGTAAGCTTGTTAGCTTGGGAGATAGAAAATTTGCCAAACTATATGGTCTACCTTCAATGCTCCATTTGTGCAAACTGGCTCTGCAACTAGGTGCTATGCTGACTATGGTCAGGAGCGTAGCTGGCACAGTCGAACATAACCATGTATGTGTTAGGACTTCTAGGGTGTCAAACCATTTGTGTGGTTCATCATGGAATTACACCCAGAGAATCATGATGGCCCAAAATTGATGGTGTTTCAGTGGCTCCTCTTTGTCAATGTCTGGAGGATCTACCTGAGAGACATTGACAAAGAATACGAAACACCATGCTGAATGTGACATCCACATTGTTCATTAGTGCTTGCTTAGATAAACCTTTGCTATGCTTGGGAGTGCTAGGAGAGCTGAGCATGATAAGGAAAGGGGACGGGTTTGAGGAAATTAGGCTAAGGAAAAGGAAAGGTGCAAGATGCATTATCATGAGAGTCATTACGATAGTGTGATCAATTTTTAGAATACTTATGAGGGAGTCAGCACACATGGGTGTCTTTCTCTTTGGATCTTGACCTCTCACCGGAGTGCTTGGAGGTGGTCAATCCAAATCTGAGACACTTGCAAAGCAACTGTGCTATTTATTTTGGGCACTTGGCTATATCACCATTTTTCATTCATTCATTTTTTTTGAGCTTTTGTGTTTTGTGCTTTTTTTTTGTTGCACACCCATGTTCATTCGAAGGAAATCTTGTCGTCGCTATAGGATAGGTGTTTCCTCCCCAGGATGAGTTTGTGTTACATCCATGTGGGGCTTTGACCTACCTACAGAGGCTTCCCATGGGATGATTTGCATTACATCCATCATGGGCCTGGTTGTTGGGCATGGGAGAGGGCTCTATGTGCATTGGGAAAGCTTGCAAAGAAGTTATCGAAAATTGTAAGTATAGGGAATGGAGATTAAGTTGGCCAAAGGGAGAGTAGGATATGCACTCTTAAGTAGCTAGGCTAATCGAAGTGGGTACTTCAGAACAATATAGTATCTCACTCTCATGGTGGAACACATTTTGGAATGACACCATCTTGGTTTTTATCCAACAAACACAATAGAGAGGAAAATAGAAAAAAACAACCATCGAGTGAAGTGAGGGCAAAGTCCTATTTGCTTAGGACACTACCATGCTAGTAGGTGTTGTATCTAACATGTGCGATGTCTAGAGTAGGAAGGCCAGTGTAGGCTTTGGTAGTGGCAGGCTAAAAAATCTTAGCAACCCCACCAGAAATGAGCACTGAAGAGGCTAGGAGCGATGATGGTGTAGGTGCTCAGGAATCCCTACTGAAGGCCAGCATCATGAAATCTAGCTACAAGGGAGAGCCACCTCTTCTTTATAGATTTGGCAGTGCATTGCGATATCACGTACGCAATATCATAGGGGAAGACATGATATCGCATACGCGATATCGCGGGGGATGCGATATCGTGGTCCATGCGATATTGCGTCCCATCAAGAACGAAGGATCGGACAGGAAGACCCTTTAGTGCACCAGATAGCATTGGAGAGGCACCTCCTACTAAAACATAGGTAATGTGCTAAGGGGGGTGTGTCTTATTGCTGAAGTAGTGAAATCAAGGTTGCAACGCAAAAAGTCCTATCTCATGGAAGAGGCTCCACGCACTAGTGAAGAAAGAGGCAGAAAGTTGCAGATCAAGGTTTGTAAGGTGTAGCCTACATTTCTTCATAAGTATGTTTAATTTTTTTGTTAGCTACCCATCCCCCTTTGTGTTAGACCAACATGCTTACTTTAGACATGTTTAATAAATGAAAAAGAAGAAGTTTTGGCTCCTAAGGGAGGGGCCCCTGTTATAGAAGAAGAAGAGGCCCCGGCTACAAAGGAGGAGGCCCCTTCCATAGAGGAAGAGGCCCCTGCTATCGATGATCCCTTCATAGAGTGTGCCCTAGCACCTAAGGGGCATATGATAGTTGAAGAAACCACCACACTATTGAGTCAACTTGAGGGGGAAGGGCTACAATTTCACGCTAATGAGTTTGACCGTTTGCTTGATAGTGTGCCAATGGGCAATCCCCCTGCTCTCACCCCTAAGGGTTTGCTGGGTAGGAGCTTTGCACTATCGTTTATGTTACTTCTTAGTTATTTTTCCTCCTCTTCACCATGCTAACATGCTTTTTTGTACAGCGGAGACCACTGTTAAGGTTCCTGATCCTTCTTCTTCAATTTCCCTCCAACCATGGATAGAGACCCCAGAAAAATTTACCTTTATGGAGGGGGTGGTTGACGACATGATTGACTGCTTAAGGTAGATTGACCCAGAAATAGGTGCATTTAGTGGTGTGGCACCTACCTTTGGTGTTATTCCAGCTTATTATTTTTCCATATTCTCATTATTAACACTTTCTCATGTTTGATATCCTAGCTTCCTAACTTAAATGGGACCCTAGGTAGGTGGTCGAAGTTGATGTTGTGCCCAAATTCCCACCAGAGGTGATCGAGGTGCCTTGTGATGTATACAAGGAAACAAGCAAATGTATGCTATACTCGACATGATCATTGTGGGAGTGTAGGCACATCAACGAAGACCTCTAGAAGTGGGTCTAGAAGGTAGAGAAGGAGAAAGCTAGCCAAGCAGTCGAGTTGGAAGATCTATGGTCAAAAAATGAATTCTTGTTGGCCTGTGACACTTCTGACGGTAGTTGGTGCATGACTGTGATTGATTACGCAAGATATTGGTTAGCCATGCGGGGTAAAAATGAGGCTACCTGGGAAATAATTGAGCAATGCTTGCAAATGGATCTACTGGCCCAGAAAAATTAGCACTAGAAAGAGTACAACACCAAGATGTATGAATGGGGAAAAACATAGAAAAATGATAAGCACAAGTACAAGGTGGAATGTGCTGCCTACCATCAGAAATATAGGGATGCCTCCATTGAGTTGCATACCCATAAGTTATTTCTTGATGTGATTGGTGCTACCAAGGCCTATGAAAAATTTACGTAACATGTATTAGTGAGTCTCCCAAAAGAGAGATGACTGTACCTTCCGGGGAGACCACTACTACCACCTTTTCTCCAAGGCCACCCACATGGATGGCTATGAAGAAGGGGAAAGTTGCGGCAAGCATTGATCTAGGCGAAGAAGATTGGGCCAACTTAACTAAGGAGGAGGGAGATTCTATGGTGTTTAGTAGATGCCATGGACAAGATACCCCTGAGATGGATGTGGGTCCATCTCAGGTTAGCCACTTTCTATTGTATGAAAGCCTTATTGTAATTTGATTCATTATTTTATTTTAATTTTATGTAGGGTCCAAATGAAGATGAAGGACCTAGTGGAGCAAGAGATGAAAATACTAGCAAAGACTTGTAGCGTGGCAGCAAACAATTTTTATTTTTGTCTTTCTATTTTATTTTTTGTAATCCTTATTGTATGGACTCAAATTTAATAAAGAGTAAAGAGTGAAACAATTATTCCATTTCTTTTGGTTAATATTTTATTAATGTGCTTGGGCCCCTTGTTTTAGTCTAAGGCCATTTCGGGCCCTTGCTAGTTTAAGGTCATTTTAGGCCATGCAATGTAAGTTCCAAAGTTGGTTGCCAGTTTTAGGCCTTAGTAGGCCATGGTGATAGTTTAAGGCCATTCCGAGCCATTGCTAAGATAATTAATGCAAACATGATGCAAGCAGTGGACATAATGCAAATAGTGAACATAATGAAAAATCAAAAGGAACAAGAGTATTAAGTCCTAGAATTCATGGAAGTGAGTTAGAGATAGACTCTAATTACACAATTATTTCCTAACCCATTGTCAGTTAGGTAGAGCATATGGTTAGGAAACCTTGTGATGATATTCCTCTATGTTGTCGTCTGCTATTTGCAAAGGCAACTCGGCCCAAGTGGTTTCCTAGTCTAAGTTGGTAGTTTTGGGAAACTCATCTGTTGAACATGGGGATTCATTGTGGATGGGTGATGCATTTTCAGAGATTTCTACCTCTAACCCTTGTTCTATGTCTATATTATTTATTGCCGAGGAGTTGTTTCATCACCATTGATCACCACTTCTCCACCCGCATAGGGTAGGTGGATCTCTTGGTGTATGGGTGAGGAGATAGCTCTTAATTAGGCTAACCATGATCTTTGCAAGATCAAGTTAAACCCAAGCATCTCCTCCACCGCAATGAATTCTATGTCAATGGGAAACTAGTCCCCTACCAGAAAGTCGATGTTAATAGTGCCTTCGACTATGATGTGTGCTCCATTAAATGATTTCAAATAGGAAGTTACTGTGGGCTTGATTTGATCCACCAGGTCCAACTTGTGAACAATGGGAAATAGGATCACACTAGTGGCAGCCCCGTCGTCAACATGTACTCTACAAATTTTGCATTGACCCATTCAAATCATGACAAAGATGGGGGTAGTAGTCACTTGACCCTTTTTAGGGTCATCCTTGATGGCCTTGTCTTGAAATGTTAACTGGATTGGCTGTGGTGCTTTAGCCATAGGAGGAAGCATAATAGTGTGGATAGCTTTCTCCTCAGCTGGCATGTTTTCATCAATAGGAATAGATGCTAACATGCAAACTAAGGCCTCATGATGCATCATAGAGGTTATGATTAAGTCATACAAGATTAATTATGTATTCTTTTACTTTAAATCTTGTTTAACTTGGGAAAGTGCATCTAGGAAATCTTGCCCATTGTTTGGTTGTTTGCTCATCTTTGCTTCTTCTATGCATCCTAAAAGGAAAATCTCCCACGGAGGAGTGGGTTTAGATTGAATGACAAGTTTTGTTGGCCAGAGGGCGATGGTTGCATGCTACCTATAGCCTTCGATGATGAAGTCATGGGCATGGCTGATAGAGGGGTGGGCTTAGGGGGGCCCAATGCAGTGCGTTCTCTAGCCAACTTATCCTCAGATGGGAACGTTGTAACGTAGTTCCTATTGTTGGACCTTGGGTTGTAGAGGGAGCTGTATGCTTGAGCACCTTGATAACAAAAGGTGCCTACATTGTTGTGGTAGCAGGTGGTGTAGTCTTAAGCACAAAAGGTGGGACTAATGTCCAAGGAGAAACTTTAATGACAAATAAGGTTTGGGAAGTGGTTGTCAAAACTGCAAGGTTGCTAGGAGGTGAACAAGCCATGAATGGTTCATGTTGCGAGTCTATTTTGTTGTCAATGCCAATGGCATTGATAGTGTAACCTACATTGTTAGTGTTTAAAGGGTATTTGTAAACATGCATTAGTTGGTTTTCAGGTCAGACAGGATTACTCTCATCCAACACTAGCTTACCCTAATCGATCATTCATTGAATATCATCTTTTACTGCCAAGCAATAATCTATGTCATGCCCACACACTTGATGATAGTCGTAGAAGCACTCTAGTCTAAAGTTCCTAGGTATTGGTGGGTCATTAGGCATAACCACAGAGGGGTCACGAAGGGCTTCACAATACCTTTGATGTCGTTTAAGAGCTCCTCTAACATCTATTTATGTTGAATGTGCCCAACTCCCAGCAATTTTTTTAGAAGCTTAGATGGATTGATTAGTAATGGAGTATATTTTGAGCGGTCCTTGCACTCAAAATTTAGCCTTGCTAAACTTTGGGAGGTAGTTGCTAAGCCCAAAGGTTGGCTAGTGCTACTAGGGCCGAGTGCTGTGTTGGTTGTGGCATGAGTTTTAGATGATGTATCCATCTGTTTACCCTTGTTGGTTTCATTGGCTACCATGGCCACTGTGGTTGTCATAGTTTTGCCTCTCTCCTTGTCCTTCTTTGTGTGTGCGTTTTTATATGTTACATAGGCTGGATCCCTACTAGCTTCCACTGCATCTTGGATACTCTTGGTTTGAGCAAATGCTTAACTTAGGGAACGTGGGACCGAGTAGTATAGTTTTTATTTAATGAAATTGTTTATTGCACCTTTTAAAATGGCCAATAAATGGGCCTTGACGATCAGTTCACGAATTTCATTTAGGGTAGCCCTCCATTGTTGTATGAACTTTTGCACAAATTCTAGTGGCTCTTGTTTAATGGTCATAAATTGATCTAGAGTGACTTCTGGTTTTAGGTTATATTTAAAGCGAGTCACAAACTAGCTTAATAGTTCTTCCAATGTTGAAATTGAGGCACGAGTAAGTGCATGGTACCAATTTAAGGCTTTATCCTTCAAGGACATGGAAAATACATGGATGATGGCATGAGGCCATGGTTGTAGTAGTAGGGATTCAGACCTAAACATAACTAGTTGGGCATTCTGGTCATCCTCTCCATTGTATTTTGTGAACTAGGGCAACTGTACCCCAAGAGGCAACATTAGTGTAGGAATGGTTGGACTAATTGGGTCATCCTGATAGAAGTCCATGACCTGGACTATTTTTGAGCTAGTGGCTTTAAGGCATTTAATTTCATTAGTAAAGGTTTGGATGAGTTGGAAAGCTTGGTCCAAACTCGGGGGTGTCACAAGGGGTTGCAGGGCTACCGAAGTATCCATCATCGATGGTGCTGTTGGTGCTGTTGCCAACCCTATTGGGGGCATTATTTAAATAGCCCCTACTAGTGCTATTTTTTGAGAGGCCCACAACCCATTAGGTGGTGTTGTTGAAGCGGTTGCCATTGGTGGCACTATGGGTATGGTCATCTATCCCATGGTTGGAGCGGCCCACAACCCTTTGTTCAGTAGCATTATGTGTGGGACATGGTACGCTTGCGATTGCACATATTGCTGCATATGAGACAATTAGGTTGTAGGAAAAGAGGTTGTTGTTACCCAATGCAACCAAGGTTGGGCCTGCTACTGATGGTGGAATGTGTATAGAGGGGAGAGTAGGAACGAAACTTACATGCGGCTGTGAGGTGAGCATGGTATGCACAAATAGCAATGTGGGCATTACAATTGTTTGGTGTGAACTTGGAATAGACTGGGAAGGATGAATGATAGGAAATGAGGTTGAAAGGCCCACTTGTTGATATGTTAACAATGTTTGGTGGCTACCTATCACCAAAGAGGATCTGGGTTGTGGCCATGTCGTGCCAGTAGCAACAAAGATGGGAAATTGCAATTGGTGTGAATTGGCAACAGAGATGGAAGGGACAACTATGGCATAGATTGGTCCACCATCGTCTAAGTGGGAGTCTAGCTCCTCTTGGCCATCTTGAAAGGGTTCATCGTAGTGGAAGGCTGTGTCCCATTCTCTTGACCTACTTAATTGTATAAGTTGGTTTAGCACCCATTGATATGTTTGGGTTAGTGGTATCAGGAGTGGGAATGAACTCCCTCCCATTTTGATGGATGAACTCAAAGTTACATTCTTCTTCAAATTTGTGAAGGTCTAATGGTATATTCTCTTGAATTTTTGGACATAGAAAATTATATCGCTCTTCTTCTTGAGGTAGACGTTCAGGCAATTAGTGCTGCAGTCTAAGCAACTACCACTGTACTAGCATTGGGTTGGGTAGTCACTCAGGACCTACCATGTGTTGGATGGAGTAGGATACCTCCAAGTTCAAGGTGGGAACCGAAGTGGTTGTAGGATTCATCCTTTCTACATGAAAGAGATGTAAGAGGGAGAGATAGATGTGAGAAATGGTTGGAAAATAGCAGGTTTTCATCCTAAATGGCAACGTAACGTAGTGGACAGTGTACCATAGTGGACAACATCATGCAATAGATAGCATAGCATAGTGGAAGTGCTACACTGATAGGGTTGCTATGCTACACAGAACATAAGTAGCGTAACGTAATGGATAGGTAGCGTAGTACAGTGGACAGTGTAGGAACCGCTACACTGACAGGGTCGCTACGCTACATGAAACACAGGTAGCGTAACGTAGTAGATGGGTAGTGTAACGGAGTAGACAGTTAAAGAACCACCACGTTGGTAAGGGTACTATGCTACACAAAATGCTGACAGCATAATGCAGTTGACTGAGTAGATGGTCTAGCATAACATAGTAGATAGTCAGTGTAACACAACAAACTGCTCAGAAATCGCTATGCTGGTGGGGTCACTATGCCACACAGAATGCTGGTAGCATGACACAATAGATAGTTTTGGACTTGCTACGTTGATAGGGACACCATGCTACACTGGACACAGGCGACATAACATAGTAGACTATTTTGGGCTTTCAGCCTACAGGGTTCTAGAGGAACCATCATGGTGATCAATTTGCACCACCAAGTGCGTAGACAACTGCAGGGGTGTCATGTCTACGCTAGTAGGTTACTAGCAATGGGATACATACAGCATGTAGGATTACCTATGGCACAGAGAAGAGAAGATCCTCCTTCTAGCACCAAAAACTATTACATCCAAAAATGTCAATGGCTGGAACACCGAGAGGTTATTGGTTGTACAGCCTAACCCATGCGAGGGCTGTGTTGAAGAAAATGGAAATGGAGTGCCCTAAATAATCTGGTCAATCAAACGGGAACTTACACGGTGTACAATAACCTTTTGTGAATAATGATTTTAAAATGTTATGCGTGGGGATTGAAATGAAGAAAACCATAGCACACAAAGTAGTAAAAACATAGCAGAATATGTAACTGAGCAATAAACGTGAATCGATACATGATGATGCAAAATATATGCTATAATGAAATGAAATGATCTTAAGTGAGAGAATGCACCACCCCAAGATTGGGGAATTTTTGCTTTTGATTGACTGATGAAAGTGTACAACTGGGATGCAATACTAGATAGGCATAGCTAACAACAGAACGGTATGGTCACATCCCCTAAACTGCTGCCAATGGCCTACTAACAGGAACTAATGAGCTAGTCCTTGCTAGGCTGAGAGAGATCTGGGAAGTGATACTACCAAGGTGTTATGTTCACCAACCTTCTAGTTTCCAACCTCCTTGACAAAGCCAATCACCAGAAAGCCAATTGCCAAAACACCAATCTCTAGAAGCCAATCGCAAGAAAGCTATATCAAAAAGCTCACCCCTTGAATGTTGTTTGCTAGGGTATTTATAAGGCCAATAGCTAGAGAGAGATATGGTTTGGATGCCACTTGTCTTGGGTCCCACAGGGTGCAAACGTGGATGTGCTACATTGACATACAGTGCCACGCTGTAGTGCTATGCTAAGTGGGATAAGGCTAGAAGCATTTTTGATGGTCGAAGCATGGGAAATTCTATTTACCGTGTCAAGGTAATTTGAGAAAAAATTGTCATGTCCTGCTACGTTGTGCTACACTATGTAGTGTATCACAGCATAACACCCAAAATGGAACAACTTTTACGACATTTACCATGTTTTTTTCATGTTATGCTGATCACACTTCAAGGATGAAGCAATGTAGACAACTCTGAGGACTGACTATTTGCCAACTACATCTTCTACATCTGATTAGTCACCACAAGGCCTGCTACGCTGTGCAGCATAGCGTAGTGTAGTAGGTCCCATTGTTAGAAAACCTATCGAACTGTTTAGTCCATCCTAAACACCTTTGAGAACTCCTAGCATGGTCTCTAGGTAGACCGTCAACTAGGTCATGTGTCAAGCTGGGCAAGCTAGAGAGTGTAGTAAGCTTGTGAGCTCGAGAGATAGAAAATTTTCCAAACTATACAGTCTACCTTCAATGCTCCATTTGTGTGAACTGGCTCTGCAACTGGGTGCTATGCTGACTATGGTGAGGAGCATAGTAAGCACACTCAAACT
Source organism: Gnetum montanum (assembly GCA_015680685.1). Lineage (NCBI taxonomy): Eukaryota > Viridiplantae > Streptophyta > Gnetopsida > Gnetales > Gnetaceae > Gnetum > Gnetum montanum. The sequence continues at coordinate 748,711 of MNCI01008454.1, forward strand.
TAACCATGTAGGCATTAGGACTTTCAGGGTGTCAAACCATTTGTGCAGTTCATCATGGAATTACACCCAGAGAATCATGATGGCCCAAAATTGATGGTGTTTCACTATTGTACAAAGTGGGCTAAATTAACTCTAGTAAATGATTATAGTATAGTGGCTATTGTCAAGTTCCTTGATTAGTAAGTGGTAAATGGGTTTGGTGTGCATCATGCACTCAAATTAGATAATGACATGCTTTATAGGGCTAACATTTAAAATCTTAATGTAGCACTTAAGGGTAGACTATTAATTAACTGCATCTTATAATCCCTAAGCTAATGGCCAAGCAAAATTCATAAACCATGAGATAACTTGCATACTAACATAAATCATTAGTAACTATAAGAAGGGTTAGAGAACCAAACTCCATGATGCTTTATGGGCATCTATGTCATCCTTTAGCCTTCCTATTGGTTTCTCTCCTTGTGAGCTAGTGTAAAGAAATTATCCAAATTTCTAAATTAAATAGAACTTATATACCTAATACTACATGCAACCTAGACTTGGATCTTATCTTCGCACAATGTAAGTGAATAAGAAATTTAGATGTACTAAGTAAGAACAAGAAGATTACCCTCATGCATGATGAAGTCCATATAGTCTATAACAAACAAAGGCATGACCTTAGGATTAGAACTAATGAGTGGCAGGTATCCTCGATGCCTAACCATATGAATCACAAGTGGCCCATATTCTTAAGTAGCGAATCATGTAGTTACAAGGTCAATGTCTTTTTAATCCATACTTGTATTTATTTGTGTGTATGGTTAAGTGTAGTTTGGGCTTAAGATGTATATTTTTGTAATTATCTTTTTCTAAAAAATTTCTTCTAATGGCTAGATGATTAAGTAAAGGTTGCATAATTAATTATCTAACTAATCAACTAGTTCATTAACTAACTACCCTAACATGGAGTATTCATTTCCACCTACCATACACATCCCAAATTAATATTGACACTACTAGGTTACCAAGTGGCTATTATTGGGTGTACCAAATATCTAGTGCTAGGATTACCAACCATTAATACGTTATTCTTGAAGTGGTCGTACTCACATATTTATGATTAATTATTATTAACTATTTAAGGGCATAAATGTAAAGTGCATAAATCAAATAATAAACTAATCTAAGTGGTGCAATGGATGTAGGAAATCTTGATTTCATTATCATTCATGCCAATGCGTTCAAGTAGATAGGCACTCAAATAAAATGTCATACAATCTCATAAATCCACATTACAAGCACTCAAAGGAAAAATATTCTATGGAAGAAGAAAACTACAAGGGTTTAGCTGAGACTAAGATTGAAATGTGCCATAAATGCAAGGAGCACATGTATTTATATATGTAGTGAGTACATCAACACTAACGTATCTACATCAATGCATCCTGTCATGCATCAATAGGAATAAATTGATGATGCTATGTAGATAGGCATGCGTTGATGTAACCCATCTTATTAATGTTTCATCATACCCCACGACTAATTGTAAACTTCTTCTCAAGTCAACAAAAGCGAGAACAAGCTTCTTACAAAATTAGAAGGTATGGAATTTATTAACAAAAATATTAACTAACTAACTTTTAATTAACACTGAGTTCTAGATTGTACATTGTTTACAAAAAATGAGTGTCCATTACAACAAAATTAGGCAAATTACAAAATCTTCTATAGACACTTGTAAAATTGCCGAAGATGTGATGAAGTCTAAAATAGTGCCTAGAGGTGGAGGCTCCTAGGGCTCTAACAGTCCCTCATCCTATCTTGGTATTGCTAGAGGTTGAGGTTAACTTTCTACTACTACTTCTTTTGTCAAAAGCTTGAAAGCATCCAAAAGTGCTTTCATTTTCTCCTATTTGCTTCTTAGATCATAAACATTCCACATGGCTTCATTGATGTGGTCAGGTGTAGGAATGTTCCATGGGGTAGGACATGAAAGAAAATAATTCCTTCATATTGATAAAATAGGTTGTGAAAGTTTTACATTAAATATCAAACATCTTAATGAGTTTTTGTAGTTCCTGGGAGTCCTTTCTAGTCAAGTTCTCAACAATAGATCATTGATTAGTGAATCTACCTCTAAAAATTTCAAGCGCCATGTTAACTATCTCCAACTTTTTTTTTGTTTCCATGTGAAGTTTGAAATCTATGTCATAGAGGAGGTAGAAACTAGCCACCTACTTCTCTAGTTCTAACCTTGACCTCCTTGCTATTAGAAATGTTAAGTTTGCATAATGGAGGTTGGCAAGCTCCATGTACTCTATCATCTCTTTAGTTTTCAACTTCTTCAAGCATGTTTTAATTTTTTAAATGCATTCAGTCCAGCAAAGATAGGTTTCCATAGGTCATCTCTTTGTTGGAGTTATTAAAGGGTCTCATTCATATTTGTCTTTGCTCACTAAATTTTCTTTCCATTGACCTCCTTGAGGAGCCTAACTTGGTCCTTGAAATGGATCCTTACATGTTTGAACTTTAGAGCTTCATTCTTCTTAGAAAAGAGCACAAACTTCCTCTATTGAGAGATTATGATTTTCTACTACCAAACTTCTTAGGTCTAGGTTCACCTGGGCAAGTTACTTCTACTGCTAGTTTATTAATTTAACCAATTGATCGTTTGTTGATTAGCATTGTGTAGGAGATGATTATCCTTTATGAGGATCAATTTTTCCTTCTGGACTCTTGATAAGTCCCTTTCAATGTTGAAAGCCATGCCTTCTAATAAGGATGTCTTGAAGATTGCAGGTTTCTTAGCATTCTCAGCATGTTGAAGTTTTAGCTAAAGCTATTCAAAAGCTTCATCCCTAGGAAGCCCAAGATTGAGAATGGTAGGCTTAGAAAGAAGGGCCCACAACTCAAAAACTTTAGTGGCTAACCATTGATTTGTTATTGTGGCCTCCTTAAGTTATGCATTGATAACTAGTAACTTGCCCCTTCTCTCGAGTAGCTACAATTAGTTTGTTGTGATATTGTTCAAAAAGTCAAAGATCTTTGAAATTATTTTCCTAGCTTCAACAAGTCTTTTTAACACTTCCTAATGTTGGGTAATGCTCATCCAACAACTTCTTTCTCCTGCAAATGCATGGATGCCCACCATTGCAGCAATGTCAAGTACTAATGCCATAGAAGCATTTAGGGCTTCAACAATCCTATCAGCCACCACCTCTACCACTATCTCTTGGTCTTTATGTTGCATAATTAAGATGGTTACTCCCACATCTTCCTCCAACATGACCAAAAATGTCATAACATTTCCTAAAATTTTAAGAAACATTTACCCAGGAATGGTCACTATGACCTCTCAATCATTTTGATTAGGCCTTGTGGGCACCTGGTTCTTTTGAGCTAAGACCAGTAAGGTAGTCTCATTGTCCAACCAATCGATGATCCTTGCAATGTTATTTAACAGGCTAATTATTGGACAATAAATAGATGGTTCTCCACCACCTACAGAACTTTATTGTATCTACTACTTTCTAAGTTTCCTTAGTAGTTTAGCAATTGCAAGCCCTTTGGCACAGTCTCTAAAGCTATTGGTGGTAATTGTAGTAGCTACACCTCTTCTTGTAGCTTTGTTACTACCTTATCCTCTATCATTTCCTATGATGATGTGGCAAGAGCATGATGAACCACATTATTTGAGTAACAAGCTATTCCTTCCCTTTTTCATAATTTTTGGATGAGGCATGGAAAGGATAGGGTCTTCCTTCCCTTATTATTTTTCTTAAGACATTTCTCTATTTCTAGGAAAATGAGTTGGGAAAGCGTAATTGGGAACTTTTCACTTAGAGTAGTGCATGCTTGGGCAGAGAAAGAAGTGACTTTGTTAGGCATCATCATTACTTTTAGATGATGAGCCATGATTTTAAAGGATTCTCTCTCTACCTTGGTAAGAGCACCCTCCTCCTTGTAATCTACCCAATAGCATTATTGCACCCATTATTTCTTTGCCTCCAAGTCTACTTGCATAGAAATATTAACTAGTTTGGCTCCTATGTCTAGAAACCTACAAGCCTCTACAATGGCCTCAACTAAGTAGAAGATGATGATGTATTTAATTTTCATCAACACATCTCCCTGTTGATTGTTCTAGAATAAGTAGGTCTTCCACATGTGACATTTTCCATTGTTAGAGAGAATGGACCACATCGGAGAATCCTCCTATTGTATGCAAGCCTCTTCTAGTTCTAGCTCCAACAAGGATCTAAAGTGTAACTCTTGAATAATGGAACTCTAGACATCCTTAGTACTAATCTTGTTTAGGTAGGCCTCTATGAGAGTAACTTCTAGGAAATTCCTTGGCATAGGAACCTCATCTTGCCTAGACTAGCCTATTTTAGCAATGGAAATCTGGCAAATAAATTTGACTTCAAGGTCCTCTCAAATGAATCTACTAGCATGACTCACTTCAAATGCATGTTCATGGGGTTGTTGTGATTGCTACTACTAGTCCCTTCCTCCTATAGGACACTTTTCCCTGGGCTGTGAAGGTCCTCCCCACCTATGATCCTTTTTTGGTGTCATCTGTGATCATAAACATAATCCATGATTAGCTTTTACTATTTTGATACCTTTCTTGTTAGATCAAGTTATATTTTATTTTTGGGTGTTAAGAGTTGGTGATTTTATTACTTAGTTTGTGATCTTGACTAGTTAGATTATTTTAATATTATTTTATTTTTAGCTATTGGGATTCATGTGATGGTCTTAACCCTTTATGATGATTGATTTTAAAATTATTTTAATGGGTTGACCATGGGGAGTTGGAAAAATTTCAAACAAAAATTCTACAAAACACTAAATGTTTATGTCCTCCACAATATAGTGGTTACGTTTGATAGCACAAGGACCAAAAAACAGGTTAAATGGGTTGGCAATTGAGAGTTATGGTGCTTGAAAGATTATTATGCTCTAAAAAATTGTAAAAACTCCTCTTGCTTGTTTGGAAAATGGTGCAAAATGAGCTAAGCATCACACATTTTGATACTATTTTTGCACTACATCGACAAGGATGCATCAATGCAGTTGCATTGACCAAGCCCACTGCATTAACAAGGATGTGTCAATGCAGTCATACTTAGCAATTTTGTACATAAGGAAGAACAGGAATTTTTTATGAGTTCTGAGCCGCGATATCGCATCCCATGCGATATCGCGTATGCGATATCGCGTCTTCCGCCGCCATATCTATAAATAAGAGACGGCACTCCCTTCATTTCCCAATCCTGGCTAGAAGTAGCGAAGCTCTGGCAGATTGATCACTCCAGAGTTAGAATTTTTCCCATGTGCCCGCAGTAGGAGTCCTAGAGTGAACGGCTCTTTATTCGAGCATCTTGTAACCTGAACCCAAGTT
>MNCI01008454.1:756724-784961 GCA_015680685.1 Gnetum montanum
CCTCCGCAGCCCATTGGACAACACCAGCAGTGGCAATACCCACAGTAATGGGGGATGCCGCTGCCAACACATCAGTACCCTTACCGAAAGCTTGATCCTTATGGATATTATGTGTAGCAGCTAGTTTCTCCAGGTGACTCTATGGGTCACACAACCCCCAACCGTCACTACCAAGCTTGGGAGTACTTCAAAAGGACTCCTTCTCCTCCGGGAGACATCCCACATTCCGTCCTTCCTCTAACTCCACCCGCACCTCTTCCTCAAGTAGTTCCCATAACACCTCCTGCTCCAACAATGCAAGGGGAACTCCCTCCTCAACCGCAGCAACGTCACGCTGTGAGAGCTGTAAATATCCAACCGGGTATTAGTTCTGGCGACAACTGTACAAAGAAGAGACCTTTTTTCAGAACTAAGAGCCCAGACAGGCTCTCGCAACAACAAGCAGTTGAGGCCATGTATAGGCCTCTAACTACTAATGCTTCGAAGCACCCTTCAGTCCAAGGGAGTGTAACGCATACAGTTATGTTAACGCATACCGTAACTGACTGGATCAAGGTAGGCCACCTTCCCAAGAAACTAACTGATCCTGGGAGTCCTTTATTCATTTGCAGATCGCTGAAAATGCACCACATCGGGCTCTTCTTGACTCAGGTTTTGGAGTCAACTTAATTTCGCAGAAGATGTATCACGCCTGGAACCTGCCCCAACTTAAGAAGAGCAACATCCAACTAGAGCTGGCAGACCAGTCCATCACTATCCCCTTGGGATTAGTGGAGGATGTTATTACCACTGTGTGTGGTTGGTCCTACCCGGCGGATTTTCTAGTGATCGATGTTAACAACAATGAAGGGGACTTCCCAATTATAATGGGAAGGGCATGGCTAAGCACAGTAGATGCATGCCTTAGGATCCGCGATCTTTCCTTGGAAATCTCCAAGATCAACATATGTGGAACGATCGGGAAGAGGATAGTTCCATGCATCACATACAGTGATTCATCGGGTGATGACATGGAGGAAATGTCTCCATGTAACAGGTGTACCCATGAGACTCTCCAACAAAGATGCCTGTATGTAGCAACCACGCAAGAAGTAGGAGACACCCCGTGGTTCACAGCTTCTCGTAGGGGCAAACAAATATGCATGGAACGTACTGAGAAAACTCATGCCAACACCTCTGGCATAGATACGCTGGAACGTGAACGCTGCCAACTTCCACCCCTGAATCTAAGATCATCAATTGGGAGAATTTGGGCACTTCTTAGAAATTCAAATAGGCGCTCACTGCTTCGGATCTCTCCCTCACAACTCAGTCATGGGGGAGATGGCCACCGATGCTAATCATATGGGGCCCTCAGTTCTTTTTCAATTTTTGTTTTACACGTTTTTGTTTTACATATTTTTGTTTTACAAATTTCTTTAACTTTTCTTGTTCTTGTTTTACACCATCGTTATACTTTTTCCATTTTTTGTGTATGTGTGTGTGTGTCATCCACCATGTAAGTTCGCCACCCAATAAGTGTTCAGGCTTATGGGATGAACTGGTTTTTCATTGATTGCTCATGTTTGGTTTTTACCTTTAAGTTACATTGTTGATACTAAGGTGTGTTCTTTTGATATGGCAGGCAATGAGATCACTTCATCCATCCATCCATCAAGTCTATGGTTTCCCTTGGCTTGGAAAGGTACAGTTCCCTTCCAATAAGAACTTTAACGATCCAGTGACTGGACATTTCTCAAACTTAGGAAGGACTCAAGGATTGCAAAGGGGGTGACTTCAAGGGAACTTGATGTTTGTGTGTTGGTCATTCACTTGGGTGCTTGAATGTTTTCTTCTTGGGTTTTCTTGCCGTTTCGATGTTATCCAATAATCGGAAGCTGAGACAATAAAATAAGAAGTCTTTGCATGGTGTGGACCCCACGCATAAAAACACAAAACAAAAAAAAAACAAAAAAAAGAGAAAAAAGGGAAAAAAGAAAAAAAAAAGAAGAAAGCAAAAAGCAAAAGTGAGGATTCAAAGCACACCCCTTAGACGAAATAAACATTTGGGCTGCAAGCACTGGTTATGGAACCAAAGTGTTCCCTTTAACTAAAGCCCTTCTCGCTTCCCATAATCTCCGTTGTTTCATTGGAATGGTGGTGGCTCTTCGAAGATGCATCCTTGTTATCCAAGTGGATGGGTTAACCAAATGCATTGATGCGAAGTCATTGGAAATGGTTGGTTTGAGGCTAGATTTGGAATGAGATTCGCCAAGTCACATTAATCATATAACACACAAGGGGCTGTACACCACCTTGTTCTTGGGATTCCATTCCATTTCTCTTTTATCCATCTTTCTCTCCATTGTTCACCTCATTGCCGATTGTATCATTAGTGTATATTTTGGTTGATGCTTTGTTTTCTTTTTGGTAAATTCTTACGGTTAAGACTCTTCTCTCAGCTGCCAACTGTGGCCTGATGTCATTGTAATAAGGTGTTCACCCTTGTTGTCAGGAACACCAGTTTTGTCAAGTCTTGTAATAAAGACCGTTCACATGTCACCCCATTAGTTTCATTTCCCCTAATAATCCCATACCTACCTGATATCATTGTAAAGAACTCGAGGACGAGTTTTCATTTAGTCATGGGGGTATGATGAGACGCGACATGCACTGAGCCGTGATATCGCGTACGCGATATCGCGTCTTCCCCTGCNAGTTCTACGCTTGGTAATCCCAGTGGTAGTCCGATGTGTACGGCTAGTTGAGGAATCGGCTGCTCATTGCTAGGCTAGAACGTGTGATAAGTACGACTTAGTTACGAGCACCCACGGGTGTGTACGGCTAGCTAAGGAATCGGCTGCTTATCACACTTAAGCTAAATAGGTGCCTCAGTACGACCACTTCGAGCACTTGCGTTATGTGTGGTGATCCCAGTGATGATTAGCGTTTGGTAAGCCACAGTTGCATAGTTCAGGGTGTGTCTGGTAAGTGGGAACGGATGCCGATGCTAGTTAATTTAGACTTAGATCATTAGTTAGAGTTAGCTAGTTTCTCAACCCTTTCCTCTGATAGCATAGAAGATAAACCAAAAAATACCAAAAAAATCACATACCTCAGACTTGCTTAACCATACACCGTGACACTTACAAGCAAGCCTGGGAAGACAACGAACGATTAACCCCAAGTGTTTCTTGTGGTGTTAAGGCATTTAGTCTGCGGAGTTCGACCGGATCGCGCGTGCACGCTCGTATTCGTATGGTTGAGTGTAGGGGTACCTCGCCACTCATCAATAACATAGAAGAGAATGATGTTGGCTTAGAAAAATACATTTAACGGGATTTGGATGAATTTGAAATGCCAAAAATAGGTAAAAAATTGGACATTTGAATGCCAAGTGATGGGATCAAGCTTGGAAACAACTAATGGATAGGAAATTTAAGTTAGGTAGATTGAAGGGAATGTAAGTGGCTCCTTCCCAAAGTAACCTTATACCTTCAATGCCCTTATGTGCTCTCATCATAAGAAGTCCATAGGCATCAAGGATGATGAATGATTATTCTAAGGATAATTAATCGTTGGAGGAGTATATTATCATCATAATGAATGCATCAATTAACTAGGATATAAGGTAGTGGGGTGATTTTCTATGGATTGAGAATGATGGTAGAGAGCAAGAATGATAGGTGATCTGCATCTAGGTCACATGAGATCCTAGGGATGTTTGTGATTAAGATGAGTTGATACCATCCCATTCTTAGTTGAGACCAAGTCCATTCCACTTGTAGTAATTTTTCATTGACATGTCCATTCCCTTCAACCAACAGGAGTTCATGACAATTCCCAAAGGACAACCATCATTCGAAGAGAAGAAGAAAATAGAAGAAGGAAGGAAGGAAGGACCTTAGTTAAAGGAGTACCTTCAGGCATGGGTAACATGTCTTTCCAGCCCCATAACTAGTGCTTGTAGCCCATTATTGTGTCTAAGGGGTGTCCTTTGAATTTCCATGATTATGTGTTTTTTCTCATGGGAACCACATCATGCAAAGGCGTACTTTCTTTTATGGTCAACAATAGGAGTGGTAATATACCAATGAAGAAAAGTCATAAAACTCAAGAAAGAAGTTGAGAAGATGATGTAGAAAGTTCCCTTTAAGTCACACCCTTTTACATTCCTTCTTGGTCTATTTCGAGTCTATTTGGTAGCAAGATCATTGATTACTTTTAGTTGCAATGTGGAAGGACCTCATGCTTCCTAGATGCAAAGCCTTCATAGAATAGGTGGAATGGATGGGTGGCGTGGACACATTACTTAATACCATGAGAAAATTAATAAGTTGTTAATAAAGGATATAATTCATAGAAGAAAACTTGTCCATTTAGCAAATCAATTATTACATTAATAGATGCATTCTTTAACTTTCAATATTAAGAACAATATTGAAAAAATAAGAAATTCCTATAAAAAAAGATAAATATTGAAAAGGAGGATGAAAGAATAGGAAAAATATAAAATAATTAGTAAAATAGTCAAGAAAATGAAAAACATATTAAGAATTTTGTAAGAAAAAGATGAAAATATTCCCCATGATTAAGTTGAGAGGAAGAGATCCAAAAAATAGAGCATGCTTGTTCGAAGGTGTTAGTATTGCTGTTTACTCTAGGTTCTAGGAAGCACTTCACTTATTGGATGTTTACTTATAGTCATTTTTCCAAGCATGAAGTGTGGTAGATGATCATGGCACTAGAAGGAAAAGTTGCATGAATGATATAAGGTTCTTCCCATAATGTTTGGAATTTAGTATGATGTGGACATCCATGGAGTTCTAGTAAACAACCTTATCACTTGGTTGTAATGTAACTCTTTTTATCTATGTATCCTAATCTTGTTTGGCATGTGCTTTATGCACTTCATCTATTATTAGGACTACTTTTTAGTTTTCATCTAGCATATTTAGTGTCATTAAGCATTCTCATTATGCTAAATTGATGTCAAGCTCAAGCTCATAAGTAGTTGAGAGTATACAGAGCTAAGCTTAGATTGAAATTTTATGTATCTTTCCATATACCAACTCATAAAGAGGGTACCCTATAGGAAGTTTCCAAGTGGATCGATAAGCTCATAGAGCATCATTAAGTTTTGTGCTCCAATCCTTCCTATATGTACTAACTACACATGTTAGTATTTAGATTATCTTCCTATTACTAACTTTGGCTTGATCGTTGGCATGGGGGTGATAGGGGATTGTGTGTTTATGTTGCACCCCCAAGCATTGCATACGCTTTCAAGAAGTAATCCTTGTAAATTGAGTTTCATTATGAGAAATAATTTCCCTCAACACATCAAACCTATTTACCACATTTTTTGGATAAATTATGCTACAATGAAAGATGAACAGTGAGTGGTGAAGTTGCTTCCTTTGAGAGAATTCATGGATTGGGAATTAGTGTAATAGAGAGTAGTACTTGCCTAGGGTTGTATCCAAGGACTCATAATTTTCTTACTTCCACATTAAATTTGCTTCCTCAAGTTGGACACTTGGAAGTACGTTTGGTATTTATCATGGAATAGTTCTAACATCATACTCTATCAGCGAATGAATTCTGGTTCCAATGACCAATACCAACTTTCTAATTCTTTTATGAGTATCCTTGGGAACAATTTTAAGTTTAACCAATCATTTTCAATGTTCTATAAGGCACAAGCATCATGGAAAAATTATAAGGTGATGTTGTGAATCTGCATTATATTGTGACAAGCTAGCCAAAGTTTGGTGTTGAATTACCTTAGAAGTTATCTTCATTGTAAAATTGTCACCTTTTCTATGACTAACTTGTAAGTCATATTCATGAAGGAATACTTCCAAAGTTAAAAAGATCATCAAGATAATAAAAAATTAGATCAAATTCAATTAAAAACTCCATACTTATGACTGTCACTCATAAATAAAACCAAAATTCCTCATACTAACTTCTAATTTTAAATTCATAGATCAAAACAATTGATTAAACCAAATTGAAAGTATACAAATTTATAATAAATATTAGAAGATTTCAAAGAAGACGTTACCTAATTTTTGACCCTACTCTACTACCTTTACAATGCAACAATTTCACAACCTCAATAAACATCATATGGTTGTTGATTGCCACAAGGTGTCAACAATCTTCCTTAACAACTATTAATACAAGTAAAGAAGTATTCAATTTAGTGTGGGTTCTTCTTAAGTTTGACCTCCTCCTCATTCATAGATGAGCTTCTTATTTATACTAAATAGGATTTAACAATAATTAGAAAAATCATCATTTTTGGAATCAATTGGTATCAAAGAATTTGATAACAATCTATTGAAGAGTTGTTGAAAGGTATTGTCATTTTTGGCATCTTCAACACTCTATTTAGATCACCCGGTGACTCAAATTGATATCTTGATTCCTTCACAAGATTCTTTCTCTTAGAAAATCTTCTTTATCAATCCATATTGCAACTACTATGAAGATTGATATAATAGGCACCAATTTCCATCACTCTTGTGATTTCCTACGATACATAGAAATTTAGAAAGAAATTAATACTTATCAATATCTACCACAAAAATTGATGATCTTAAATAGAGTAAAATAGTAAAACAAATTTAAAATGCAAACTTATAAGGTTAAAAACTGGGGCAATAAAGGGTTCAACATAGCCCCCAACTAGCCTTTGGCAAGTGCCTAGTCATAAAGGTGGAAAGAAACAAATAAATTACTCATATATATATATATATATCTATATATCATGCATAATATATGCACAACTATTCAAAGTGGCTATAAAAACAAATTAAACCACCATTGATAAGCCAATTCCACATTCACATTATATCAATTTAAAAGGAAAAATTCAACTAAGCACATTATATATGGATGATATATAAATATATAAAGAAACAAAAATATCATTAACACTAAGCATTTATCCATCATAGTTTAGTAACAAACAAAAATTAAACTTGTTCATACATCATAACAATGGTCACATTGCCAAATGATCAACAAAAATAAAATTAAGTTTGAGGCATATATCAAGCCTTAGAGTCTGCCTCCACCTCCATATTCTCTTCAAAATGAGAGAGCTCTACCCCTTCATCATCATCCTTGATTTGACAATGAAAATGTTTTTCAATGTCCACCGTCCTCTTATCCATAGTGATCAAGGTTGAGCTAACCCTCTCCAGCACTCTCAAGATCTTCCTTTGTGCAAACCAAACCTCCTGAAGCTAGCACCGAGCCTTGTCTCTAAATCCCTAAATTTCACTAGCTTTAGGTACCAATGAAATACCTTACTCCTCTAATTCTTTGACGAATGGGCTAACCTTTTTGTAAATCTTTAAAGAATGGAAAAATGTGTCTTTTTTTAGGACTTAACGGTGCACCTTTATTCCTGTTTGGACCTTTAAAACTCCACAATTTTGAAGAATCACTGAAATAAGAACAGAAAATCACAACATCAAAGAATCATCATTATAGTGGTGAGCTAAATAAGAGGTAAGCAGAATTTCTTTTCTCCCCAAACCTTAATTCTTTCTTAACATGGAGTGTAAGGTTGAGCACATAAGTGATGTGCATGGAAGGTAGGATGTTCATCATGATCATCAATGCCATCACACAGTGTTCAGGTTGAAAGTTCAAAAAGCATAACCTTGTGCTTGTAGTTGTCTAGAATCAGACTCACTAATGAACTAGTAAAAGAGATTATATTTCTCTTTTGTGCTTGCTTTTAGTTGAAATATTTGAGCCCCCCTCCCCTTGGCTGGTAGCCCAAACCACCCCTACATCCTGGCCATCATCACCTTAACTCGTGTCTTCTAAAATGGAAGAAACCAAATAGTGCTGCAAAGGATCTGCCTTGGTGAGGTGCAACTTGAGGTTCTTGTAAAATTCCAAGACCTATTCTTGGATAAACCAATTGATGGATGGCTTGATAAAAGCCCCACAGCCCATCATTTTAATCTCATGTCATACTATCGTGTCCATGTGATCAAACCACTTGGAGTAATCAACCTCATAGTGCTAGGGAGTGATTTTCAAGAATTTTCTCCTTGGTTCTTGTAATACAACCAAAGCATTTTACATATTAAAATTATCATTAATTTTCTTGTTAAACCCCATGCTTTCCTTGGTTTGCTTCTTGACACTTGATTATTTGGCCATTTTATAATGGAGAAAGCTATGCACTAAAAGAAAAATAATATTAACATTTCATTCTAATTTGCAAAAATTGGTTCTAATAGGTAAATTTGGCTTACCATCCTAGAAGAATAATGAAGATTGAACAATGAGATTGACATGGACATAGAGACCCCACTCCTTGTTGTGGTTCCTACTATGGTTTTCATCTAAAAAAAATGGAGGCCCTAATCTACACTAGTGTGGGAGTTTACATAATAATGAATATCCAACCTTACAAGGTAGTTGATTTTATGATAAAGCTACCATCTTACTATTAATTTTTATTTTCTTCCAAATTTAACTATATCAATGTTCATCACAACCTCAATTGGATCATAAATTTTTGGGTTGAATTTCACAGATCAATTGATATAGATTGATATGTAAAATATATAGGCCTTTGATATATCAATTTATATCACAATTTCTCTCATAACACTTGAGACACTTGGGAAATTTCAAACTTATCAATTCCCATTGATCTAAGAGAGATGAATCGATATGTTTGATAAACATATCGAATTATATTGAAGCCACACTATTAAAATGAAAAATATTTTATCAAATTTATTTTTCCTCAATTCATATTAATTGAATCTATACAAATCAATATGTCCTGTATTTCAAATCTTGATTTAAGTTGATTAAATCAATAGTTAAGTTTATAACCTAAATTTTATCTTTCACTTTATCAAACAATATTGCTAGAATTAGTATACCTCAATTTTTCTTTTAACAAGACATCGATCCCTTTGTGTCTCTTAATATGACCATTTCCAAGGACTTTAGATTTCTATCACTAACTTCTATAGACATCAATGCCTCGATATCCCTTGATGGAATAACTTGTCCAAATCATGAAACATGATACTAATAAATATAAGTGTAATGATTTTATTTACTTAATAATGTAAATAATTTTATTCCTTTTTTCACTCCTTGAGATTAATTCTTATTATTTTGGTAGGAGTCTACATATAACTCTATTAGGAAGGCCATTCCTAGGATTAATTGGGCTAAAACATCATCTCACAAGGTTTGCTTCATTTGGTGCAAGAATGTCTTACCAACTCAAGGCTTTGGCCTTTCCTTTGTTCTAAGGATCTAAGATGCATTTCTTACATCAAATTCATTCCCTAACTTGCTCTTGGATCAACTTCTATGTTGATTATATCCTATCCATTTAAAGTTGATTATCTCCTCTTCCCCCCACCCTCCCCCCTTGTCTCCCCCTCTAATTAAACTAGGATATGTATCATACCTAGGTTAATTAGTAAAAATGTAACAAATAATTGAAAAGTGGGCTGACCAAGTAGATATGCCAAAAAGAAAAAATTGTTGTGGGTTTTATATATCTACTATTATGTATAGTGTATTGGTAGTCGTGGGCCTTGTAAATGTTAGGATCCAAAATGATCCACCATAGTAGGAATCTCGACCACTGACACCTATGGAGGCCATAATGGAAAAAACATGTAAGACACTAGTATTAAAATTACCACTAGACATAATAGATGGTAGCTCAAAAAGAAAGAGATGGGAGATAACCAAAAATAAAGAAGAAAAAATAGGAATACACAATACTCTTTAAGATAAGAAGTAACATGAGGTAAGGGACAACATAATCCAAGTAAGCAAAGTGATCAAAAATGAAAGGAAGTAGTAAAATACCTCTAAAGATAATTTAATCCAACAAGTCTAGTGTCACACCCTAGCTGAAAGGTGATAGTAGAGAAAGCAAGTATGAAAAATTATTATACCATCCTTAGACACTCTACTTATGTAAGGAGGTTCTTGAGAGATGCTAAAAAGTGTGAGCCATGAGCATCATTCCAACTGTAAGGTTCTTGTGGAAGTGTGGCCCTACTCATGATTGAAGGTTATTATGGGATCTTTTCACCTATATTGGCTTTTTTAAAAAAAAAATAAAAATAAGGCCTTCTTCAATCATGAGGTTCTTATGGGGTCAAGAGTTCTCTTTTAATGTGTTTAATGGTGGCTCACTTCATTGCTAAAGGCACATTTATCACTAGTTGCAATATAACAAATCCCTGTCTCCTTATTGACTTATCAAGAAGGTAGTCACTAGAACCATTCATAAATTCTCCAGATCCAAACTTGGTTATTATTCTTATGATTCATGAAATTTAGAAAATTAAAGAATATTGTAAGGAAAAAGAAAATAATTAATTGAAATAATTTATTTGTTTATTAGTCTAAGGGACTTCGTTAGATGGATTTTGGTTTAAACAAACCTATCTCAAGGTAAGGGGAGTTGTCCTTCTTCCTTGCATTCCAGACATGATGCTAATGAATTCTTTAAAGTCCCAACTAATAATAGAATTTGCTATTATCCTCTACATTTTTCAAGGCAAAATTTGTAGACTAAAATACTTTACTTATTATATTACAATATGAAATAAGGTGCTTTCTAAAGGTTACTACCCATGGCTTGGACTTCTAGTCGACTTATTTCATTTTCTTCATCATCCTAGGGATAAGTCAGTTCACTTAGCTCTACTAGTCCATCCTCTCCCAATTCTTCAATGTGATGTTGATGATATAACTTAAGTCTTTGGCCATTGACTAGAAATGTAGTTGATTAATCATCATCAATTTGTGAAATTAAAATACTTCCATTATTATGGGGTTGTACCACTAGATGAGGGCCTTCCAATCGAGTTGTTAGCTTACCTAGAAATTTATGTAATCTCATATTATACAAAAGAACTTTGTTACCTATTGAAAAATATTTCTTAAAAATGTTCTTATGTTGTAAATCGTTCATTTTTTTTCATAATTTTTTGCTTGTCAAGGGCATTCAACCTCATTTCATCAAGTTCATTTATTTGAATCATTCTAAAGTCATGATTTATTTCTTCATCAGAATTCAATTGGTATGCTAATCATAAAGATTGGTATTTGATTTCTAAAGGCAATAAACATTGTTTTCATAAATAAATTCATAAGGTGAGTAACCTAAACTTGGTTTATATGTACTTTTATAAGTCCAAAGTGCATCTCATAAGCTTTTAGAGCAATCTTTCTTTTTAGCACATACTATTTTTGTTCATATCTTTAAAATGATTCTATTTTCATTTTCTATTTGATTATTTGTTTGAGGATGATATGCAATAACTATCTTATGTTTTCCAGAGGACTTAAGGAATTTTTTTATTATCCTATTTACAAAATGGGTTTCTTAATCACTTATGGTCACTCGAGAAGTTCCAAATCACGTTAAAATATTTTTTTCTATGAAAAGCTACCACTACTTTAACGTCATTTTTTTGGGTGGCTTTAACTTCTACCCACTTAGTAACATAGTCTATACAAACCAAAATGTATTGACATCATTAGATGGTGGAAATGTTCCTAAAAAGTCTATATCCCACATATCAAATGGTTCAGTTATTAAAATTGGGTTTAGTGGTATTTATTATCTTTTAGTTATGGCCCTTGTTTATCAGCATTTATCACATTCCTATACATATTTATGTGCATCTTGAAATAGTGAAGGTCATTTAAATCCACTTTGTAATATTTTGATAGTAGTGCATCTACTATCAAAATGTCCACCTCTAGGATCATCATGACATGTATGTAAAATTTCTTATTGTTCATCCTTAGCCACACATCTTCTTACTACATTATCTTTAAATATTCTATAAAGGTATGGTTCATTCCAAATGTATTTTCTTAAGAAATATTTCTTTTCCTCTTTACTTCATTAGGTTGGGGTTTTCATAGTCACAAGGTAGTTTACTATATCAGCAAACCAAGGATTCTTCTTTACATTAGGGAATTCATCTTGAAACACTCCTTTTGTATTATTTTCATCCATTATTTTCAATCTAGAAACATTATCTAACACAACATTTTCTCTACGCCTTTTATCTAAGATTTCAAGGTCACCTCTTGGAGTAATAGCCACCATCTCATTATTCCAACTTTTTCCATTTTTTTAGTAGCTAAAAATTTAATGGTTGAATGATCAATGTAAACTCTGGTTTTATATCCTATTAAATAATGTCTAAATTTAGCCAAAGCATATATAATGATCAATGCAAACTTTGGTTTTATATCCTTGGAAATAATGTCCTAATGCTATGCCACTTGTAACCATTATATGACTCTTTTTCCAACTCAATTTTAGATTTTTATCAATACGTCTATCTAAAACACATTCTAAATATTGTAACATTTGTTTGTAAGTATCCCTATATACTAAAAAATCATCCATAAATACCTCTACATAATCTTCTAACATATCAAAGAATACTAATATCATGCCTCTTTGGAAGGTAGCAAGTACATTATAAAGGTCAAAAGGCATTTGTTGGTAAGAAAAAGTTCCATTTAGATATGTAAAAGTTATTTTATGCTAGTCCTCAACTGTAATGGCTACCTTATTGTAATCACTAAACCCATCCAAAAAACAATAATACTTATGCCCTTCTAAATTCTCCAAAATTTGGTCCATGTAAGGCAAAAGAAAATGATCTTTCTTTGTGTTTTGATTGAGCTTCCTATAATCTATACAAACTCTTCATTTTCCATCCTTTTTAGGAAATACAATAATAGGACTTACACATTCACTATCAGCTATTGGATAAATAATTCCTTACTTCCAAAGTTTTGAAATTTCATCTTTAACAATTTTTTTTAAGCTAGATTAATTCATCTAGGGGGAATTCCTACTCGTTTCACATTGTCTTCTAGCTAGATGTGATGTTTGAAGATGTTGGGTGAGATTCCTTGATGAAGGTCCTCATGACTCTCTATGTAAAATTTCTATGTAAATTTTCTAATAATTTTATTTCTTTCTCATTAGAAAGTCATGAAATTATTATTAATGGTTTATTCTGGTCAAGGAAAATGTACTTCATAGTACTAGGTAAATCGCTCAGATTTAAAGAATCAATATTTGGTGCTTGAATTCTTTTCCCAATATTTCCCGATACCAAATTTAAAATTTCATGAAGAAGATCTTGTTGTTCTTTCGTATAGGAATCTAAAGGTCCTTTCTTAAAATTTTTTAATAATAATGTTTCCCTTTCTTATGTCATTACTAAAGTTAGTATTGTGTAGAGCACTCTTGCTTCTTTTCAATCTTGATCCAATCGATCCTCTTTTGCTTTATCATATATGCTAAGCATACAAGTAAGATTAGAAAAAGATAATTGGAGTTGCTGATGAGTCAGAATTTTATTCACCGTGATATCATAGCCTGTATCCTCATCTATAAATAAGAGGTAGACAATTTCGATAGACAGTTTTTCAGTTCTTAGTTTTAGTGTTAAGTTTTATGTAGCTTTTCTCTCAACCCTTTTCCTCCCAGTGTATGCTCGTAGTGTGGTGATTGTAATTGTATGGCACCTTTATTCGAGTGTGATGTACTTGGACATGCACATGACCGGAAATAAAGATCGAGATTACTTCATCATTGCAACATTCACTTAGTTTAATTATTTACTTAATTGCTATTTACTGCTTTCTTAGTTAATCTCTTCTCACCCTAAACTCTTGTTAAACACAGAATGAATACGACTTGATTATGAGCATTTAAGTGTGACTACTTGGTAACCTAGTAGCGTACCTAGGATCTATGCTTGGTAATCCCAATGGTAGTCATGCATGAGGTCCAAGATGTGTATGGATAATCGAGGAACAAATGCTCATCGCACTTAGGCTAGCTAGATTCTCTCTCACCCTTTTTCTCTTAGCTTAGTCAATATTACTTTCCATTGTCCTCAGGAGTAGCATTAGCATAGAAACACATCATACACCTCACCCTAGACTAAACCATACGTGACAAAGCTAATACTAGTCTAGGTGGGAAGACAGTGCACTACGACCTAAGGCTAACTGTCTAGATGCCAAAACTAGTTCATTTGCGGAGTTCGACTATATCATGCATGTAACGCTCATATTCATATGGTTGAGTGTAGGGGTACCTCACCACTCATCATTGGTGCCATTTCTGGGGACAGTTCTAGTTATTTAGATTAGTTATATCATACAAGGTTGTTGTATAGGAATTCACGATATATCTTTTAGGAAGAAATAATTATAAAAAGTAATATATAAATTCACACATAATTTCACAACCATGGCTCTTCTACAAGACTATAATAATGCCACATCTAGTGGGGAAATTCATTGGAGAACCAACAAATTATATGACAATGAAGATTGGAGTACGCACCCCGAGGTGGGGGTTTCTTGTAAACATAAATGAAGACAACATCATCCCAACGTATAAAAGCATAACCTACTTGATGAAAATGAACCCCCACTGGCCAATACAAGCTTAACACAAATACAAGAGGCTGTTTGAATCTCACATAGGCATCGTAAAGAGAGCTACCTACCCAAGCTCGATTTAAACAACTTTCCCAATATTTCAGGAGGCTACGACTTAAATCCACATCAACATTTACAAGCCTTCTATGATGCCTGCACATGGAAAAACATTGATAATGGTTGGCAAAAACTCAAGATCTTTCCTATGACACTCGTTGGCCAAGCAAAAGTATGGTATATATCATTAAAACCAAATTCTATACAACATTGGCCAACAATGGTAGAATCTTTAAAGAAAGATATCAAACCTATGCAAGAGTGTCAACCTTGAGGAAACAAATCCAAGGGTGGAAACAAGCACAACATGAACCCTTGGACATGGCCTTAGAAAGATATTATGCATTGTTAAACAATTGTCCAGGCCATAAGTTCTCCAAGGAAAGGCTAACGTACCATATCATTGATGGGCTTTGTGATGCAACAAGAGAAACCCTAGGGATGTATGCCCAAGGTCAACTATACAAACTACAAACTACGAATCCATCAAGTCCAAGAGCTTATTAAGTGGGTAGCAAAAGAAGAAGGAGAAATGGCTAGATGGGAGGGTGTTGAAAAACATCAATGAGATCAAAATCCCAACTTAACAAAGGTCCATGATCATAAAAAGGAGAAATCAACCTATCACAAGGAGAAAGAACCATCTTCACCAGTACAACCATCATTGGAGGAAGTCAAGGCAAATATTAATAAGATGTTGGAATGGATGCATAAAAAGTGTGGAGAATATATTGATATCATTGGAGATAGATTTTTGACAACCTGAGAAGTAGGACAAAGTATCAGTAGACAATTGGAAAGAAGGGATAACAAAAATAAGAGCTCAATTGCAAATCATACGTATGAATGCAACATTTTCCTGTATGATCACCCCAAGGGCCAGTGCCCAATCTTGTTACATTTATACAAGCATTGGGAAAATACGTTACACCCAGAGTTTGTACAGAGATACTGTGTTTAATCACAGTGGCAACAATCCCAGTCGTCGAGGAAGTCATCCCTAAACTAGAGACACCCTTCATATCATCCGAATCCAAATGTCTATCTAGTCCAATACCCTATTTCTCCAACTGGGCCAACATACTCTATCTCACTACATTATCATTCTCCCTAATACTATCAGCCCATGTCCTCAACACAACCACCACCTTGTGTACCTCACACTTCTGCTAATTTTCAACATTATCATCCTTTCCCTCCTTCTACATTGCCACCAACTATTCCTAAGGTGTCTACACCACAGCAACAACCCTTGAACGTTACTTGTGCTACAATTGCCAACAACAGTGAGAGACCTCAGCAACATCGAAGGCGTCCCTTCTTTAGAAATGACCCTAGGAAGGGAAAACACTATTCCAAGGCCACTACATCCTCCAACTTGGCACAAGTCCAACACTATGGTGCATCCTTATCTTCAAACCCAACACCTCATTTTACTTCATCAAGGCCACGAATTAACACTTCAACAACCATACGGTCCAATGAATACAACCATGGAGGGTGACATCCTGTTCCTTGCATACCATCTAATGGTCCCAATTATCATAGTGGGTCAACTTGTTATCCAGGAATCACATCTCATAAATTTCCCCACTATGCTTACTATAACCAAGTGTGTGAAGCCCAATGGGGTAAGTATGACTGGGTCCCAATATTTCCAACATGCAAGGATCCTCATCTTTCATTTATTAATCTTTTCCATCCTCAACCGTTTAGTTATGGGGGTATCCCCCATTTTAATAACAAGCAAGATTAAAAAATACTTTTCATTTTCTTTAATTTTACAACTTTTTGTTTTCCAGTTTTTCATTTTTCAATTTCCTATTTTATCTTTTTGTCTTTTTGTCTTTTTACTTTTTTTATATATAAGTAATCTCATCTACAAATAAAACACTCATGTGGCTCATTGGTTGAGGTGTGTTCTATGTTATCAAGTCTCGAGTGATCAATTATTTGGATAGTGAGCCATTACACCCACTCATCCATTCTACAAATAAGAGGTTCTGTTCAAGGGTACAGTGATATTCTTGACATTCTTAAAACTTAAAATCAATTTTGTGTTCATTATACCCAAAATGAAGAGGGATGAACCAAGAGGGAATGATTAGGATGTGACATCAAGGGAACTTGTGGATTCTCTTTGATGACATCTATGAGAGTTATCATGCAATGTGGTTGTACTAAGATCCTTATAGATTTAATGAAAAATGGGAGTAAGAGTAATCAAAAGAGCACTCAAAAATTCAATGCTATTCTATGGGGTCCCACTACAAAGACATGCATCCATGCCTAAAGGTTGGCAGCTTCTCTGGTTTCAACAATAAAAAAAATAAAAGAAAAAAGAAAGAAAAAAAACAAAGAAGGTGCCACAAAGCAAAAATCACTCCTCCCTTGCACAGAATGCCAAGTGATTGTACACCTTGTTGTCATGGTACTCTCATAGTTGTTCATCATGGGATGAAACAATGCAGTGTCACGGATCAGAGGAATGGACTTGGTCCTGATCTTGGAACGATGGGTTAATGACATGTTAATCATGCTTTACATACAGGATTCATTGTGCCTTGGGTCAGTTACCTCATGTCCCAATCTCTACAATCCCTTCTATAGTTCATCTCATCTCACTATTCATGTAATTGTAGCTCATGTCGTGTGTAACATAGAATTCTTACCTCATTCTGGTGATATTTACATGTGTGTGTTTTTTGGAACCATTGTAGATTACATTTAACCCTTCGAGTGCCCACAGACACTTTAAGTGTGGTTACACAAGGGCATTATAGGTTGGAACCTGCTTTGGGGAGGATCCACTTGCGTAATTTTTGTAATTTTCACTCATGACCCACCTTCCACACACCATTTATTACCCTTAGCATATTGCCAACGATTTCCTTTTCCTTATTACTATCCCTCTGAATTAATGTTCCTATGTACCATTACATGGCCTTTTTCTCTCACTTACCACCCAAGGCCTTATTGCTTAATTCCATCCACATCTCATTATTCGTGCCTTCAAAACCATCTAATTATCCTAGAACCCTTCAACATATGCCACATGTCCTAGTTTCTATTTTTCATTCCAGAAAAAACCTTCAAAATTCGGTATTTTTTCCCTCGGCCTAAACATCAATAGGCTGTGATATTGCGTACGCAACGTAGCATATGCGATATTGTGTCCCTATAACCTATATATAGGTGACCCCCCCCCCCCCCCCNCCCCCCACAACACTTAGCATCATTTTTCACAAATCACGTAGGCAATTTTTTCAAATTTTTCTCTATGACTCGCGAGTGTGACACCCTTGCTTTTCTACCTATATCTTGCTCACTGGTACTCTGATGTTTATTCCATCTAAACCTACTTGAACTCAGAGTGTTCAGCTTAATCATGGGGGAGGGACATATGCTGAATAGCACATAACTTTTTTGGAATTTCTCATTGCCCAAAGGACATTCTTAGGGGTAATTAGTTGTAAAATTAGGAATAAAATGTGCTAAAAATAATTTCATCCCCTTAGGTACATTGGGAAACTAAAATTGGAAACCACCTAACTAAAAAGGACTCACTATTATAGTTGTTTGGGAAACATCACATGGAAATAAAACAAATTAATTAATTAAGGTAAGCAGTAAGGTATAACTGAACTTTGGAAACAACCTTACTAACGCTTGGCCTCGTGTGATTGTAGATGGTCCCAAAACGTGGACAATAGGATGGTCCTGCTCAAGGTGAAAGTAAACAACCTAGGAGAGGCAAAGAATAAGTCCCTACCAGAAAACTTGCAGAATAGGAGGAACAATCATTTAGAATTCATCAAGAGAACCCTACTACCATACAATCTAGGTAGGTAGAAGGAGAAGCTGCTGCAGCGCCTGAATAGGGACAACACCTCACGTTGCCCTAGGATTGTGTTTAGGCTATCCACAAAAGGTCCACATTCACTGTGGTATTGTGGAATTAAATTTTGAATCTTTTGCAAAGTTCACTCCCGAGGCTATTAGGGATCACCTCAAAGGGTCTCCCTTATGGCCTAACCTCTCTAAAAGTGGTGCTTAGTACCTAGGAGAGACGTACCAATTCTAGCACAACAGAGAACAAGGCACCACCATTAACATTTGTGGTGTGATAGTCAATTTCTCCACATAGGCCATTTTGGAAGTATTAAACCTTTCAAATATAGGGCCCAAGGTTGCTCAGTTGTCTACCCGTTCAAACCCCGATGTGCGATGAGTTTGGTTGGAAAGGGCATATGGTAGGGATAAGACATTTGGAGAGTTGACAACGAGAGAGAGGGTCTATTTCAAAATTGGAACATATCACCTCTTCCCCACAAAGGGCCTAAAAAGGATTTCAACATATGAGGCAAGAGGTTGTGCAGTGCTGATGGGGAAGGTTAATGCTAACCTGCCTCATCTATACCTTACAGAGATCCTGAGGCAGTTTGACGAATAGAAGACAAGGAAGATGGAATTGCCCTTCCCTTGCCTTGTCAAGAAACTATGCTAACGTGCTGGTATCAGGGGATACACTAATGATGTCCTCCAAAAGCCCAAAATGCTTCATATGCTAAACTATTAAAACCACCAACCACAAGAAAAATCACTGGTGAGACACTGGGACTAGAACAAGAAGAAGAATAAACATCTAAACCAACTACAACTCAATTTGCAAGACCCAGCCAACTTCCAAGTACGAGACCTAGCCAATAACAGGAAGTAGGACCTAGCACGGGCCAGGATCAACCACCACTGCTGCAAGATTACAGACCATCAATGAGCCACCTCAGGGCCATCGCTAGGATGATCAGTTAGGGAAGTCATGATGATGCCATACAGCCCATGGTTTCTTTGGATCATACAAGGGGTGAATTCTTCATCCATATAGGAGGAGGGGAAAGTATTTGTTCACAAAAAATATTGGGAAATACTGCATCTTTCCAAGTGTAATTAGAAAATAGTGAAGGGGCCATAGTGGTGGTCATGCAACACCAGGATGTAGCGGGAGCCACAAAAGTGGTCGTAGACCACATTAAAGAATTATTCAATGTACCTATTGTACCACTAGAAGATCTTAGGTG
The DNA here is from genome assembly GCA_015680685.1 of Gnetum montanum. NCBI lineage: Eukaryota > Viridiplantae > Streptophyta > Gnetopsida > Gnetales > Gnetaceae > Gnetum > Gnetum montanum. Next base: position 776,356 of record MNCI01008454.1, read on the forward strand.
AGCACGAGATGCTCAAACTTTAGTCAGAACCTCAATAACTCTTGTGGAACATGAGGATGTGCTTGATCGATTGCTGAAAATAGGACAAGTAATGACATCAGTGTTTGACATCCCTCAAGATGTTACAATAATTCAATCAGACCTCATTTCCACTAAGGGGAATCTAGTCTTAATAGAAGTGAGAGCCAAGCATGCTAAAGCAGAGGTGTAGAAATTACAAGAAAAGCTCGCAGCCCTACAAGCAGCATAGAGGGACCCTTCGCAATTTGTTCTTGCAGACCAGCTAGACAATTTCAAACGAGCAACTAACCAAGCTATTAACAGAGAATAAGAAGGTGGCAGAGGAAAAAGAGAAGGCTATTTGGGATGCCTCTGTGACATAGGTGTAAACTCATGTGCATATCAAGGTACTCAAAGTCTTACAGGAGAAAAACTAGCAACTTTTTTCTGAAAACCTTCGGTTGACCTCTGTAGAAAAGCAAAAGAATGTTCTCGAAGAACATTTCCATCAGTTGCAAGAATAGTTCATCCAGGTCAACCAAGACATGAGCCGTTTAGCTAGGGAGAACCGAACCCTCTCAATGGAGAAGGTATGCGCAATTCATCAAAAGATAGCTATCGAAATAAGCGCATGGAAAAAAGAGACTAAACAACATGAAAAGCTAAAGGAGCACTTCTAGGACTAGGTGGGGATGTACAAACAAATCCTTGAGAAGGAGATCCATATGGCCAAGGCCCACATCAATGCTATTAGTGCTCAACATATTGACTGGCGGGCCATATTGGACACATATGCCTTAGCCCACTAGCCGGAAGTTAAGAACCGGGACCTGCAGATTCAAGATCTTATAGAATACACAGAGTTGGCAAACCTATAGTATGCCAACCTTGCCATGTTAACAGCAAGGTTCCCAAGAACATAGCTTGAGCAACAAGTAGCTACCACCTACATTAAATATGAAACAAAACTTGCAAAATGCAAGAAGATATTGCAGAAACTGGAGATTGCAAGTTCTGAACTTGAGGTGGTGAAAGTAAGCTACCAAGGATAAAAAGGTGTTGCAATAGATCTGGCTCAATGGCTTGAAGATTTTCAAGAGTATAGAGACAAAGCCAGAGCCTACGAGGAGAAACGACGAGTATTTGCAGCCTGGTATGTCAAGGAAAATCAAATGTTTTCATAATTACCCTGCCCATGGGAAGTGTCAACTCCATCAAATATCAAAACATTAGCATAGATGGCATAGGATCCCCAGACCAAAGAGGAGAAACTCCATGACATACTTCAATGCCATAAAGCCCCAAGACCTAGAGCACAAGACAATGGGAAAGAACCTATGGAGGAGCCACCGCCACTAGGAACTACATGAGTTTCACCAATTTTGTAGCTGTAGCATATTCTTTGTGTTGTGTCTCAATCTTGTCTTGATTCCACACTATGGCATAAATCCATTTTCACCATCCAATAATCCTATACCTATCCATTGTGTAATCAATGGAGCTTGTTCTCACTATAACTCAAGATTGAATTTTCATTCAATCGTGTGGGTATGATGAGTCGCAATTTTGTTCACTGTGATATTGTGTACACAATATCACAGCCTGTCTCCTCATCTATAAATATCAGGTAGATAGTTCCGATAGACAATTTTTCAATTCTTAGTTTTAGTGTTAAGTTTTATGTAGTTTTTCTCTCAACCCTTTTCCTTCTAGTGTATGCCCGTAGTGTGGTGATTGTAATTGTATAGCACCTTTATTCGAGTGTGATGTACTTGGACACACAAATGACCAAAAATAAAGATTGAGATTACTTCATCATTACGGCATTCACTTAGTTTAATTATTTACTTAATTGCTATTTACTTCTTTCTTTGTTAATCTCTTCTCACCCTAAACTCCTGTTAAACGCGAAATGAGTACAACTTGATTACGAGCATTTAAGTGTGACTACTTGGTAACCCAGTAGCATACCTAGGATCTATGCTTGGTAATCTCAATGGTAGTCATGCATGAGGTCCAAGATGTGTATGGATAATCGAGGAATGGATGCTCATCGCACTTAAGCTAGCTAGATAGATTCTCTCTCACCCTTTCTCTCTTAGCTTAGTCAATATTACTTTCCATTGTCCTCAGGAGTAGCATTAGCATAGAAACACATCATACAACTCACTCTGGACTAAACCATATGTGATAAAGCTAATACTAGTCCAGGTGGGAAGACAGTGAACTGCAACCTAAGGCTAACTGTCTAGATGCCACAACTAGTCCGTCTGCGGAGTTCGACTGGATCATGCGTGTAATGCTAATATTCGTATGGTTGAGTGTAGGGGTACCTCGCCACTCATTAGTTGCCCTAATCTACAATTGATTACCACATAAACTATAATCAAATATTTTATTAAAGATAATTGGAGTATGATGATAAAACAATATGGATCTTTTACTTCCAACACAACAAAATCAATGGGGTATTTTCCTTTTACAACCTCTTCTATTAAATCTTCCACTACTCCTATAGGTTTTACATTGGAACCATTAGCCAAAGATGTTTTCATGTTTACCTTTCTTATATACTCTAATGAGTGTTGAGGTACCTCTATGCTCAACCATAAGAATATGAGCGTGTACACGCGATCTAGTTGAACTTTGTAGAAAGATAGTTGTCTTTCCACCTAGATAGTTACACATTGATCACAATTCACTATCTTCCCACTTGGACTAGTAATTTCTTTATCATGTATGGTTTAGTCTAGTGTGAGGTGTATGATGTGATTTCTAACACTAGGCTACTCCTAGAGACAATGAAAAAAATAATCTTGATTAAGCTAATAAGAAATATGAAGTAAGATCTAAACTAGCTTAAGTGGGATGAGCATCTACCCGTAATCATCTATATGCATCTTGGACCTCATGTACTACTACTGGTATTACCAAGCACATATTACTTAAGCACTAATAGATATGCTACTAGGTTACCAAGTAGTTACACTTAAATGTTCATGATTAAGACGTACTCATTCTGCATTAACAACAAAAATAGTAAACGATAATAAAGAAATATAAACTGAGAAAATAATAAATAATAATTAACAATTAAAGCAATTAAAAGCTAAGTGAATGCTGGAATGATGAAGTAATCTCGATCTTTATTGCCGATTGTGTGCATGTCCAAGTATGTCACACTCAAACAAAGGTTCTATACAATTACAAGCATCACACTGTAGGCATGCACTTGGGAAAGAACTAAAAATTAACAAAAAGAATCTTGACTCTAATGACTTACCAATTGACTCCCTTCGTGTGCACTTGAGTGCTATATTTATAGGCTAACACAGGAATCATGATATCATGTATATGATATCGTTACCTAGGCTACGATATCACATACTAGATATCGAGTGTCCGATATCGGGGCTTGGCAAACTCTAAATCAAGTGACCTCGCAATTTCAAATGGCATGATATTGATACTAGCTCCTAGATCTAATAGAGAATTCTCAATAGCATGTTCATTTATCTTAATTGGAAATGTAGGAATCCCTTGATCTTGTTATTTTAAAACTTCATGGCTTTTTGATAAGTTGAGATAGATTATCAACCAAATAAACTCTCCTAGAAATATTTTCTTTTCTTTTCTTTCTACATTATTCCCTTATGTTTTTAGCATAGACAGGTGTGTTCTTTACAACTTGTTCTAAAGGAATATGTAAATATAACTCACTAATCATTTTTACCATATGGGCTTTGATTGTGAACTCCTCTTGCAATCTTTTAAGAAAAGAAGGTAAAGAGTTTGTCTAAGGAAAGGAGAACAGGTTAATGATTATTCTCTTTCCCTTATTGACTAATTGTTTTCCTCCTCATTTAGTACTAATGGCTGAACTCTTTCTTGTATCTCAACTTCTTGAAATCTAACCTTCTTTTGGGATCTACCCTCAATGGTCTTTCCATTCCTAGTAGTGATGAGATGTAGTTATTTCTTACCCTTCCACTGAGATGTAGGATTTGGCTTAGGTTGAGAAGATAATTTATTCTTTGTTAGGTCTTGAAACCTTCTCTTTGTTTCATTGATGAATTTCCTACTTTCTTCAATCAAGGAAGTAAGACTTTGAATGATGTTATCCAAGTGTTCATTAGTTGGATTCTTAAAAGGTCTAAAATTATTTTAAGGATATTGTTGTTGAAAAGGTGATCTTTGTTGGAAAGTGATTGTTGGTTAACATCTATATTTTTGAAAGCCTTCGCTAATTCTTGTACTTCATGAGAATATGATAAGGCTAGACAAGTGGTGCAATCATGTCATGGTCTATCACAAAGGCTACATACTTCACTTTGCACAACATGAGCTTGTTTCTTTATTAACCATGTCAACTCATCTACCTTTTTATTTAACTATTTAGTTTGTTGGATCATGCCTTGCATGATGTTGGGTTTTGGCAATCTCTTGCTTTAATCTACCAATGAATCTATCATTCTCAAACCATCCTCCAATGTTACATTCAATATATTTCCATCACATGAAAAGTCAACATTTTTCCTATAATATGGTAATAGGCCTTCTACAAATATTGGAACAAGTTGATTGGTTGGAAATCCATGGTTGTGATTTTTTAAATAAACCTCCTTAAACCTATCAAAGGTACTCTCATAATCCTCATCTTCTTGTTGCATAAAATTCATTAGTTGCTTCCTTAATGAATACAGCCTATCATTAGAGAGTAATATTTGGAGAAATGTAGCCTTAAATTCATCCCATGAACTAATTTGTGTCCTAAGTGTTTCTAGATGAAAATCAGCTTTATCTTTCAAGGTTGATTAAAAAGTAATCATTTTAGTTCTATCCCCACTTCAAGGTGCTAACATTGCTAATGTGCTTTCAAATTCTCTTATGTGAGTGACTTGATCTTCATCATTTGTTCCCCTAAAAATAGGTAATAAGTGAATGTTCTTGACCCCCACATCTTTACCTTGTGGAAAAACCAATAGTCATTAAGGTATTATTGATTTCCTTTGATTTAATAAATCCCTAAGAGTTTATCCTTTATAGGCCTATCCAACCAGAATATTAGAAACTATACTACCAAAGGAAAAAGGAATTGAACCAAAAGAAAGTGTAGAAGGTATATGGTATGAAGGAGATTGAGCTTTTCACTCTCTTCATTCATCTTAATCAAATGAGTTAGTATACATGCATATGTATTATTAAGTGGTATTTTGTCATAGGAGGAGGTATGTACTCCTTATTTTGATGTATTAACTCATACTCACACTTGGTCTCGACCTTCATTTGTAGGATGAGTAAGCTAGCTTGGGTTTTGGCATAAATGAAGTTATAATTATCTTCATTTATGATTGAAAAATCCAAGCTTTACCCGCTTAACCTAAGAAATTTCTTGCGTTCAGCTATGATAGGGTCTTTTGGGTCATAGACCATCACAACATCTTGGTTAGATGTAATATCAATCAAGTTGAGGGACAATATGGTTGTTTGGATGAATGGCATGTTTTCTAATTTTAAAACTGGCTTAATAAATTTTACAATTAATTTTTTAAATCAAAATTCTTGCAAGTGGAATTGTTCAAGATGCAAAGGATTGTTGCTGATAAATGGTATAAATTGCAATTGTAGGTGTGATGTAGGTTTTAGTGGTAGTGATGTATACCATGCTTGGAAAAGTGTGAAAGTTGTAGATGTTAGAAGAACCAACTACACTAGCTGTACCAATAGGATCTATGTTAGAGGAGGATGAACAAATGGTTGTCTTGTCAAGCAAGACTACATTGGTGATACCTCCTCCTGCAAAAATGCATAAGCTTTGCAAAAGTAAATGGGTAATATTTGTTCTCCTAATACTACACGAGGGTGTTGGAGATGACTATGCTAGCCTTCCAAAAAAATTTCACAGTAGCAAGTTTTATGTGGGTGTGTAGTTAGTTATTGTATTGTCTAGTGAACTACGCTAGGGTAGGTGGTGGGAAATGGTTTTTTTTCTTGTGCTTGGTAAAACCAATATGGAAATATTTTCCTTTAAAGGAGATACACTAGTTTTAAAAAATTAAATGCAAAAAATTTTGGTTTCCCAATAACTACGCTAGAGCCTTGGGAGCAACTATGCTAGGTTTTCTGCACAATTGTGCAACAAATGATTTGGGTGTTTGGGTGGAGCTACACTAGCCCTTAGAACGCCCTGAATGTAGGATTTAACTAGCAATAATTGTAGACTTGAGTGTGAAGTACATTAGCCTTAGAAAGTCTAGCAACTACTATGGAAATAATGTAGAAACCCAAATCACCCACAACAACTACATTGGGTGTTAGTTGTGGGAAATTGAACACCAATGTTTGTTTTCAAAGATAGATGTTTGCAAGTTTTAAAGTTTAAAAATTATAAAAGTTTGTAAAAAACTACCAAAAATGCATGCTGCAACCTTTGTAGCCTTCACCCCATAAGACTGGAGGCTGAAATTTCATTGTAAAATGTGAAGATTGTAACCCATGAAGTGCAATCTCACATAGTTTATACAATTGGGGCTGAAAAATGCTTCATAAGTGATCAAAGCCTCATCTACCAAGTGAAAAACGCCATGTAATGCCTATATTTGAGTTTGAGGGGTTAACAATGCCTTTTGGAATGTAAAAATTAGCAATTTAATGGGTTTTATGGGGCTAAAAAATTTTCCATGTTGGAGATACCTACTAGAGGGTATAATCCACCTACATCCAATGTTGGGGGATGTAACATCATTGATGTCTAGTGTGCTAGGGGGGGCGGGGATGTGTTGGTGTTTCACACACAAGAGGTATGTGGGGCAAGGGCATAGTGGGGGGGGGGGGGGGGGGGGTATGNGGGGTGGGGGGTATGACTCTTGCCCCCAACATTACTACTTCACCCCCTAGTGCTACACCTTTTCCCCAGCATTGCTCCAACAAAAATTCAATGTTGCTCTAGCATGGCCCCTATAGCTCAAGCATAGCTATTATACCCCTACCATGGGTTCCATACCCCCAACATATGTGCCATACCCCTAGTGTGGTTGTCATCCCCCAACATTGCCTATGCACCTTAGCATGGCTCCTACAAGCCCAGTGTTGCTATTGGAAAGCCTAGCATGGATAAAATTCCTATTTACTATTTTTAGTAAATGGAAGGATTTTGGTGCCTTGGGGGTGTCAAAATTTACCATACATAGACACCTACAACACCTACACATAATAGCTAATCTATCAGTAATCAACCAGAATTTATAGCCAAATTTGTAGCCCAAAACACTATAAAATCATAGCACCAAGAATATCAAAGTGTTTCACAGTTTGCAATTTTCAACCACTTTTTACATTCAAGAGCTCTTGCACACCTAAAAATATGCAACTTTTGAAATCCCTAGTGTGGAACCTCCATAGCCATTGTTACCCCCTTTTGAGATTTTGTCAGTTTTGGGTACCAACACTAAACATTTTGGGCTTAAACCCAATGTGGGTCTTCCTGGTAGTGAAACCTCCTCATACCACGAACATTGTAGATCTGGTACAAATAGCAGAAAAGGTTAAAAAGCATTGGGAGTTGAAGAATCTCTAAATCAAGGAGCTAGTTGTAGTAGTTTCAATAGATTTTGAACCCTCATCAAACTGAACCCCCTTACTACTTCAGGCACATTTTTTGTACACATTTCTTAAATCATTCTTTATTTTTGTTTAAATAAAGTTTGCATTTATATTTATGTACAAGATAGACTTTTTTCTTTCATTTTAGTTTATTTATTTTCTTAGATCTACATTACACTTTTATTTTTCTAGCCCCGTTTACATTTTCCAAGTCCCTAGGTGATCTACCATACCATCTAGGGTACCTTGGATCCTATTTTTTGGAGGCCCTTGAGATCTGCAGTTAAAGCTCTTTCACTAATTTTTTTAACTTTTGTAGTAATTGATATTTTTAAGCATTATAATTAACTTTATAAAAGTGGTTGAAAAATGTTTAGGCTGAGAATTCAGGTGGAGGCCCTCCTTCTAGTGTTAGAAAAACTATTCCACTTGAAAAGTAAGGTTGCTAGAAAAATAAAAAATCATAGGTGTGGAAACAACTTTTGACCTTGAATCCTAAGGGCTTTCAAGAAAGAGGATTCAAGATGCCTTGGATGTTTTGGCTAATCACTTAGTGATGCGATGCAGATTACACAAGCTGCGATATCACGGCCGACATGATATCGCATCCCCTGCGATATCGCGGCCCGCCGCCATATCTATAAATAAGAGGCGGCACTCTCTTCATTTCCCAATCCTAGCTAGAAGTAGCGAAGCTCTGGCAGATTGATCACTCTAGAGTCAGGATCATACGCATAACCCATATTAGCCAAGTCCTAAATAGTATTCGATAACTTATACTCATCCCGATGAGTATATTCCTGATTACACTTTTACCCTCCATCAGGATGAACAGTTGTGCTGGAGAGATTCGGTTGGTAATATAGTTTTACTACCAGATCGATCCGTTCCGAACATGCTTCTCCGTGAATTGGCACAGATTGGCATGCAGGACTTATTCGCCGAATACGTTGCTGGAACATATCGCATGAGGGATTATCGTCCCACAAACGCCCAACGTATTC
>MNCI01008454.1:790540-808269 GCA_015680685.1 Gnetum montanum
ACTTCAGAAGGACTCCTCCTCCGGGAGACATCTCACATTCCGTCCATCCTCTAACTCCACCCGCACCTCTTCCTCCTGTAGTTCCCATACAACCTGTTCCAACAATGCAAGGGGAATTACCTACTCAACCGCAGCAACGTAACGCCGCGAGAGCTGTAAATATTCAGCATGTAAATATCCAACTGGGTACCAGTTTTGGCGACAATTGTACAAAGAAGAGATCTTTTTTCAGAACTAGGAGCCTAGACAAACTCTCGCAACAACAAGCGGACAGGTACATGTATAGGCCTCTAACCACTAACGCTTCAGAGAACCCTTCAGTCCAAAGGAGTGTAACGCATACAGTTATGTTAACACATACTGTAACTGACTGAATCAAGGTAGGCCACCTTTCCAGGAAACTAACTAACCCTGGGAGTCCCTTCATTTATTTGCAGATCGTTGAAAATGCACCATATCGAGCTCTTCTTGACTCAAGTTTCAGAGTCAACTTAATTTCGCAAAAGATGTATCACGCCTGAAACCTACCACAACTTAAGAAGAGCAACATCCAACTAGAGCTGGCAAACCAGTCCATCACCATTCCCTTAGGATTGGTGGAGGATGTTATTACCACTATGTGTGGTTGGTCCTACCCAGCTGACTTTCTGGTGATCGAAGTGAACAACAACGAAGGGGACTTCCCAATTATAATGGGAAGGGCATGGCTAAGCACAGTAGACGCATGCCTTAGGATCCGCGATCTTTCCTTGGAAATCTCTAAGATAAACATATGTGGAAAGATCGAGAAGAGGATAGTTCCATGCATCACATACAGTGATTCATCGGGTGATGACATGGAGGAAATGTCTCCATATAACAGGTGTGCCCAAGAACCTCTGCAATAACGATTCCTGTATGTAGCAACCACACAAGAAGTAGTAGACACCCCGTGGTTGACAGCTTCTCATAGGGGCAAACAAATATGCATGAAATGAACTGAGGAATCTCATGCCAACAACCGTGGCATAGACGCATTGGAACGTGAGTGTCGCCAACTTCCACCCCTTAACTTAAGATCATCAATTGGGAGAAGTTGGGCACTTCTTAGAAATTCCAATAGACACTCACTATTTTGGATCTCTTCCTTACAACTCAGTCATGGGGGAGATGGCCACCTATGCTAACCATATGGGGCCCTCAGTTCTTTTTCAGTTTTTGTTTTACACGTTTTTGTTTTACAAATTTCTTTAACTTTTCTAATTTTTGTTTTACAACTTTCTTTAACTTTTCTTGTTTTTGTTTTACATCATCATTATACTTTTCTATTTTATTTTTTGTGTGTGTATGTGTGTCATCCACCATGTAAGTTCGTCACCCAATAAGTGTTCAGGCCGATGGGATGAACTGTTTTCATATTGATTGCTAATGTTTGGTTTTTACCTTCAAGTTACATTGTTGATACTAAGGTATGTTCTTTTGATATGGCAGGCAATGAGATCACTTTATCCATCCATCCACCAGAGTCTATGGTTTCTCTTGGCTTGGAAGTATACAGTTCCCTTCCAATAAGAACTTTAATGAACCGGTGACTGGGCATTTCTCAAACTAAGGAAGGACTAAAGGATTGCAAAGGGTGTGACTTCAAAGGAACTTGATGCTTTTGTGTTGGTCATTCACTTGGGTACTTGGCTGTTATCTTCTTGAGTTTTCTTACCATTCCGATGTTACCCAATTATCGGAAGCTGAGACAATAAAAATAAGAAGTCTTTGCATGGTGTGGTCCCCACGCATAAAAACACAAAACACAAAAAAAAAAAACCAAAGTGAGGATTCGAAGCACACCCCTTAGGAGAAATAAAATTTGGGCTACAAGCACTGGTTATGGAACCAAAGTGTTCCCTCTAACTAAGGCCCTTCTCGCTTCCCGTTCTCTCCTTTGTTTCGTCAGAATGGTGGTGGCTCTTTGAAGATGCATCCTTGTTATCCAAGTGGATGGTTTAACCAAATGCATTGATGCAAAGTCACTGGAAGTGGTTGGTTTGAGCCAGAGTTGGAATGAGATTTACCAAGTTGCATTAATCATAAAACACACAAGGGGTTGTACACCACCTTGTCCTTGGGATTCCATCCCATTCTCTTCTCCCCATCCTTCTCTCCATTGTTCACCTCATTGTCAGTTGTATCATTAGTGTATATTTTGGTTGATGCATTGTTTTCTTTTTGGTAAAGTCTAGCGATTAAGACTTTAACTCTTGTTCCAAAGGACATTCCCAGAGCCTACGGACTCTTTGAATGTGGGATTGTCAGGGCATTAAGGGCATGAGCCTGCTTTGGGGAGGACCCACTGACACTCCTATTTGGAACATTAGCTAACTTCTTTTCCTTAACATTTTGCAATTAATTTTATTTTTGTTCATTTCCATCTTGACATCCATTTCACTAATGCCATAGTTATCCCTTTTTACCTATCTTTCTTACTCTTTTTTCTTTCTCCATTCTAATGCTACCAGAGGTTCGTGATTAGTCATGGGGGTACCAGGCCTGATTTTTCGATTTTTCTCCTAAGCCCTGAATTTTTTCGTTTATCTTCCTAACCCCTACACCTTCGGTAGTCATCATCTACATTTTCCTAGATCCATATCAGCCATACCACAACCTAGCCAATGAACCTAAACCGAAGCAAGGTATTATTTACTTAATGATTTAATTACCCTTGCTAATATATGATTGTGTTGTGTGTGTAGATGGCAATCATACAACAACGAAATGGATTTGGAGCAGAAACTTGGAATGGAGTGGCACTGAAGCCGCTATGCAAGGAGTAGAATGGATAATGCACTTACGGATGGACAACGGAAGGCGCAATCTAGGCGTTGGCCGCAACAAGACTCTTCTCTCTTCTTCTCTTCTATTCTCTCTCCTCTTTTCTCTCAGCTGCCAAAGGTGGCCTGATGTCATTGTAATAAGGTGTTCACCCTTGTCATGAACACTAGTCTTGTCAAGTCTTGTAATAATGAACCGTTCACATGTCATTCCATTAGTTCCATTTCCCTCAATAATCCCATACCTACCTGATATCATTGTAAGGAACTCGAGGATGAGTTTTCATTCAGTCATGGGGGTATGATGAGATGCAGATTGCACAAGCCGCGATTACGCGATATCGTGGCCGACGCGATATCGCATCCCCTGCAATATCACAGCCCACTGCCATATGTATAAATAAGAGGCGGCACTCCCCTCATTTCTAATCATAGGCATAAAGTAGTGAAGCTCTGGCAGATTGATCACCCCAGAGATAGAATATTTTCCATGTGCCCGCAGTAGGAGTCCCCCAAGTGAANGTACGGCTAGTCAAGAAATTGGCTACTTGTCACACATAGGTTAGTTAAGTGCCTCAGTACGACTGCTTCAAGCACGTGCGTTACGTGTGGTGATCCCAATAACGATTAGCATTTGGTAGCCACAGTTGCACAGTTCATGGTGTGTACGGTAAGTGGGAACGGATGTTGACGCTAGGACTTAGTGTTGTAGTTAGAGTTAGTTAGTTACTCAACCCTTCACCCTCATAGTTTAGGAGATAAACTGAAAAATACCAAAAAAAATCATATACCTCAAACTTGCTTAACCATACACCCTGACACATAAAAGCAAGCCTGGGAAGACAACGAACGATTAACCCCAAGCGTTTCTTGTGGCGTTTAGGCATTTAGTCTGTGGAGTTCGACCGGATCGCACGTGCTATGCTCGTTTCGTATGGTTGAGTGTAGGGGTACCTCGCCACTCATCACTTAGTGACTTAAAAAAATGTAAATAGGAAAAGTAATATAAAATTGCAGATTCGATATAAAATAAACATAGAATTAAACTTCGAAGAAAATTTGCACTACAAATGAATTGACAAACTTTATTAAAAATAGCAAAAATGCTTAAAGTGTAGAGTTAAAGGAGTATAGATTATGTGCTTAAATTCACAAGAAGCTTTTGTAAAATGGAATTTGAAGCCTATTGGAGTTTGCAAGTTGTACTTTGTAGTCAAAGTCCATAGTCTACGTACTTATCAATCCCAATCACTAAAAGCCTTTTTTTGGTTTTTGGCTAAATCTACAACTTTTGTGGCTACAAATGGTGTAAATAATGGTATTTTCCTTTTTTGGGTATAGTACTATGCTCTAGTCCTCAAGTAGATGTTGAATTGCTTCAAAAGTCTTGCAAATGCAAAAATGCTTGAGGTTGAAAAGGTTGTTAGGTTGCCAGGTTGTTGATTTTAGGCTATAAATTTTTGCCATGATTGTTGATAGATTGATGTTATTTGTAGGTGTAATAGGTCATAATTCTAGTGTAGTTGATCATTTATGGTACGTTTTGACACCCCAGGGCCATCAAAACTACATCATATACTAAAATAGTAAACATACTTTGTGACTACACTAGCTTCACCTCAACTATGTTGGCCTTGGAGAGCTACATTGGCATTGTTGGAATTTGCTAGGAAAGGTGTTGACTACATTGGCCATGTGAAGATTGTTGTAGATTTGTGGTGACTATGTTGGCCATACTAAAACTATCAAAAATTGTAGCAACTATGCTAGGAATTGCTGAGAAATTAAAAATCCAACACTGTCACCAATTGCCTTGTAATATCTAGGTTAGGTTTTGTGACAACTACACTAGAAATTATTGGGAAATGAGAAATCCAACACCAACAATGCTGGGTGTAGGTGGTTCCTATGTAGTTGAGGCTATGCATTGACAAAAACCCATGGAAATGCCAAATTTGATAATCCCGAAGGCATTTTTAGCCTTCCCAAGCCCATATATAAACATAACATTGATTTTTTCACTTGGGAAGTGAAGCAATAGTAACTTATGAGGCATTTTATTTAGCATCAAAAAGTTAAAGTTTGCAAGATTGTAGCTCAAGGGTTACAAACCTTACATTTACAATAAAATCTTACCTCAAGTTGGGTCATAAAGGTTTACAAGTTATAACATGAATTTTCTAATCCAAGTTAACAATTCCAAGGACATCAAGGTGGCTATTGTGTTGTAGAATGACAATTAAATTTTAACATGAAGAGCCAGTGGCAGCAAAGATACAAGAGACCTTTTGTTAAAGATTGAATATCTAGTCCTTGTAAAGGAATTTGTGTCAAGGTGAAGAAATTGCTTTAGTGGAAAGAAGAGAAAGTTTATCATTTGGAGGAGTCTATTAGGACTTTACGGAAAGTTTTAGAATGGCTTTATATTGGCTATGATCAACTGTAATGTGATGCCAAGTTAGCACTTCCGAGGACATCAAGCTGACCACTTTGTTGCAAAAACAATGACAAAGTTTTGATGTAAAGAGCCAACAGTGGTAGAGATAGATGAGATCTTTTGTTGAATATTGAAGACCTATTCCTTGTAAGGGAATTTGTATCAAGGTGAAGATTTTTAGAGTATGGTGAGATGACCTAAATTCTATTTCTAGTTTTCTACCATTACACTGTACCAAAGTTTGAAGGGTCAATCATTACAAAAGTTTAAGAGTCAATCATTACGAAAGTTAAAGGGTTGATCGTTATAGAGGTTGAAGGGTCAATTGTTATAGAAGTTGAAGGGACATTGTTTTCTCTCCCTTTTATGTAGGCACCCTTTGCACTACCCTTTGTGGAATCACTCCCTTATAGTACACTCTCAATCTCAGATCTAATGAAGTAACTCTTTACTTCTACCCATGGTTTTCATTTCAAGTTGGGGCTTCCATATAAATTCTATGTGTTCTATGTGTGCTTTTTTTTCCTAACCTTGTTTTTTTTTTTTGCTTGATTTATTTTCGAGAGCCATGAGCTACAACCATTAAAAAAACTACACCAGTGGTAGCCTAATAAAGAGAAATCTGTACAGAGTTGTGGAACAATTGTTGAATGCATCGTTGTAGCTAGTAACATTCAAAATCGATGCTAGAGGCCAAAATTTATCAAAGAAGAATAAAAAATACAAATTCTATTTTTAGTAGCTTTTAACCCTCTCTTTGATATATTAAACATGATAATGCAAATCAAAAATCCAGCCATAGTTGTAGATTCTCAAAACCTAAACAGTAGCTAAATATTGAGTAATATGTCCACTATGGGAGGTGGGGGAGGGGGGGACTACACAACTAGTAAGTACATTAAATATTTAGACTCATATTACTTTAATAATTATCTCTATTTTAGTACCAAGTCCCATTGTAACTCCAACCTTGGTTACTACTTTTACAATTGTGTCTCCTTCACATCAATACATCTCCTCCAACTTCACATAGCTCAATTCCTCTTTCTTTTGGAAGCATAGGGTCTAATATTCCTTTGGGAAAAGTTTATCAAGGTCAAACCTTCAAGGACCTATTAAATAAAAGAACACCAATCATTCCTTAAGGACTATTAGCTTTCTTCCTAGGAAGGATTATGGAAGTTAAAACTTTCACCTACTATCCATTCGTAGGAAAACAATTGATGAAGATGCTATAACTCATAGAAGAGATTTTGAGACTATGATAGCAATGTTAACATCTTTAGGGGAGGATCGAACAAATATGATAACCTTGAAATCTACCTTAAAAGACAAAGCTGACTTTTGGCTTCAAACTTTATGAACTCAAATAAACTCATGGGATGAATTTAAGGTAGTTTTCATCCAATGTTTCCTTTCCAATGATAGACTATATACCCTTAGGAAATAGCTCATGAGATTTACACAAAAATAGAATGATAATTACAAAATTCCCTTTGTTAGATTCAAATATTTATGCGTCAAAAGTCCCAACCATGGATTTCTAGCCCACCAAATAATTCATATCTTCATAGAATAATAATTGTCATATTGGATTTTTCTTATGAGGGTAATATTTTAAATGTGATACTAGAAGAGAGCTAGAGAATCATTAACTCTTTAGTAGACCAAAGTAAATGCTAGCCAAAACTAGATATCATGCAAGGTGTAGCCCATTAAACTAAGTAATTAAATAGAAAAGTTTATGAATTAACTAAGTTAATAAAGAAAAAAACTCATTTTACTTAAGAGGAAATTTGTAATTTATGTTGGAATAGATAACATGACATCACAAACTATCTAGCCCTAGTCTACTGTAATGAAGAAATCTAAGAGTCTGTGAGAGCTTTTCAATAAATAAGAGATTAATATCCTTTCCAACATAGACCATTTTACTAGCCATCAGTATCAATTCCCCACAACAAGTATAAACCAATTAGAAATCTGGTTAATGAACAACTAGATCATTTAACTCAAAGTTTAACAATGTTTATAGAAGGAAATAGGTAATTTGTGATTGAAACAAGGAGATGGTTCCGAGATTTAACAAAGAGTGACTTACCTTCATAGCCTTAAAAAAAAACCCCCCTAATTAGGAAGAAGGTAAGAAATAATTACATTCTATCACCACTAGGAGTGGAAAAATGATTGCACCCAAACCTACTAGGAAAGTTACCTTTCAAGATAACATTGATGAGGCACAAGAGGAGGATCAACTACCAATAGTAAAGAATCCATAGAAGAAGTGGAACAACCTTTAGCATCCCCATTTTTAAGTAAGAAAGTAAGGTCACGACAATTTCCTATAAGATTGCAAGAAGAATTCACAACTAAGGCACGTATAGAAAAAATGTTTTATGAATTATATGTACATATTCTATTAGAATAAGTTGTTAGGGATACACCTCTTTATGCTAAATACTTAAAGGAATTATGCATAAAATGGAGGAAGGAAAATATCCCTAGATAGGTGTATTTGATTGACAACTTAATCTAACTAATAAAGAGTTAAGAAATACCAAAATACCAAGATCCTAGAGTTCTAACTATTTCCATAAGAATTAATGGAAGAAGCATTAAAATGCCACTTGAAATGGCTAAGTTACTAGACTTGGACAATAAACAAAAAGTAAATATGTTAATATCCTTAGTAGCTAGCTCAACTGTTAAACCTACAGGAGTAGTAGAAGATTTAATTGTGAAAGATGAAAAAGGGAAGTACCCCATGAATTTTATTACAGTAGTAGTAAAGGACCCCAATAATTTCCTAGTTATTCTAGGTAGACCCTGGTTATTCTAGGTAGATCAGGGAAACTTCAACTAACCTTTGTCAATATTACTTTTACAATTAATATATTTGATGAAGCAAACGAAGATAGAATAAACCAAAATATTAAAGCTAGAATGATCTTTACAATGCCAAGATCATCCATGATAAAGGATAGGAAAACATTAGCACTTAATAATTTTGAAGGGGGATCCTTAGACTCTTTCATAATTGAATAACATAACTTCTTGGACTAGATTCTAAATTTAGGATTAAGAAGCATTGGGGACACTATTCAACCATCAACTAAAGATTCTATGGAACTATGTAAACTACCTAATAATCTTAATTAAATTTTCCTTGATAAAAATAAATCATTACTAATAAATGTTCAACTTTCTAGTGAACAAGAAATAAAATTAATAGAAATTTTAAAATGAAAATCCAAGGCATTTGCATAGACTTATAAAGATCTCCATCAAGGAATTTCAGCCAACATATGTCAACATCACATCTATTTAGAAGACATTGTTAAATTAATGAGAATTCCTCCTAGATGAATCAATCAATTTTTAAAGCAAATAGTTAAAGATGAAATTTCTAAACTTTGTAAAGAGGGAATTATTTATCTAATAATTAATAGTGAACAAGTAAGTTCTATCATGGTGGTACCTAAAAAGGAAGGAAAATGACAAGTTTCTGTAGATTATATAAAACTTAATCAAAACACCAAAAAGAATCATTTCCTTCTATCTTATATAGACCAAATTCTATAAAGACTATAATGGCATGAATATTATTGATTTTTGGATGGGTTTAGTGGTTACAATCAAGTAGCTATTGAACTAGAAGATCAGCATAAAACAACATTCATGTTCCCATATGATAACTTCACTTATAGATGAATGCCTTTTGGTCTTTGTAATGCACCCACTACCTCCCAAAGAGCTATGATATTAGTCTTTTCAAATATTTTAGAGGAATATGTAGAAATATTTATGGATGATTTCTCATTATATGGGAATACTTATGAATAGACATTAGACTACTTAGAATGTGTCTTGGATAGATGTATAGAGTAATATTTAAAATTAAGTTGGGAAAAGAGTCATTTGATGGTAATAACTACTGTAGTTTTAGAACATGTAATTTCTAAAGAGGGAATCAAAATAAATGATGAGAAAGTAAAAGTAATATCTAAACTTCTAGCCCCATCAAACTTAAAAACACTTCAATCCTTATTAGTCCATGTTGAATATTATAGAAAGTTCATTAAAGACTTTTCAAAAATACCCAAGCCTCTTTATATGCTCTTAGAAAAAAATATTTCATATGGACATATGAATACTAAGAAAAATTCTCTTCACTCAAAAAAAGAATGATCACTACTCCAATACTTAATGTACCTAATTGGGAATTTCCCCTTGACTTAATGTGTGATGCTAATGATACACCAGCAAGGGTAGTTTTGTGTCAATATATATAAAACAAACCAAGAGTAATTTCTTACGTTTCTAAAAGTTTAGATCAAGCTCAAGTCAACTATACAACTATGCAAAAGGAAATCTTGGCAATTGCAAATGCTTTGGATAAATTTAGGCATTATTTAATAGGATATAAAACCAAGGTATACATTGATTGAAATGCCACCACTTGCTATGAATTTTATAGTCCAAAGCTAGCATTGATATTTCTTTATCCCATTTTTGTTATTGCTAAAAGTTTATTTTCTAGCTTCTAAAAGTGGATGGTTGAACTCATCGATGAGTTGACTTTCCCCCCATTTTTCCAAGCTGAGAGAAATAGCAATTGCCTAAAACCAATTTAAGTGAAAAAATACCATCTTTCCACTTTGGTTTTCAACCTTTCCTTGATTAACATTGAGGTAGGAGATGTGAGATTCCAATCATCTCACCCCCCTTCTTCCCCCAACCCCTTTCTACCATACCTAGTGTGGAAGCAATTGGGAGGCTAGCGATGATGAAGTTTGAAACCAATTTTATAACCAGATCTACTTTTGTTGTGAGTTGAAAGCTATTTTCTAGCAAAAATTTCCAAGGAATCCAACACTACCATTACCCACCCACCCCCCACGCCCCCTCCCTTACCTTGTGGTAGAAGCCTTATCATGGAAGTTGCAGGTGGTTTGGGTGTTGGAATTTCATAACATCTATTGTGAATTTCTAAAACAAAGTTAGGATGGAAGCCTTCATAAACATTTAATTTTTATTACCATAATCTTTGTCACTAGGCCAACATTGGTTTCCATTCCAACCAAGCCTACTTTTCCCTCCTTTTTGGTGAAAGTTGGCAACTTGCCAAAATCATCTTTGGAAATTGCTAGGTTTCCATTTTGGTCTTCAAACTTTCTCCCCTCTTTCCAATGTCGGAATAGGAAGGTGTGATATTTCTATTATTGCATCCCCTTCTTTCCCTCCTACCATACCTAGTGTAGAGGCACTTGGGAAGCCAAATTTAGTGAGGTTTGAAGCCAACATTGCCAATATTCTATTTCTAGTAAAGGGATAAACCCTCTTATCCTCCACTTTCTAATTATAATAAGTATATCAATTTTTGCCATTTTCATTTTCTCTAAGAGTTTTTGAATTTCATTGACTACAATTTACTCCTATCTTAACATTTATGACCTATTCTTAAGCAATTATCAACACTATAACCCTACCTTTTTGAAAATCCAACAAATTTTCTTTCACCTTCACTAGCAAAGATCATAACCAACAAGTCATGAGGGTGTATGATCCTAAAGACCCTGCAATCATTAGGTGTAGGTGATCCTTGAGAGTTAGAGGGGACACTCTTGATTTTACAGCCATTAATGAAGATTTCTATAACTTCATTTGTGCCAAAATACAGGTAAGCATGTTAATTCTGCAAATTGAAGTTGAGGCCAAAAGAGAATTTGAGCTCATACACAAGGGTGGGAAGAAATACATCCCTTCCCCGTATGAAGACATTTCCCTTAACAACATTTATTCTAGCATCTTAGAAAAATTGATTATCATAGAGGAGGAATATGGCCAACTTACCTTTGGGAAACAATAGGAATAGAAGGATGAATTTAGGGCATAATTTGAGCCTAAAAACATCCTTGGAGGACTGTTCCAACAAACACCCACCAATTTCATAGAACCTTCCCCTAATGCCTTTGTTTTCTCCATGGGCATGGTGCCACCATTTCAACTCCTCCACACCCTACTATGATAAATCCCACACTAGTTGTAGCTACACATCACACTCAATCAATGCCACAAATAATAAACTATAATTCATCAATGCCATTTGCATCATAGCCACAATATACAAAACCATCAACAATGGCTTTTACCACCACAAATCCCTTAACTACTCACATGGGATCCATGTCCATCATGAGACCCCTAGCAATGCAAAGGTTACACACAACATTTTTCCCATTTATGCCTCAAGTGCCAACACAAAAATATTTTTCTCTATTTGGCCCACAAGCCATAGCCATAGTGCAACCTTTTCCTTTTGTCATGCAATCTATAATAAGGCCACAAGCTTCACAAAAAATGCCATAACCTTATGTACAAACCTCACAAACTATAGGGCCACTGCAAGGCTTGGATCAAGCCTTCCAAATGATGCAAGACCTAATAGAGGAATTGAACAGGCTTAAAGCCTCTATCACATAAACTATCAAGATGATGAACTTCTACCAAGATGATCCCATAAGTCTTATAGTCCCACCCTCAACACTTCTTGTTGGCATTCCCATTCCATAATTTAGCAAATATAATGAAGAAGGTGATCCTAATCCTCAACTTATTACCTTTCAATTATAATTTTTGCTCTTACATCCATGGCCTCATACCATTATAAGGATTTTCCCCATGTCTTTGACTAGAAAAGCACTTAATTGGTATTGCATATTTCCCATGGGGTCTATATCCTTTTTGGAAGACTTAGTAGCCTAGTTTGCCAACCATTTCAAATATAACATAAAGCCTAACACAACATTTGACCAACTCATGAAGGTTAAGCAAGGGCCCTTAGAACCTATACAAAAAATCATTTCGTAGTGAAATGGACTACTGAATGAAATATTAAATCCCATAGCTAAAGCCCACTTATTAGCCGTATTTAAGGTAGTACTTAATAACTTGATCAAGTATAAACTCTACTACCTTAATCCATGGTCTCTTAGCCAAGAATTATCACAAACTAAAAACATAAAGAATGTTGCAAAAGCTAGCCATCATCCAATCTATATATCATATAAAAACCAACATGAGCAAAGAGACAAAGAAAAGAGCAAACAAAACAACACTACCATAGCAACTGTAACTAAAGAAGCCAAGACCACAAACCAAGGGCCAAAGGTTAACCAAACCAATGCCCCTACTAATGACTGCAATAACCAACTATCAACTTTAGCAACCAATAAATCGATAAAAAATAGACCTAACTTTGAAAGGAAGGATAGGTCTAAATATACTACATTGCCATTAAGACCATCCAAGTTTCTAGATCAACTATTAAGAAGTGGGTGTATACAACATATATAAATGATTGAAGCTACTTGAAAGAAACATGAGTGACTATGTGAAATAGCCAAAGATCCTACTTGGGCAACAAAGGATGATCCTCAGTTGCCTAAATACTTCAAGTTAGACTACTTTTTTCATTATCATCAATTACCTGGTCATGATACAAACTTTTTCCTTGCACTAAAGGATGACTTGCAAAGGATGAAAGATAAGGGGAACTAGTCTTAGATGATTCTAACCTAGTTTTCCACAAAATCAATCAATGCAGGTCTATAAAGATCCTTTGAATGTTAATGATAGCCCCTATGTTAACTTAGCATTTAACATTGATGACAACTAGAGACCTACTAGAGAACCATTCATGATCTAGGTACCCCTCTACAATGAAAGAGCTTCCTCAACTTTCCACAGCTTAAGACCTACCTTCATTGTGAGAGTACCATCATGAATGCCCCTGAGGAAATCTTTTGTCATCAAAGTCTCTCAATGCAATACAACCAAAATAGTTGTAGCCTAACCAACTGCACAATGATCCCTTGTGATGGCCAATGCTACTACCTCTTCCTTACAGCCAACAACTAACAACCAAAAAATCTCAGCTAACCAAAGGAAGAAGCAAAAGAAAAAGCTTGACAACATGGAAGATAAGAAGATGAAGGCATGAAAGGAGGTCGATCCACCAAAGCCCACTTCCATTTTGTCTATACCTATGACCTCCTCTATCCCATCTCCTTCAACCAACAAGCCATAGGAGAATACTAAAGCTAACAACCAAAACAACAAAAAAGAGATACAATAGCCATAGCCTAAAGCCAAAGTTCACATTTTGGGACACATGGAGAATGTACAACACAACTGGGGTGACAAGCTCATGGCCAATGAAAAAAAATTCCTTAGTGTAATTGACCAAGTTAGGTAATCAGTAAGTAGAAAAATATAACCTTAAGCTTATATGACTTGATCATGACTTTTGTCACACATTGTAAGACACTAGTCAAAATTTTGACCTCCATACCCATTAGTAAGAATATTCCTACTAACAAGAATGTCATCCATGTAGTGTTGATTCCTTCCTCACCAAAGGAGAAAAAATCAATGCCCTTGACATTTCATTATAGCAAAATTGAGGTCAATCCTCAAAAAGGTGAAGCCACTATGGCCCCTTTATTCATAACCATATGCATAGGAAAATTTAAAATAAATTGGGTGCATGTTGATGATGGAGTTGCAACTAATGTCATCTCATGCATCATTATTAAATGCTTAGGCTTAATTGAGTAGGTACAACGTATGACCACCATAGCTCTTAAGTACTTCAATAGATCAAGAGTTGATGTCAAGGGGTCTATCTCCTTGAATTTTATAGTTGAAGAACAATTCTCTACAACCACAAACTTTTTGGTGGTGCAAGAGAGAGCAAGATTCAACCTGATCCTAGGAAGACATTGGTTGGCTCAATTACAAGCTGTCTCCTTGTCCATTCATCAAGAAATTCACCTTCCTTATTAGGGAGGTGAAATCATCATTTATGGTGATAATGCAGCTCCCTTAGCTATAAAAAATGTGGGCATAGAATAGGAGTTCAAAGTGGAGCTTTAAGAAGAAGCTCCTAGCCATGAAAAGCAAAAATCCAAGACAACCAATGATGACAAAGAGAAGTAATGTGATACATTATGGGATGAACTCCCTTTTAACATTGTAAGTGAAGGGAATGGCAAATACAAGCTTATGCAGCGTAGGCCTTACTCCCTCGCTTACCTTAACCTTTCCATGCCTCTATGACTAGATACAATGATAGCCAAATAGCCTTATTTTCTCTCTTGCAACCTATTATATCTTTGTTATTTTATGCACATAGCCTAAATTTATTTGCATTGTTACTTATTTGCTACAACCTTTCTTTGTTTTAAACCCTAAAACTATCTCTTTTATACATGATCCACTAAGGCCTAAAATTGGCATATGGTTTGCTATGATCTTAAATTGGCATTCTCATCTGCTAAGATGTTAAACTAGCACTATGTCCATTATGATGTTAAACTGGCATGAGGGCCCACCATGGTCTTAAATAGCAAGACTATATAGCCTATACCCATGATGGCCTAAAATTAGCAAATGTTCCTTTCATTATTATATGTCCTTTTGTTTAGCCTATTATTGCATCGATTTAATGTTACAACCAAAATGTCAATATAGCCATGTTTACAACATTTACTACTATAAATGTGTCTAGCCAAAATAAAATCAATATTTAAATTTAAAATTAAATATCCATAATATGTAGCCATAATCATAACATGTAGCAATGATTCCAAAAAATAACAATCCATAACATAGTTCTAGCTAATCATACCTATTAACATAAAGATAAAAGCAAATAGCCAATAAGTTAAACTGAAGGAGGTTACTAAGTAGCATCAAGAGGAGGAAGTGATGGGTCATTCCCACCCTCCCCGTTGGGGCCACCAATATCTCTTGAGGCTTAAAATGTAATAACATATAGCTAGTTAGTAACCTATAGCCAAAAGCATGTAGTTGAAGGTGAAATTAGTCTCTGTAAAAATCTCTAAGGTGTTTATCTAAAATGGCTTTCAAAATTCCACAAAAAGCACTATTACAACTTGTCAAAGAAAAAATAATATAACCTATTACAGTTACTTAGAAAATTTAGACAAAACATCTAGTCAAAAGTGAAATTAGCCTCTGTAAAAAGCTCTAAGGTGTTTATCTAAATTAGTCTAAGTAATTTCGCAAGAAAACATTATTACAACTTTCCATATCCTTACATCATGACCAATTGTAATTTCTTAATAAATTTATTAAAAAATTCCTAAGTAAGAGGTGAAATTAGCCTCTGTAAAAAGCTCTTAGATGTTTATCTAAATTAGCTTAAGAAATTCCATAAAAGCATTATTACCATATTTTATAGCCTTTATAACCAAAACTTTATCTTAGTTTAAATTATGCATAAATTTAGGAAAAAGCATATAAAGTATGCATAAATTTGGAAAAAAGAAAGCATAAGTTTGGGGAAAAGCATCTAAATTATGCAAAACATGCATAAATTTGGAAAAAACATCTAAACTATGCATAAATTTAGAAAAAAGCATGATAAACTTAGAAAAAGCCATGAAGCCATAGTAAAAAAACATATTTAAAATAGAAAATGCTTTTACTCTTCTTAAAAAAGAAAAATGAAGCATATAAACTTCTATTTTGGACAATGTACTACAACCATAGGTTTTCTCATGATTTACACAACCATAGCAAAAAAATTCATAAAAAAATCATTTTAAGTCCAATCAGAGTGATTCCACCTCCATTTGGAAAACTAAAGTCAAAGCCTATGTAGCCATGACTAGCAAATAGCAAAATCCATGGCTTTTTTCTACAAAAATTTCACAAATCTACATGAATTTACAAAAGCATCACAAATAACCTATCTGTGCAATGTTAGGAAAATAGCTATAACTTCCTCATTTGAAAATAAAATTAAATGAGATAACCATCAAAAATATTTAACAAAAGGCTAAATATCCATAACCTTCAATTTCACAAATATGCAACCATTTCACCAAGAAAAAATACACAGCTTGGCTTGCTTTTTCATAGTAAAACTTCAAAAATCCCAAAGCCTAAATTTCATATAGGCATTAAAACAGTCGAAATAGCCAAAACCATTTTATCCCATTCAAATTTACATCAAAATAACAAGATAGGGTTTTTTTTTTAAATTTAATTTTAACAAATCCTAAGGCCTAGATTTGAATAAAATGGTCATACGCTAGGATTTTGAGAAAAAGGTACAAAACAACAAGTCCTAATTTCAAAATCAAATTTGCAAAAGCTAAAGCGATAAAAAAAACTATAGATCTGCATGGGAGTAGCCAAAATAGGAGATGGGATTTTATCAAAATTTCATTTTAATCCCTCTACTAGAGGAGATTTAAAAAATGGCCTTAACACCTAAAAAAACTAAAGAAATCACAAAAAAATGAAGGAACAAATAGGTAGAATTGCCTACCTCGAAGTAGTGAAATATGGGGCCTAAATGGAGATAGACCTAGGAACCTCTAATCATGCCCTTGAATACTCATGCTTCCTATGGATCACGAGGTTCTTGCTCTTTCCTCCTCTCTATTTTGATGCCATGGTAGGCTCAACATTAAGAAAGAGGAAAATTAGAAGAAGATGGGAGTTCTACATTGGCTGCATAGGAGATGGGAGGCTTCCACATAGAATATATGTTGTGGCTGCCACAAGAATCTCCATCAGAGCTCTCCTCCAATGCACTATTGCTGAAGAATGACAATCATGATCAAAATTTGCAAAACGTGACTTATAAAACCCATCTAAAACCTAAATTAAGCCCCAGCTACTAATTCAATGCACCATGACTATAAGTGCACTAAAAAAAGGAGAGAAAGTCTAGTTCATATTGGTTTCAGTGGGGGAAATAACTTCACTTTTCAAAATTTTAAATTTTTGGATTGTGGGTCCCACCCGATGCCTTCCCTTTTGACCAAACCTATATCAACGCTAAGATTTTTACAAATTTTGACACTTAAAAAATTATGGTAATCTTACCCCCATGTGTCCACACTGGGAATACCATGCCCAACATGGAAAAACATTTATCAATTTACAAATTCATTAGACTTACAAATATCTTTCTATTTTTAGTAACCCAAACATACCTTTCTCAACCCTGGGTTTCCAAATTTGGGCAAAACATGAGGAATGGTAGGTACCATGGATTTCCATGCTAGGGAAATAGTGCTTAGGGTGGACAACATGAATCACTCTTGCCTCCCAACACTCATCTAGCACATGTTTAACCCCAAAGTAGGTCCCACATAACCTAAAACCCCTCTAAGCATCTTCAATAGAATCGGAACCTCACCAAACCTAGTTAGAACTAGTCAAAACTAGTTGAAATATTTTCCCCCAGTTTTTAGCATTAAGCATGAAAGCCCTAGCATGGAAAAATGGAAGGAAGTTCAGAAAATGCCTTGTGACCCTTGAAACAATCAAATTTCAACATTAGATGGTGGCAATCAATATTAGCATCATTAGGGGCCTACATGCATGCCCGAAAATGATCAATAGTGACCAAAAAGCTTTCCTTCCAATTCCCAACATGAAAATTT